>CM054181.1:63999758-64597258 GCA_028829895.1 Sinotaia quadrata
AGTATTTGTTGGTATGGTGTATTACCTAGTCGTAGTTTGGCATGCCTCAACGATTTATAGATTTTATCAGTCTGTTGTTCAGTGACCGGTGAAGCATATGCATGTTATTGTAATCTGTACAATACATATGTGATCGGCACAACAGATGTAAGTGGAACGGGACAAACAAGATCCTTCGATATCATTTAGTCTTAAAGTATTACATTATTGCGGCGCTTCTTTATATTCTACAACAGTTGAATCTGTTCTTTATATTTCAACACTTTCTTGATACACTACCACCAGTAGATGTTCTTTGAGCCTCAAACATTTACTTTATAAACAAAAACAGTAGATGTTCTTTGAGCCTCAAACATTTACTTTATAAACAAAAACAGTAGATGTTCTTTGAGCCTCAAACATTTACTTTATAAACAAAAACAGTAGATGTTCTTTGAACCTCAAACAATTACTTCATATACTAAATCTGTAAGTGTTCTTTGTATCTTTGTTTCTCTTTTTCTTTATACATCAGATAACTATAATCAGTTTTTTTAGTTTCATTATTTAAATAATTAAAACTATTATGACTCTTCTTTATTCAGTTTCTTATTTTTTTAATTACATCCAGTAGCTGCTTTTTCTGTTTCTGATTTAAAGTACCAATTGATATGTTTTTTTTAATTTTCTGATGCAGATAAATAAAATCAGTAGCTCTTCTTTCAATTTCTGACATCTGCTTGACATACAAGAACCAGGAGTTCGAGTTATTATTTACTTGATATACTAGAATTAGTAAATGTTTTGCATTCCTCACTTTTACTTGAAATATTATAACCAATAAATGTCCTTTGAGATTCTGATATTTCCTTGCTATACTTAACTAGAACAACTAGACTTTAATCTTATTTACTAGAAAAACTCAAGCCAGCATAGGCTCTCTCAGTGTCCGACACTCACGTGATATGCTAGTGGTCGTGCCAAAGCCATCAAACAGGTGGACCCAAGCGATGTCGCAAGGGAGGGAGAGGGACAGTATCTCCAAGCGGACGTGGTTGTAAATAGAGGAATGAACACTGGTGATGAAGACGTCACAAGCAACATACGCACTCCAGTACGTGCTCACTTTCAATATGGCGGAAGCACTCACGTCGACGGTTTGGCCACAGTAGCGGGTCAAATCATCTAGAGGGAGATAAAAGGAAGCAAATTAGCGAGAGTAGTGAGTCAAATCATCTAGAGGGAGATAAAAGGAAGCAAATTAGCGAGAGTAGTGAGTCAAATCATCTAGAGGGAGATAAAAGGAAGCAAATTAGCGAGAGTAGCGGGTCAAATCATCTAGAGGGAGATAAAAGGAAGCAAATTAGCGAGAGTTCTATTTAATATCCTCCATTTTGTCGTTGTTTGCCTACAGTCTGTGATGGCGCCATTTATTGAGTGTTATTTGGTGGCGGAAGTGGTAGTCAAGTTGTTATCATTGGGCGTTCGCTGATGCTGACAGACAGATAGACAAGTACTGACAGATAGACAGGTACTGACAGATAGACAGGTACTGACAGACAGACAGATAGACAGGTACTGACAGACAGACAGATAGACAAGTACTGACAGACAGATAGACAGGTACTGCGGTCGTTTGTTCTTCTTGCCGTACTCACTGCTTTATGCCCTCGTGCAGCAATAACACAGCATCAAGTGAGGAAAGTGGTCCTTTAATGTTACATTTACATTATATTTATTAAATAAAAATAAGGAAAAGTGGTCCTTTAATGTTATATTTACATTATATTTATTAAATAACAACTGCAAATCAGCCGGATCAATGCAGACCATAACAGATTACACTTCAATATCTGCTAAGAAGCGTTATTGTTTTTAGGTTCAAGATTTTCTGTCTTAAATGATTATTAGTAAACAACTAAGCGTCATTGTTCTTAGGTTCAAGATTTTCTCTTAAATGATTATTAGTAAACAACTAAGCGTCATTGTTCTTAGGTTCAAGATTTTCTGTCATTATTACTAAACAACTAAGCGTCATTGTTCTTAGGTTCAAGATTTTCTGTCTTAAATGATTATTAGTAAAGAATTAAGCGTCATTGTTCTTAGGTTCAAGATTTTCTGTCTTAAATGATTATTAGTAAACATCTAAGCGTCATTGTTCTTAGGCTCATGATTTTCTGTCTTAAATGATTATTAGTAAACAACTAAACGTCATTGTTCTTAGGTTCAAGATTTTCTGTCTTAAATGATTATTAGTAAAGAATTAAGCGTCATTGTTCTTAGGTTCAAGATTTTCTGTCTTAAATGATTATTAGTAAACAACTAAGCGTCATTGTTCTTAGGTTCAAGATTTTCTGTCTTAAATGATTATTAGTAAAGAATTAAGCCGCCACCAGGCAATTTTGTCAGTGAGCATTCTTCCGTTTGATGACCGTAATGATGTCACTATATTAACTTTGACTTAAACACCCACTGACACTGACTAATCATCAGACACAGAGCCTAGAGAATAAATAGACCAACATTCATGAGAACAATTTACTTAAAACAATCCAAGTTCAATTCGATTTAATAAAAGAGGCAGTGGTTGTTATCAGCTAACGTCTTCTCTCGTAACCGGACAGAATCATGACGCTCTACGAACTGTCCGTTTCCATCAGTTAAAGCTAGAGCAAGCCATTTTAATACGTCAAGAAAATCTTAGCTATCCATGTTTAAAGTAGCCAGTTAAACGTTTAGCAGGAAAATATAAAAAATCTCGTGTTTAAAGTAGCCAGTTAAACGTTTATAAACGAAAATACAAAGAAAACAATACTCAAAGTAACCAGTTAAACATTTAGCAAGAGAATATAAAGAATCCCAAGGTTAAAGTAGCCAGTTCAACGTTTAGCAAGAAAATACAAACAAACAAAAAAAAAAAAAAAAAACCAAAAAAAAAAAAAAAAAAAACAATGATCAAAATAACCAGTTAAATGTTCCTTTAATGTTCTTACGAACGAATTAAAGTTTTATTGTCAGTGTGTCAGAGTTACGTCCCTTATCTAAAACTGTTGCTAGACAACCGGGCGCCCTGCCGACTCAAGAAAACACAAACCAAACTCATTTTCTAAAGTTCTTCCAAAAATCAGTATTTTCGTTTGACAGCATGGATCTCGGAAAATCGGACAAAGATGCCATATATAAATTATGCCGTTTCATATCACCACAACAGAAATAATATTGCTGCATGACAACGCCTACATCCGGATGGTCACTTCGTGCGTTGCTACTTGCCGTTTACGTCGATCAACATCAATATCAAGAGCAATGCTCGATATAATATGTATTAAGCTATTTTTAAAACATAAAAATAATAGTTCATAACTAGATAGCAACGCTAATATTTATGTCATGTAAAGCAATGGGTGTCTTCATATATAAATTATTATAATTTTCAACATTCTTAAAAAGGAAAAGTTATAAAGACCGCATGAAGCTGTCTTCTTTCCATGGAACAAATAAGGGAACAACAAAAAAAGAAATAATCTCACGCACGCATACACACAAGTTTAAAACTGACCGATACTATGTCACGTCAAACAAAGAATTTGTTTGTTTTATTTGTTTTAACCGACGCCATGCTCTCCTTTTTTAAAATTGACTTAATAGGGAGCGAATTTATATTCTGGAATACATAATATGACGTAATCCAGGTAATCAACAAATGGTCTATACACGCACGTTTAATTAAACTATCAACACTGCAGAAAATTATCTATACACGCACGTTTAATTAAACTATCAACACTGCAGAAAATGACCTATACAAGCACGTTTAATTAAACTATCAACACTGCAGAAAATTATCTATACACGCACGTTTAATTAAACTATCAACACTGCAGAAAATGACCTATACACGCACGTTTAATTAAACTATCAACACTGCAGAAAATGACCTATACACGCACGTTTAATTAAACTATCAACACTGCAGAAAATGACCTATACACGCACGTTTAATTAAACTATCAACACTGCAGAAAATGACCTATACAAGCACGTTTAATTAAACTATCAACACTGCAGAAAATGCACGTTATACTGTTTCAGCGTCGTGCACAAATGAAAATAACTTTTTATCAAGTGAAAATATGGTTAATATGGTGAAAATAGGTGAAATATAGATGAGAATTATGAAGAATTCTTTTTTAAATCTGTATTAAAATATATTTCTAACAGTTTAGCACACATGAAACGGGTTACTAATCATTCACATAAACATTTACATCATTTTCAAAGTTGATAACAAAATTAGCGCAAAGAATACTATTCTAGGATTGTAACAATTACCACATTCTGATAAATAAGACTATTCCAGCACCATGACAATAATTACACTTTGATAAACAAGACAATTCGAGCCAAAGAACAATCACCGCAACCTGTAAGGAAAACAGTCCTAACACCACAATAATTATCATAACCTGGAGACATTTCTAAGCTATCAATAATTACCACTGCCAGGAAATGAAGACATTCTTAACACTAAGCTTACCACCTTTGCTGCAGTACCCGACAGATTGGCATATTTAATTTATTTTTTTTTCTTTTCTTATCCATTCCTACTTTTGGGAAGCGCAGTGGAATAATGCAGCGGGCTATCAAATATGCAAGTCGACATAAGTATTTCGTATGATTTCTCTTTTCCTTTCGTGCCTCCTCAGTCTAGTAGATTCGAACGGTGATCTGTTTGGAGAAACAGCCAGCTCCTGATCTGCAAATATAATTTCTGTGAAGAAGAGTTTGCTGTCAAAATAACAAGTGGAAGCAAGCAAGGTGTACGTAAAAATACGTTTCTTGTGGGAGATCTTTGGAATATATTTCTGTCGATCAAATAATAAATCCTTTATTGCATTTTCACCATCACATGTACACGACAGACTGATTGCTCTTCCTTCGCATGTCTTTGATATAAACATTTTTTTAATTTGACGTAAATCTTCTTTCAAATGAGTGTTTGCTTATATCAATGGAAAACTCTTCGGGTTTTGCTTTTCTTTTAGTAACACTCACTTCGTGCTTGGCCTCAGAATCTTGGTCAGTTAGACTTGACGTAACAAGAACAGTTGCTCTCTTAATCACGTCTTTCCGAGTGCGGCATGTCTGGGCGTGTCTTTACAAGCAGGCGTGCATCACGAATCTTCTTGTCAGTTTCGACAATGCCGTTTATATTTCTTTTCTCAAATAACTGAAGGGTCGCTCTCCTGCTGTCCGAAAATTAGTGCTGCATTTTTGGGGTGAACATGCTACCCGCGTTTCAGCTCTACGAGATTCTAGGATTAGTTTGGTTACCAAGTATTCAGCTCTACGAGATTCTAGGATTAGTTTGGTTACCAAGTATTCAGCTCTACGAGATTCTAGGATTAGTTTGGTTACCAAGTTTTCATGCTGATCGCAAAACAGACATTGGGATTTGGAAAGAAACATTTCTTCGTCTATGGTGCCGCTTCTCCTTTGACTGGTGCCAGAGCTGTTTGTGCAGACCTCATGACATGGGTCTTGTCTTCCTCTTGTTATAAGCGTTCTTTCGAAACAGTTTTAAAATGTGACGTATCGTGTTCATATTGTCGTCATACGTCATTACGTCATACAATCACAACTTAATATATCTAATGAGAAACATTTCACGGCCAGAGAATTAAATTGCAATTATATTATACGTACCGCAAAGAAAGTCATTTTTAAACAACCAAATTACGACAAAATGAATGCACCATACTTATTTAGTGTAGGGACTGAAATGTGGATGTATTAAAACTATAATGTGAACTTAACGTTTATATTTACATTTACATTTAAAAAAGAAAAGTCAGAAATCATAACGATGCACTGATGTCAACATTAATGAAAACTTCTACTTTTTTTTCCCTGATTATCATGATAGCGCGAGTACCACATACCATGCAGCTGTCATTATCAGCTGTGCAAAGGAGCAGTGTATGGAAGTCCGAACGTATTATATTTTAAGGCTTTACTACATTTAAATCAGTTTTTACATATGTTGCAATAAACATTTCGCAATTCAGTGTAGATAGTGTATGCGTTACAGTTCTTATGTTAAAATCCATTGAAATATTTTTGCTGCAGTTATTCAGGTCAAACGTGATTATGCCTGGGCTAAAGGCGTTTAGAAATTGAACTTTCGTCCAGATATGGCCAATGGCTCATTCTGTTCACTAAGGTTCACTGGCTCTTTCTGTTCACTAAGATTCAATGGCTCTTTCTGTTCACTAAGGTTCACTGGCTCTTTCTGTTCACTAAGATTCAATGGCTCTTTCTGTTCACTAAGGTTCACTGACTCTTTCTGTTCACTAAGATTCAATGGCTCTTTCTGTTCACTAAGATTCAGTGGCTCTTTCTGTTCACTAAGGTTCACTGGCTCTTTCTGTTCACTAAGATTCAATGGCTCTTTCTGTTCACTAAGATTCAATGGCTCTTTCTGTTCACTAAGATTCACTGGCTCTTTCTGTTCACTAAGGTTCACTGGCTCTTTAGCGAGCACAATCTAATAGCATACGGGATGCAGTTTATTACTCATTCTCTATGAGCTAAACACAAACACAAATACACACAGACAAACACACGCACACCCTTATTTCAACTAGAGAGTGGTTTATTTTTTTTTTAAAAAACCTGTAAGCTTAAAAATGCTTTTCAAATTAGTTCAATAATTCTTAAGAGTAGTCGATATTTCCTTCTGTATAACCGCCATCACCACTATCATCAATATCATTATCACAATCAGTATCACCAGCAGCATCATCACCATCAGAATTATCACCACTGTCATCAATATCATCATCATAATCAGTATCACCGCTATCTCCACCATCGTCACAATCATCACTATCATCACCACTATCACCACCACCTTCAGTATTATCAACACTATCGTCACTATCATCATCACCACCATCAACACTATCGCCAAATCACCACTATCAACACAATTATCACTAACATCCCCAATACTATTATCACTAACAACATCATCAACATTAGCACCATCAACAACAAAAAGTGAGACTATGACTCAACAAAGGTACTACAGAACAATAACTGTGCAAACTGTAATCACGACTAATTTATTTGGAAAGTGCAACTTCTAACAGGATAACAGACACCTCGAATCGTGAAAATCATTTGCAGATTAATTTTTTTTAATGAAGATGTACTTTTATTCTTTTGCGTTTTGTTTCTACTTTAAATATTAATTGTGTCGTATGTTCTAAATCAATTCGAGAGTTGCCTCACTTTAAAAAAAACTGGTCTCATCTGTCTCGTCTTTAACTGCGATGAACGGTCTTTTTCTGTGAAATGCTGTGAAATTCTCTTTTTCACTCAAGTCAGAATGCTTTTTTAATTGTCTGCTCATGGCCTGCAATAATATTTTAAAGTCAGTGCAAAATGCGATTTCAACATGTACGGCATTATATTTTCCCGAATGTAGTGGCATATTGTTAGGTGTCGGTGCAATATGATGTGACGCGTTGTGACAAGGGACAAATGCCCCTTACCCCAAAAAGTTTGTGACATACTTTATGGACAAACCTAAACCATTAATATACAATCTTCTTAAATTAAAGGAATGCATAAAACACGCAAACAAATAAAGATTCATTAAGTAGAGTACCAATTAGTAATTCTGCAAAACAAAATACGAAGACACATTGTACTCAAAATTAAACCATCACAAAAACTGAAATCATGTACAGTACACTTGTTTACAGAATCGAACTTACAGACTGTTTCGGACTACTATGTGCGGTCACACGTTTTTCATTTTCTTTGTGTGTGTGTGTGTGTGTGTGTGTGTGTGTGTGTGTGTGTGTGTGTGTGTGTGTGTGTGTGTGTGTGTGTGTGTGTGTGTGTGTGTGTGTGTGTGTGTCTGTGCGTGCGTGCCTGCGACTGAGTATGTATGTGTTTAATGTATGTATATTTACATAAGTGTGTTTGCTTTAGTTATAATTTATTTGAGCACTGAAATTAATAAAAGATGACGTGATTCGATAATAATATTTTTACTCACATTCGGGTGGATTGGGTCTGACTAGTACCAGACACGAAGCAAACACGAAGAGAGCCAGCGCCTTCATCGCCAACATCTTAGTCAGTTTTATCCTATTAATGTCGTCCCTGGTATCGTCAACACTGCTGTTATCGTCACTAACACACCAACAACGGAAATGTCTTGTACAGCTTGGTGTGTCGACACCAGTTTTTATCAAACGTACTACGAACTCCGGTCGCGTGCACTAGTGGTCGGAAATGTTGCTGTAGAGTGGTCACAAGTCCTGTGAGCTTAGTAATACTGCTGACTGATACGTGAGTGCAAACATACACAAAGCAAGTTTGCGAAATATTTCAGTTGATAAGAAGATTGCACACGAGACACACGGCAGGGATGGGTCAGCCGGATCCGCGAAGCTCGTGTACGTCATACTGGTTTCAAAACGTAGCTATCGATACTTTTACTAACGATCTCTTTATTTTGATTGCCTTTGGGTTTTTTTAATAATATTCACAAATTCAAGCTGAACTTAACTGGTCTATGGTTTGGGGGGGGTGAGGGTCTAGAGGTTCAAACCAGAGCCTAGACCTCGCTATCTTTGTCATTTGTGATAATTGTCATTTGATTTCCACAGCGTGATATTTGTCTGAGCTTGTTAAATAATTTACTGACAGGACGCGCCGCATGGAGCATGAGGCGAATTGTCAACCTGTCTGCGATTCTGATTATTAACTGAACACTGAAAAGAAAGTTCAAGTGGTCCGCTTAGTTTCTTGAATTATGGATCTCTTATTGAGCGAATGTTTTTTTAGCTTAAGCTGCAACAAGTCCATTTTCAACAAATATTATATAAAATGGTTAACAACCTCATTAATTCTTCCTTATCTGAACCCCAACCTGAATAAGTGTTCAATTAAAAAATTGTTTTTATGTATGTTTGAACTGATTCAGGAAAAGCAATTATTCGTTTAGACAAGCAAGGTTTTTTTTCAGTGTAAGGTTAAAATTAATGGGTGGCCGGACAGGTGGGCGGGCGACAACTGGCTAGACACAACCGGCTAGCGATAACTGGCTTACACATAACTTACATCTGTAGCATAAATCAGGTAGTTACTTACATTTTTCTGCTGTTTAGCAAAATGTCGTATATCGTATTATGCACAAGTCACTTGCCGTTCGCCAGTTGTTGCTGGGCATGTGTCAATAGCTAGTCACTTGTCGCCCACTAAGTGTCGTTTGTAAAATGTCGCCCGCCCAGAAGTCACAGAACCACACTTGACATTGTTTCTGGTGAACCTGTTCAGAAAACTATTATGTTGTATTTATTGTGCTGTATGCATGTATCAGATTAATAAATACTGTTGCAGGAAATTGTAAGTTGAGACTTGAATGTAAGAAAGAATGGAGTTAAAATGGAATTAACTAGAAACTTAGCGTTTGAACCCTGGTTATATTTTTATGGGGAAAAGGCAACATTTCCTTGTTTTAACAGAATTTCCAGTTCATTGATTATAGACCGCTATGACTGGTAGACATGCAGTGTCTAAGTGTAAGGAATACACTGCACTCCACTGATGTATGGTGGCAAGGTATGCTGACTACGTCGAACAATTTCTGGTACAAGGAGGTTAATGGAAATTGTTACAATTGTTGTTCTGCACGAGGGAGCTATTACGGCAGAGCACCAGATGGCCTTGAGAGAATAGCAGCGAATCAGTCATTCTACAATGTGAGGAAGGAAACGCGTGGAATTGATGTGAACAATAACTTGTGACTTTGTTACAAAAGTACACAAAAGACTATTGAGACAGTGCCTAAATCAGGTTTTGTAGAAACTATTTTCGCTTATTCTAACAACTCCATTTCTGTTCTCTGATAAGAACTATCCTGTGGTTTGTATTGACATTAATCTATTGAACTGCATGTTATGGGATAAGACTGTATAGATATTAAAATTATTTAAATGTGGATTCATGGAAATATTGATGTCAAGTTATCTTTTACATTGTATTTGTACAAGTTATCAAGTTGGCACTTATCATCTCAAGTCCATGTAACACAAGCTGGCACTTATCATCTCAAACACAATTAACACAAATGACCAATCCAAGTCCTGGAGGCAACTTGGCCGGCACGATTAGCACTAAACGAACACATTGCCATTTCAGCAGAAACACGTTCAGGAACAAACTGATTAAAATTGTAACCGCGAAAAAAAAGGAAGAACGTATTTCATATTCTGGATTTACCAATGTCTGCAAAATTCAGCCACGTGAGTGGGCGTTTAAACCAAGGGAAATCAGTAACCGAAGTCACTTTTTCTTGTAATTGAAAATCTTCATTAAGGGAATGAACTCCTGTGCGTAAGGGGAATGAATTCGTGGGGAAATGATCGGAATGAACTCCTGTGCATGATAGCCAATGCTGTGTTCAAATGATCTGGACACGAAATAAACGATAATACGGTATGTTCATTTATTTTGCTCGGATTGTCTGCTCTTTTCATGCCTGTAGGGTCTGCTTCTCACTGGCTGGAGAATAGCCATCAATTCTTTTCTTTTTATTAAAATTTTGAATTTAGCAACGTTTGCATAAATACTTTATTAAGCTTCACAAACAGTTACACTTCATCTGTTAACATTCATTTAAGTATGTTTTCTTGTTTTATAAATAGAATATGAATATTTAACGTTAGTTTGTGTGTTTCTTCTTATGGTGTATAAATTTTACAGATATTTGTTCATGTCCATTTCCTATGTATTTCTTCTTATGGTGTATAAATTTTACAGATATTTGTTCATGTCCATTTCCTATGTATTTCTTCTTATGGTGTATAAATTTTACAGATATTTGTTCATGTCCATTTCCTATGGTGTATAAATTTTACAGATATTTGTTCATGTCCATTTCCTATGGTGTATAAATTTTACAGATATTTGTTCATGTCCATTTCCTATGCTTTATGTTTCTTGCGTGTGCTCCAATGATTATTTTTATCTGTGTTTTGCTAAATAATACACTTTTAAAGGTTTCATCATCTATAGCTAAGACAAACAGCAGGATTACATTCAGTACACTGACAGATACACATGCCTAACGGCGTGCGTCTGTAAATATTCTGTGAGTATGGACTAGTTAAATGGAAGCTGTGTATTGTTAAATAAAAGGACTCTTTGAACTCATCAGCCATGGATACCAAGTTTGATTGTTGGCTTGCAATGCTTTGCAAAGGCATGATAAGGTTAATGTATTTTTTCTGTGTGTAGGCAATGGAGAGAGATAAGAATAAACTGCTTTATAAGGCATGATAAGGTTAATGTATTTTTTTCTGTGTGTAGGCAATGGAGAGAGATAAGAATAAACTGCTTTATAAGGCATTGGATAAAGCAAAGGTATTTTTCTTTATGTAGGCAAAGGAGAGATAATAATAAACTGCTTTATAAAGCAGTACATAACAATAGATTACAACTCAGAATTTCTAATGCAATGATTTCTCATAGATCCAGTGAATTTAAGCTTTTCATTTGTTAAAACCATGAACGATTGCGCTCAAGATTGTGTTTGAAAACTTCTATAAAAATAATTTCATTTAAAATGAAACTACTTCCATTCACTGAAATGCATATATAATAGTTTGTCTTTACGAATTCCATAAGGTAGATCAAGGTTAATCATAATAAAGTCACCTCTTTTATAAAACGTTCGGCTAAATTCAAAGTAGGCTGCCGTTGATCAATTGACGAATCGGAAAGCACCCACACATAGTTAAAATTTTGAAGATACCTTTGGGTTCTTGGCATTCTGCTGTTCTAATTTGCAGCAGAATTGTGAATTTTGGTCTCAACTTCTTTAGTCAGATTTTACGCTGTCATACAGGATTACAAAGATAATTCCATTCCTCATTTTATGGATCTCCAGTTAACATCTCTTTCGGGTAGGTAGTCTCTTCAGAGAGTTTCGCTAATCTCGCTAAGTCAGGACTGAGCTGTTTTTTTTAATCACTACTAGTCTCAGTCTCTCCTTCTTGGGGAAGAATCAAATACTTCACCGATTAGCATGCATTAGCGATGATTCTAACTTTAGTGAAAACTGTCAATAAATAATTAAAATTTTTGGTTTCATCTCGTGATTTCAAGCGCTTTAGTTATAAACCACAGAGCAGAGATGGACGCATGGAGTTCTTGGGGTGGCCTTCCATGGAATTGGCAGTCTTCAGGAGCATATTGGTTTATTGAATAATTTCAAATAATAGCAACAGCCTGTCTACGAAAATACCAAGAGATTCAGGCAGTTACTCATGACACCTCACTAGATAAATCAGTTTTAACTTGCCTCAGCTAACAGTGTTATCGCCCCCCTTATTTACAAAATGTATCAATCGCTAACGCCACTTAGCTTCTGCGAGAAAAATATAACAATCATTTAACAATCATTTAGCAATCACATAAATATTTAACACAGTATTTTATAATATAAAAATACAACAATTCTACGAATGTGAAATACACAATCTAGAGAAGCCAACTACATTTACCACTATGTGAAGTTAATGCGCGGTCAATGGTGGACGCGATCTCTATCCCTGGACAATGAATAACCTGCACGACTGACGAATTTGATTCATTCAGGTATATATATGAATGAATCGAGGTCAGCCGGCGATTTAACCCTACGTCACGATATGGAACGCAAGTGACCAAATATGGGCGTCTCGTATCCGGTTAAAGCCTTGGCTTGTCCCACATACCTCTAACACGTAAACAAGTTATTGCATCAGCTAAGCCTAGTTGCTTAACGGAAGTCTTCTCATAAATTATATAGACAGTAGAAACAGTTAATAAAATGAAAATTAATGTTTCCATAACTTGGCATAATTTGCCTAATATTTTCTGACAATGCCACAAGTGAAAAGGAAGTCTCTTGTACATTTCCCAAATGAAGAAAATTGTATGTGACAAATGATGTTAGCCCTAAGCCATTGGTGATCCACATTCAAAGACTTCTGGAGCAGTCTGAAAGGGATTTCAACAGTTCATCATTATCGAGCCTTTGGTTGTCTTACTTATCAAATCGTTAGCTTGACAACTAGAGGAAATAAAAATGGCTACTATGATTGTCAGTCTCATTCCAGTAAGAGAAGAGGTGGAATTCGATATTTTTTTACCTTCAAAATGATAGTGTTTTTAAATCGTGCACAATGATAATTTTTTTAATCTGGTTTGATCGGAAAGGGTTTCTGCTTTCAAAAATGTAGCTTTCAAAATAAAATCTTATTTCAATTTCACTTATCTATGCAAAGCCATGTTTTCAAAGATGAACATAATAAAGTCAAAACACAGATCGTGAATTACAGATGAACATAATAAAGTCAAAACACAGATCGTGAATTACAGATGAACATAATAAAGTCAAAACACAGATCGTGAATTACAGATGAACATAATAAAGTCAAAACACAGATCGTGAATTACAGATGAACATAATAAAGTCAAAACACAGATCGTGAATTACAGATGAACATAATAAAGTCAAAACACAGATCGTGAATTACAGATGAACATAATAAAGTCAAAACACAGATCGTGAATTACAGATGAACATAATAAAGTCAAAACACAGATCGTGAATTACAGATGAACATAATAAAGTCAAAACACAGATCGTGAATTACAGATGAACATAATAAAGTCAAAACACAGATCGTGAATTACAGATGAACATAATAAAGTCAAAACACAGATCGTGAATTACAGATGAACATAATAAAGTCAAAACACAGATCGTGAATTACAGATGAACATAATAAAGTCAAAACACAGATCGTGAATTACAGATGCCCGTCTTGACGATTGCTTACAACGGAAATTACATTTTACTCTTCCATCTGCGAAAAGCTGACATTTGAAATGCAATTCCAAAAATCACACGGACTTATTACAAAAGAGCACGTGAATTAACAACTAAAACCTTTTCTTCATTTCGTGCTGATGTGCGATTATGATTAAAACTTTTTTTTAACTTTTTTCATATTTGTTCATTTGTTGAAATCCAGATACAAGTAACAATAAGTTTTACTTTTTTCCATATTTGTTTATGGCAGTAACAATAAAACTTGTGTTTTAATTTTTTCCATATTTGTTTATGTCAGTAAGAATAAAACTTGTGTTTTACTTTTTTCCATATTTGTTTATGGCAGTAACAATAAAACTTGTGTTTTACTTTTTTCCATATTTGTTTATGGCAGTAACAATAAAACTTGTGTTTTACTTTTTTCCATATTTGTTTATGCAAGTAACAATAAAACTTGTGTATTCTTTTTCCTTATTTGTTATGTTTGTTTAAAATCATCCAGACACAAGTAACAATACAAAGAATATTTTAAATTAAACATAACTGGATATAAATCATAAATACGTTTTGAATCAGTAGTTCAACAAAAATACTCGTTTTAAAATTAAATAAGATGAAAACTGTATATGGAATTTATTTTGCAAAAGCTCCTTAATTTATCTTCCAGATAGATTCATAAAGAACCAACTCACATAGTCATAATAAAAAATAATTGCCGATTAATTTAATGACAACTCTTTACCTGTAAAATTACCTCTTTCATTATTATGTATTGCTAAATTTGATATTTTGCTTATTATTAAAGGACCGGTATAAAATAAGCTTTGAAAAATTGCTGGCGCCCCCCACAATTCTGAAAATTTGAAGAATGTTCTTGGCTGCATAAGGGGAGGGACAACTTATTCTACAATACGAATTTTCAACAACAACTTGGTGATAGAGGGATAAGTTTTCAGTAATCGTGCATTTATTCTTTCTGTTTATTCTTTCTGTTTCTTCTTTCTGTTTATTAAAGTGTGTGTGCGTTTTGATAAAACTAGACCAAAATACTTTTTCGTGATTCTGCAATGCTTGGATAAGGATCGAGGAGGGTGGGGGGCGGGGTGTTTAATTTTGGGGGTTTTAAATAATGATTTAAATGTCTATAAAGAAATCTTTTTTGTTTCGTTTGTAATTTTATTTTATAAAGCCTTGGTCCTTGAATTGTTCTATTGAATTTTCTCCATTTTCTCCTAGCTATTACAATTTATATAATATTGTTAAATTGTTAGACAAATTTTGCATGTTTCTTTTATTTGTGTTTGTGTGTGGGTGTGTGCGTATGTTGTCTTGTTGCCTGCCTTATTCTTTCTTTTTTTTTTCAGGATATGAGTGAGTTTCCGGCAGAACAAAATTGAATTATTTTGTCTATTCTGTATGATGCGTTGGGTGGCGTTTTCTTGAGGTTTAAAATTTGTTCTTAATATTACCCCAGTATTTTCTAGTGTTCCGTTGTCAGATTTTATTTTCTAAATATCAAAGTAAAAAAAAAAAAAAAAAAGTTCAATACACTTCATATTCACATTATGTCAACACATTATGCAAAACATGTTTTCCTTTGTTTCTCCGTGTAATGCTTGCGGCTCTAGCTCCCCTAGGCCCGTTTCAAAACCACCCACCCCCCTTTTACAATGTTATTTGGAAGGTGGCAGATACACAAACAAACTGCACGATGATAAACGTAGTGGGGTTTTTTATTCGTGAGCCCCCTCGGTTTACCAGCCAACAATTAACAGAACAACGGCAATACAATTACAACAAAATGAATTTACATACAAATGAGATTATAAGAAGTTAACGAGATGAATAAAAATTAGCAAAGAATTTATATTAACAAAATAAAGTAAGAGAAAAGGTTTTCAAAGAGGTATGGGGCACAGCCTGATTAATGCTAATAACAAGGGCCCAATGGCTTGCCTAATTCTGTTTCCCATTTCCTCATTCGTGACATGATCTCTATACAAAATGCCAAGCAACCTTCAAAAGCATCTCATTTCAGTAGCTTGTATCCTCCTTTCGAGATCCACTGTGAGGGTCTATGACTCAGAGGCATTTAAAAACACAAATACAACCAAGGAACGCATCAGTCTGATCTTTGAGCTGACTGAGATGCTTCTGTCTTTCCAAACTGTCTTCAGCCTTGCCATTGCTGTTATTGTCATCGCAATCCTGGACAATATTTCAGGTTTTGATCCCTCGTCTGTCACGATGGTTCCTAATTACTTGAATTTATTAATTATTTCCAATTTCTGATCACCATTCATGATGTCATTGTTTGGGTGGCATATAAGACTTATCGTACGATATGATATGATATTTATAAATATCATTCTATTTTATGTGAAACGAGAATACACATACACACATTTAAATACACATGCTTACTCTGTGTATATATTACATACATATATTACACTGGCACAGTCTGGAGTTGAGCTGTTTCTTTGTTTACAAGGATGGTGGAGGGTGGAATTTGGAATGATGTACTGCTTAAAATTAATTATAAGCAAATGCGTTTTTGAAAATTATTACGAACCTCAGGGATGAAAACTATTCTATGTTTGGTCATTTTCATTTAATAATCACTTAGGTGAAGTATGGTCTTTCGAGCTCTTATCCTCTCTCACTTTCTGGTCTTGTCTCATTTGTTTACGTTTCACGTCATACTGTGTGCATGAGTAGGTCTGTCACATCATTTCTAGCTTTCTCATTGGTTTACACATGTTTGACGTCATACTGTATGTATGGGAATAGATCTGTTATGTCATATCTTTCTAGTTTCACATTGTTTACCTATCTCACGTCATACTATATTAAATGCCTGAGAGGTGGGTTGTTTGTTGAAATATACCTGTCAAGAACAATGTATAAATGTGAATTTATTTATTTCTGCGTAAACATCCACCTCGTAAAAATTCAACACAAAAACAAACAAAAAATGTACACGATGACAGGGAAGATCATTTAACAATAGAAAGCACTGCAGAAGTGAGAGATCAAACAGGAATCTTAAGAATAAAGAAAGCCCTCACTTCCTTTAGGCCAGTTTAGGGCGAGAAAACAGCAACAGCCATTCTCCGTTTAGCTGTCAATTTTGGTGTCCAGATCAAAAGGAATAATCAAAACATAACTTACATTCCGCTGGTTCGAGTTTGATTAAAAAGTTGAAAAAACAAATGATAGAGAAATTGTCTTTATCGCCAGCACCCCGGAATTTTCTTGTTTTGCTTGTTTGTTGTTTGTGCTCTGTAGGCTTTGTTTGTTAGCTTGCTTGCTCGCTTGACTCCTGCATTTCTTATTAATATTAATGTTGTGCAGCTCATTCAGATATCAATATTAATGCCGCGTATTGTCAATGTTAATCCTGCTAGAATCCTGCGGGTGTTGTCAATTTTAATCCTGCTAGAATCCTGCGGGTGTTGTCAGTTTTAATCCTGCTAGAATCCTGCGGGTATTCTCAATTTTAATCCTGCTAAAATCCTGTGGGTATTGTCACATCATTTCTAGCTTTCTCATTGGTTTACACATGTTTGACGTCATACTGTATGTATGGGAAGAGATCTGTTATGTCATATCATTTCTAGTTTCTCATTGTTTACCTGTCTGAAGTCATACAGAGAGGTCGGTTGTTTGTTTGTGTTGAATTTTTACGAGGTGGATGTTTACGCAGAAATAAATAAATTCACATTTATACATTGTTCTTGACGGGTATATTTCAATAAACTTCGATCCACTACCCGAGCTTTGAGAGGGGAGATTATCATAAGTGGAGAGATGATAATATAATTTAAAAGACTCACTCAATGTTTAAAATATCCTGTTGCAGATGGGTTATACTTTTGTGGTGAATTAATGTTATATTTTGGATTAACTTTCAAAGTTTAATAAACATATCACTATTGAACTCAATTGTTTATTGTCATTTCTCGTTTCAGTCATTTATGTAGTCGTTAATTGTGATGTAACGACGTTATATCATAAACCGTTTTAAATATATATATATATACACACACACATTGAATGTAACATTTCTTTGGTGATTACGGCCCCTGAGGGGTAGGAGATTTACACCACGTGCCTATTGCCTATTTCCGTGCACGCGAAGATGACGACAATGATGTACACCAGGTCCTACAACTGCCGCACTTGTTGCTGAGTTATGGGGTCATTGTAATGACTTGCTCAACCAGTGAGCGGGTAACAACACTGGAGCACAACTCGATCTTGTTCCAGAGTCTCCGTGATCGATCCATTACCTCCGCAAGCACGACTTTATTTGGTTCAAACTAGTGCAGTTTTCATTATTAAAACCTCCGTTCTAGATGAATCTCGATTGTGTTATGGTTGCATGTGTGTGTCTGTATGCCTGACTGTATGTGTATATGTATATATGTGTGTGTGTATGTGCTGTATATATATGTACGCATGAATGTATGTGTGTATGTCTGTGTGTGGATGGATGGATTATGTGTATGTGTGTATGTACAAGTGTGTGTATGTATATGTATGCATGTGTATATATGCATATTTGCTAGTGTGTAAGGAAATATATGTGTGTGTGTGTGTGTGTGTGTGTGTGTGTGTGTGTGTGTGTGTGTGTGTGTGTGTGTGTGTGTGTGTGTGTTTTCACCCTGATTTGTGTGTTTGGCTTTTATTTAATTCCATTAATAAAATTTCGTCTACATCTGATTGATTAAACTACCTAAAATATTGGTCCGTTGATTAATCTGTCCAGAAAAACGGTCAGTCATCTTGAAGGAAATAAAGCCGACAGGTCAGTTAAATCGCCCAAGCGACTGGTTGATGAAGCGGGTGGTTGATTATCCATAATTTTGAATGCTGATCTAAAGATTAATCGAGAACTTTATCCGCCAGGTTGTTCGGTTGCTATATCCGGAAGGTTGGACGACTATTCAGTAATTTATCTTTAGATCCCTTTGACATGGAAATTAAATTAGTACTTCTAATAATTCTAGAACAATTTGACGTGGGAATTAAGTACTTTACAACTAGACCACTTTGACGTGGGAATTAAGTACTTTATAACTAGACCACTTTGACTTGGGAATTAAGTACTTTACAACTAGACCACTTTGACGTGGGAATTAAATACTTTATAACTAGACCACTTTGACGTGGGAATTAAGTACTTTATAACTAGACCACTTTGACGTGGGAATTAAGTACTTTACAACTAGACCACTTTGACGTGGGAATTAAGTACTTTACAACTAAACCACTTTGACGTGGGAATTAAGTACTTTACCTCTAGACTACTCTGAAATGAAAATTTTCCTCTAAACTGAAATGAAACTTTACATCCAAACCTCTTTGACGTGGAAATTAAGTTAGTACCTTACATCTAGACTACTTTGACAAGGAAATTAAATGAGTAATTTACCTCTAAACCTCTTTACCTCTAAACCACTTTGACATGGGAATTAATTCTTTACCTCTAAATTCACTCTCAATATCCATACAATATAGCCTTCGTGGACACTAAACGTGACGTCTCAATATCCATACAATATAGCCTTCGTGGACACTAAACGTGACGTCTCAATATCCATACAATATAGCCTTCGTGGACACTAAACGTGACGTCTCAATATCCATACAATATAGCCTTCGTGGACACTAAACGTGACGTCTCAATATCCATACAATATAGCCTTCGTGGACACTAAACGTGACGTCTCAATATCCATACAATATAGCCTTCGTGGACACTAAACGTGACGTCTCAATATCCATACAATATAGCCTTCGTGGACACTAAACGTGACGTCTCAATATCCATACAATATAGCCTTCGTGGACACTAAACGTGACGTCTCAATATCTATACAATATAGCCTTCGTGGACACTAAACGTGACGTCTCAATATCTATACAATATAGCCTTCGTGGACACTAAACCTGACGTCTCAATATCCATACAATATAGCCTTCGTGGACACTAAACGTGACCTTTCGATATCCATACAATATAGCCTTCGTGGAGACTAAAAGTGACGTTTTAATATCCATACAATATAGCCTTCGTGGAGACTAAAAGTGACGTTTTAATATCCAGACATAAAACCTGCTTGGCGCCTTGAAATCCAAACGATGTAGTCTACATGAAAAATAAATGTGACATCGTAATATCCAGGTAATATAATCCTCATGTAGACTACAAATGACATTTAATATTCAAACAATATAACCTACAAGCAGACTAAAAGTGATGTCTTAATCTCCAGACAGTATAGAAAAATGACATCTTTTTCTTTAGACATTATAGCCTATATGCAAAAAAAAAAAGCATGACATCTTAATCTCCAAAGAATAGCTTAATATTAAAGTGTCGTCTATAAATCCAGACACTTGTATATTAACTATTCTATTAAACTTTTTTTCACACTGTATGCTTTCTGCTTACAATATGTATTTCTATACCGTCTCTCTCTCTCTCTAAATTGAAAGATCACGATTCCTGTAAATCTAAAATTAATATATTACTTAACCGGCTTCCTATTTTCAAGATGTGTGCGGCTCATCCCCCATTTACTTTGCATCAGCAGACAGCAGACAGTCTCCAAGATGCTTGTTAACTTTCAAAATGAAAGTTACCTCCCTTCTCTCGTTCTCTCTCTCTCTCTCTCTCTCTCTCTCTCGCTCCCTCTCTCTTTGGTCTGATGAGGTCACGCTCGCGACATTAAATCCATTTTTCATGACGTTTCATGATTGTATAACGAGGGAACAAAGGTTAGATAGCCACAAAATCCAAATAAATCCAATCAAAACCAAGATGAAGATTTGATTATAATTATCAAATTCAGACCCCCTATTTGAAAAAATAAGGCATTGCCTTTACTGTTCTTCTATTATATTTAGTTTTACCGGGTTTTTTTTCCTGTCATATTTATTTTCTTAGATGCTTTAGGGAGATGAGGTTGCCTTATAAGTTGCTTTAACTATGGTTCTACTTATTTACTGACTTAACTACTGTTACATTCTGCCTTTATTGCTTTAACTACTTTCTTCTGTCTTATTTACTGGCTTTACTACTTTCTTCTATCTTATTTATTGGCTTTACTACTTTCTTCTGTCTTATTTATTGGCATTACTATTTTTGTGTATTATCTATTGCCCTAACTACTGTTGTTTTTTGTTTGCCTAAACTACTGTTATTACATTTTATTTATTGTCTTAACTACTGGGGAATTTTCTGTTTTATGTATTGTCTTAACTACTTGGAATTTTTCTGTCTTATGTGTTGTATTAACAATTAGGGATTTTTCTGTCTTTTGTATTGTCTTAACTACTTAGGGATTTTTCTGTCTTATGTATTAAGTACTAGGGGATTTTCTGTCATGTATTGTCCTAAGCACTGTAGGGCTTTCTGTCTTATTGTTTTAACTACTTGGAATTTTTCTGTCTTATGTGTTGTATTAACAATTAGGGATTTTTCTGTCTTTTGTATTGTCTTAACTACTTAGGGATTTTTCTGTCTTATGTAATAAGTACTAGGGGATTTTCTGTCATGTATTGTCCTAAGTACTGTAGGGCTTTCTGTCTTATTGTTTTAACCACTGGGGATTTTTCTGTCTTACTGTGACGACAACTCCACCTATTTAATGGATATAATTATTACTAATTAATTAATCAGTGATGAGAATTTTAATCTCACATGCGGTCAAAATTTCCATCTCTCCTTCAACAGTTAATTCTAATTCCCCTAATTCTAAAATATCCAACCTCTCTCTCTCTCTCTCTCTCTCTCTCTCTCTCTCTCTCTCTCTCTCATTCTTTTTCTTCCATTTCTTCCATTTTTAAGTTTAACTCACACATTCTTGAATGTTCTGTTTCTAGCTCACACTCAGCTTCCTTCCTTCTTTCCAGTTCCCTTCCTAGCCAAAAAGTGGAAACTTGAGAGTGCATTTCGTCACAGCTTTCTTTTATAATTTCCAACCTTTTGGGTATAAGGATAGCATCTCTTATCTATGTTTTAGATGCGTTCCCATCATGTCTCCTCCATGCTTATCTTTCTCTTCACTTTCTGATCTTTCTTTTATAAAGGATATAGCATACTTTCCAACTTTATCCTCTCCTATTCCAAGATGCCTAGCTCTCATTTTTTTCCTATCGGTATCCACCTCTTTCTATTTCCTTCAAAATCTTCCATTTTAAATCGCAAAATAACTCTTCCATCCTTAAATTTGGTGATCCGTTAAAAAAAGGTATGGAGCAGAGAATAATCACATCTGATCAGCAACTGATCGGAGGCTTAGATGATGGTCGTCAATTCTTATCAGCCGCCGTTACTGATCGGTTCTACTAGACTGGAAAGATAAGACATAGGGCAACAGTTGCGAAGAGAGAAGGTTTGGTGGGAATTATTGCAGTTGGTCGCATTCACCTTGCCCGGATGCTGATGGATGATAGTGCAAACTTAAAACCAACCATCACAACAAAGGCCTATGTACATGGTAGCGTTGTCACTGATCTTCTTCATCCATATACGTATATCTTGTCAATCTAGCAAAACGACACGGAAAAGATACTGATAAGATGTACGATTTTATTTTGATAGACTCGGTTAGCGCCTAACATTCTCACACGGGTTGTTTGTGGTATGACCACGCTATTTCTTAATTTAATAACAGCATAGCTGCACTTTACCATATTCAGTATTTTATATTATTTGTGTTAATTGGTTATACACGCATAAGTTGCCACGCCTGCAATCACTGATTTAGTTAGCAGCAAAACTCTTGGCATAAATTATGGGATCTGTTCTGACTACGGGTTTTAAGGCCCATGCTGCACTTGCATTCACTACAGAGAGACAGGCAGAACTTTTCTCTTCCTAGAGTTGTCTTTTTTATATATTGGTTGGAAGATGGCCTCATCTCACTTCCATTCTGGGGAGCTCGAGGGGGGGTAGGAATCAGTAGCCACTTCTTTCCAAAGCCCACTCTACTCTCTTCCTCCAACCACATATCCAAGTTATGCGTTTCTCAGTCAAAGGGACATAATCTCGGTTTTCTTGTGCCGATTAAAATATTTGTAACTGTTGACCATGCTTGTAGAAGAAGAAAAAAAGAAAAAGAAAATTAATAGGGATGTAAAACTAAAACTTAGAAAAATTTTATTTATAATGATACGAAACTGTGGTTCTAAAATCAACATTTACTCAGAACGTTCCTCTTACGTAGAAATATGGCCGCGGCCTTAAGCCATGTGTTCATAGTTAAGGAATAATGAATATTTATTTTTGTACACAATGGGTAAAAAGAAAAATAAGAGATTTCGAGCGCAATTGATTCAGCCAACAGGGCTGACTGTTAGTAAGGAAGAAGATGCAAATGAACTAGAGACTCAAAGTTCACCCTCAATTATTGCAGATGTTTTAGATCAGGTAATGTTTATGTTGATATTTTCCATTTCAAGTCATTTTCAGTGTGAGAGAATTGAGATGGTTATAAAAAAATAATTTTTAAGCAGAGGTCAGACATAACCTATCGCTCAATAGATCCTGGTTCAGGTCAGCCAGTCGGAAGAGTGAGAAGACGATTCGAGGGTTATCCATATCAAGTTATTCACTTATTGTCTACTCTCGGTTGATTCATAAAACAAGCCCCATATAGCACACGTTACAAACGATACTTTGGCAGTTTAGAGTCGAAGAGAAAGTTAGGCAAGAGGCCAATCATGGTGTAGGAAATATCTATTTTTAAGTTTACTGGCCACTATCTAAAGAGTAGTAATAGTCATAATGTTAACTTTTCCTTTCCCCACCCAGGCACTATTGTCTTCCTATCACTGTATCAGAATTAAATTACCTCCATGTACTACATGATGTAGCGGTGTAACTATTCTCCCCGTAGCTCCCAGTGTTTGGAGGCCTTCAACAGAAGGGGCCCAATATTTGTTCCTTCAGAAAAGAACTGTACTTAAAATTTGCAAAATATGCATGATCAAGCTGCTTCTCGATGAAGCAGAGAGATTGTGTATGCCTGAGGAATTTTAATTTTAATTTTGGGGAGGGGGGCATTTTACACTTTTGCAGAAGGCTATGGGGTGGCCAGCATTCAAAGTTATGCTACAGCCTCCATTGTGAAAATTGAAAGCAGACTAAAGCCTTCATTGAGTAATATTTTTTAAAACATAAATAAAACTTTTGATGGGCTGTAAATATATATCATGATTGTTCATTCATTGTTCTGTTATCTGAACCAAAGGTTAAAGAGCTTGTTTGTATTTATTTATTTCCTGTTGAATGTCAACATTGTGATGTAATAGTAATACCTATCATAAATAAGTAATAATCATTTAATCTTGATTTCACCGTATGCCTTTTCAGCCCATTTTAGTTGGATTTTTTTAATTGTTTGATGTATTTTTAACTAGTATACTATCTTCCCAAAAGTAAAATAAAATTATCTAAAGTTAATTTAACAGATTTGTCAGATATTGTTCTCTTATTAAATGTTGCTAAAGTATCAGCACTTTATCACTGTTCATCTTGATGAGCAAATATTATTCATAAAAAATTATAAAATAAATTTAATTTAAATGGGTTTTTCCTTTAACCTTTTATTTTTGCTGTTTAAATGTGTGTGTGTGTATGTATATATATATATATAGAGAGAGAGAGAGAGAGAGAGAGATTACTTTAAATTTTTGCAAGCAGAACTAGTAAAGCAAAGTTTTATAAATTTTAATTCTTTACATAGTGGTCACATGCATGTGTTTCTTGTTTGGTCCAAATCTGCTTAAAAATTAAAGCCACAGTTTTCCTACTTACAGCTACAGAGTGTTGAGGAAGAAACTCGAGAATGCGGTTGTGGGACATTGGCAGTAATAGCATCACAACCTGGCGCTCTCCCTTTACTTCTCAAAGCCAATGTGATTCGAATCCTAGCACCTCTTGTTGTAGACCCCAGCCTTTGTGTACGGCATCGTGCTCTAGGTGCTCTCAGGTGAGGCAAGTTTTAAATCCACTTAGTGATAAATGCAGTGATATATTTTGTAGACTGATTGGAACCATGGGTGATACAGTTGAGGCATATTTTGAATCCACTTAGTGATATATCCACTGGCATTCCAATTGTATAGACTCACAAGAACCAGGTGCAATACAAGTAAGAAAGTTTATAACCCACTTCAGATTATGGAGTTGTGTGCCATTGTATTTTTTATTGACTGACAGTGACGTGAACTAAGTGAGATCATTGGATAAAAGTAATAATAAAGAGTAGTGGATATAGTGCTTAATCATACTAAAACTCCAACTCTTTTCAATAAATGCATATAAAATGCACACAAACTACATAAATACAATAAGAAAACTAAACCTCTAATGAAACAAAGTGAAACCAAACAATAAATCTGTTCTTATTCAGTTATTTTTTCGTTAACTTTTCTTTCCTCGTTTAGTTTTTGTTTCTGCTAAATTTTGTGTGCTGATAACTTAAATATTGCAGATAATCCTAACTTTTCTCCAAAAGCCCTAACCCTAGCTTTTCTTTAAGAAACACAAAAGTCATGTACAGAGCTGTCGGGTCTTCATCCATGACAGTCATGTATGGAGACACTCCCAATAAAATAAGTATAAAATAAAAGATTTATTTTTAAATATATGAATGTAGAGCTTAGAGAAATTTTGACAGTTTTGAGATTTTACATGAAGCATTAAGTTCTTAAAAACTAATTTAATTTATACTTCACTTGAGAGTGGATAGTATCCCCTTCATATTTTATTTTAACTGCATTCTTAATCCTTTACAAGATGATTTCTTAAAGTTGTACTATTAATATTTTATTACTTTTAGTTTACCTCATTGTTCATTTGGTGGGTATAAATGGCTAACTTCCTTATGGTTTTACTATTATTTTCTTATCTTCAGGAACTTTACTGTTGATGGCGGTGAAATTGTGTGTCAGGAGATGATTCAAAAAGATGTATTAACTCCTTTGATAGCACTTTTCAAACAGGTATTAAAGTTGTTGTTTTTAAAATTATTTCATAGACATATTCTAAAATTTTACTTCTTTTTAAATGTCTTTTCATATCCAGAATTGTATTTACTCAGGTGACTGAGTGTTTTGTTTCTTGGTGTGTTCTAAAATTTCATGTAACTACTATATCAATAGCTGTCAGGTAATTCCATTTCATATAATGGCTGTATAAATAGCTGCCATAACATATAACTATTGATTAAATAGCATCTACCAAGTGAAGAGTTAAGACACGTTTCATTTAACTTCTGTATAAATAGCTGTCAGATAGAGTTATGGTCATATAACTACTGATTAAATAGCACCTGTCAAGTGAAGAGTTGAGACACATATACATATTTAACTTTTAATTTTAATTTAATTTATATATATATATGAGTAGCTAAGAGTTGAAACATTCAGAAAATAGTACCCAGGCCCAGCTCCTAGGATGAGACTTACTGGCTCAGGGCACCTAGGCTCAGGGATGCCAAGCTGACCCACTGAAAAATATTTTTTTTTGTCAAAAATGTCATACAGACTAAAATCTTCAAAGGGAACAATTTAATTAGGATTTATCCCTGTGCTCTTTGGTATTTGCCCATTCAGAATGCAACCTTGGAGTACTGGTCAGGATTGGTTGCATGGAAGTAACATCTGGTTTCTTTTGGAGAAGATCCTTTGAAGCCGTTCTGTGCTCCTTGCTCTTCAAGTTAGTTATAGATGCTGCTTCCGAGGCTGCTTGTATCATGGCACTAGAGCAGGCCAGAGTTGGGACAACAAGCTACTTTTATTCTCCAAATGCTGTGTACTTATTCCCAAAAACCCAGTATGTCTTCTAATCTCACTGCATCCATTCTTACAATGCTATAACAAGTGCAAAGTAAATTCAAGATAAATTCACCTTTGGTGAGGGGGGGGGGACAACTTCAGTACTGGACCACTAGTTGTATTTTATTGGTCTGTGGATCAAGGCCATCCTTAAAGGGCAGTGCCTTGTGAAACTAGCCAGTCATTTCATGACAAAATCCCAGCCAGAATTATATATTCCACTTCCGCTGGGAAGTGGAGCAGATAAAGAATTAACAAATAACATTATCACTTTAGGACCTGGATCAAGTAATATGATCCAGTAATTTGCATCTATTAAAGCCAAAAAGTGACTTGTTCTAAAGATAAATTTCACTATTTTACTTTAAATACTTAGTAATATATTTATTGCCAATTATGAAATATTAGTTTGAAAATAGCAAAAATGAATTGCCAGAAAATGTTTCTCACTTATGTATATAAGAGGGCACTGAAGAATAAGTTGGCTCAGGGTGCCTGAACTTCTAGAGCTAGCACTGATAAGACTTGACATGCAGAAAGAAAGGTTAATTAATCAACATTAGCAAATAATAGTTTAATTTTGATAAACTGTTGCTTCTATTTCTGATGTTTTTTGTGGGGAGGTAAATTATCTTATTCTAGCAGTTTTCAGACACCTGAAGTTATGCTTAATTTCTTAGGGTTTGATTATGAATAAATGGTCTTTGGCAATTGTTAGCCAGGTTGAATTATGCATAATTTAATTTAATTCCATTGTAGTAGTTTTGTGCTTAATTTAAAAATAAACAGTCTTATTCTAGCAATTTTTAGCCAGCTTGTTTTATGCTTAATTTAGAAATAAACACTTACTTTAGCAGTTTTTAGCCAGCTTAATTTAGAAATAGTAAATCACTGCTGAGGACTTTGTGCAGTACGGTACAGGGTGGGAACCAGAGAAAGGAAAAATGAAACATGATGACACCAGACTTGGCATTTTTATAGAAGCTGTACACGTTTTGTGGAACTTGTGGTAAGTGAACAGTAATTTTATGTTTTCTGTTGCATTTTTTTTTGGGGGGGAGGCGAGATACAATGTGTCATTATCAGGGTGTACTTGAGTGAGTTTGCTCTTCAGTGTTATGAGAAAAAAATCTTTTCATTTACAGTTTGAACCATGCAATATGTAAATATACCATGCCTGAATGCACTGTAGATGTATATTTCTCTTTACAGTGAAACGAGTGATATTGCCATCACATGCTTCAATAGGGAAGGTCTCATGCCTCTCTTGTTACCATGCCTACAGTTCTCGGTTTATGGTTTTCCCTTGGCAACAGCAGTAGGTAAGTTGTGTTTATTAAACAGTTTCTTGAAAATTGCACTGAACAGCAATCCCGTAAAAAGTGCATTTTTCATTAAATGTTTTTGCAATGCTCAAACATAAATTATTTTACCTTAAAGTTATTTAATGATTGTTGCGGTGGTAGCGATACACCAAACAACTTAGGTTTTATTCATAAGTAAAGTTTGTTTTAAAGAACAAGTAAATAAGAAATACCAATGAAGCAAGTCTAATTGCTATGTTAAATGTTCTGTTTTCACATATCAAAGTTAACTTTTTGTACACCATGACTCACTTCATTGACTGATTAATGATCTTTGAATCATACTAACTCTTATTGCTGTTATTATTATTTGTTAATCTTTTAGTTTATTAACACTTCTTATTATATGCCTCTAAACTTTTATAGCTGTACCTACTTATAGGTGATTCCATCTAAATGTTGAGTATTTGAGAGTGTATTCTTTCTGTTGTTTATATTTACACATAGTGTATTTTACAGCCCAGTGCCTTTACTCGATTACTGAGAGCAACCAGGATGCCATTGCATATTGCCAAAGTGCAGACATACGTTCCTTGCTGCAGACGCTTGCACAACAGGTAGACTCTTCCAGTCAGGCATTGCTTTTTCAGGCTGCAGTGATTGGTAAGTAGTGCTTAAGGTTGTAATTTGTGAAAATGGTTTGATTTGTTTTTGTTAATAGATGATGATGATGATGATAAAGATGGTGGCGGTGGCAACAACAACAAAGTACTTTAGTAAAATTTTTATAAAAGCTCTAAGTGCTTTACCACTAAGTCTGCTCTACACTCTAGAATTAAAGATCACATATTGTAACAATGAATGAATTCTATATGCAGAATGACAATACATAACAAAATATATGCATTTACAGAAAGAAACAAATAATATGCATTTACAGAAAGAAACTAATAATATGGATTTACAAATGTGCAGTTTCAATAATTGACACAAAAGAGAGAGTGCTGTACTTGCTGATAATTAAAACATTTGTTGAGAGCCAGCTTGAAAATGGCCCTGGTCTATATATATCTCAGCACATTCCAAGTCAGCGAACCCTAAAATGTGTTTGTACATTAACCACTTGGCATAATTTGCTCAAAATGTTGGGAATGAGAGTGTTTGATGATGAGTGCAAGCTTCTAGCAGCAGTGTACAATTGTGAGATCAGACAGACCACTTGGGATGGAAACAGACTGTGAAACAAAGAAAAGAGATTTTGCTTTGTATTCTGCTGTGAGCAGGTAGTCTGTGGATATGGGAGTGATGTCATCATATTCTCGTTGCTGTGAGAATAATCCTAGCTGAAAAAGTTCATTGCATGACCTGAGGGAAAACTGTTACAATAATCAAATCAAGAATGCCATGAACACAAAGAATTTTGTAGCATCGGTTGTGAGAATCTTATAAAAAGTGCCAATTTGTCTCAGTTCTAGATATATTACTCCATAAGTACTGAATGTTGTTGTAGGGGCAGAGAAATGTCAAAAGCGATACCCAGAATTCTAAGTGGCTGACTAAATTTAATAGGAGCACTATGAGTCATTGATTATGGCAAAAATATGGATTTTAAAATTCTTTGATTTTATTCATTCATTCTCAGTTGTAAATACAGTCTATTATATATTGTTGTTTTGCATGTAGATTTGTTTTGGTTTTGTTAATTTACTTCTTTTTTCTTAAGTTTGATTTAATTTTCTATTTTTTTTTAATGTTGCTTCTATTTTTCCTATGTTTATTTAAAATTTGTATATTAAGAGCTTGAATAAATATTATAAAGTTCTTAGAGCTTTTATCTTATAAGATCATGTGCTTTGTTATGTTTACTTTATCATTATTATTTTTAACTTATTACTAATTAAAAGATTTTGGATCAGGGATATCACTCTGCACTTTAGATGGTGGAAGTGTTTTCATTTGAGTTGGGGGGGGGGGGTTTCACAGTTGAATATCATAATATATCAAAATATTTACTTTTTCTGTTTAATTTTTTTTTTTTTTTTAATGAAAACTTTGTAAACGTTTTTCTTTTTCTTTTTTTTGTAGTCTGAAATATTCCTTTATTAAAAAATAATGTGTCTGACAGTTCAAGACCTACTAACTATAAAGTTATTGACTGTAGGAGAAATTTGAACTTGGTCAATTTAAATGATGAGCAGCTTAGTTCCTGGTAACCCCAAAAAAATGTTTATTTTTATTTTGATGCTTTTGAAGTGGTTTTGTTACACTTGTGTATGTAAACAATATCTTGAAACATGCTTGAGTATTAAAATATAAATATTGAAACCTTTTCTTATTTTAACACTATACCCTAACATTTGAGTCTTGGTAGTATTTGTAAAACTGTTCAGTAATTATATTTCTAAGAAGTCAACTCCATTTATTTATGCAACTAATACTTATTTTTGTTGGGGGAAATCTTATCATTATATACAGTGATACATAATGTAACCTTCACCTGTGACCCAGAGTAGTAAATAGATTAAATCTTTCATTGATACAACAAGTGTTTTAGTTTTGAGCATCTTTTTGTTTTTTAATAGGCATTTTAATAAATGTGATGGGAGAAGAGATGTTAACTGGATCTGGCCTGAGTGTTGCTGTTGGCACCTTAACACATATTTTGGATATCAATCCAACTTCACTGCTAGCTGAACTTTTTAGTAGACCTCAAACGGTAACTCATTTCTTAACAAATTTGCATATCTAGAAGTTTATCCGTTGTATCAGTCATTTATTTAATCATTTCACTCTGTCAGAAAATAATTAGTGCATATTTCATGAAACCTTGCAAATGCTGTGAATATTGATATATCATTCACAAACACATTCTTGTTGAGTTTATATTTAATCTTTTAAATGCTGTGAACATTGATACATTTTTCACAAATACATTCTTGTTGAGTTTATATTTAGCCTTTTAAATGTTATGAACAATGATATGCTTTGCACAGGCACATTTCTATTGAATTTTTATTTATTTATCGTTTCAGTGCTGTGAACAGTGATGTGCGTTTCACAAACACATTCTTATTGAGTTTATATTTAAGCTGTTAAATGTTATGAACACTGCTAAGCTTTCCACAGATGCATTCTTGTTAAATTTTATATTAAACCTTTGAAATGCATGAACAGTGGTAAGCCTTCCACAAATATAATCTTGGTAAATGTATATATTTAACATTTTTAAAATGCAAATGTGTATGTTTTATATAAGAAATAGTATAAATACCATACCTCTCTGTGCTTGGATCTTTCACTAAGATGTTCTCTGTTGTGGTGGACATTTGGTTTATATGATGAGATGTTTGTTTAGGCCATGACACATATCTTAGCACGGCAGACTTAGATATGCTAAATATGGTAGATCTGTTAAACTAGCAGGCTTGAGAGCCTTCAATGTCAGAATTCATGTCAGACCTGTACAGTTCTGAGTGATGCCTTAAGGGGAATAGAACCAAATTTTGTTAGAGATAAGCTTGACAGCAACCTTTCTCCTCAGATACCCCTTCTCAGAGTGGGCAGACAATGGCTAGCAGCAGGAGTGCCCAACCACCCTTGTTGGAGTGGATGAGGAGAGTGGATGATATTTTGTAAAATAAATATGCCATGGCTATTGGTATTTGATTTAATAATATGCATTCTGGTTATGTTTTGTTTTCATTGGTTATTACATTCTGATTTTTGTATTTTGCAAGCATTTTCATTTTCACTTATAATAATCTGAAATACCCATGTTATGTTATGTTTTCTTTTCTCTTTTTTGTTTGTGTGGTTACTAGAAATATCAGGTTGATCTTCACTACAGCTTATAATTTACTTTTACTTAACTTGCTTAAGCATACCTTATTAAGCCCATAAAGATATTGATCATACATATCTATATATATTATATTTTACTTTTACTTAACTTGGTTAAGCATACCTTATTAAGCCCATAAAGATATTGAACATACATATCTATATATATTATATTTTACTTTTACTTAACTTGGTTAAGCATACATTATTAAGCCCATAAAGATATTGATCATACATATCTATACCTAATTTATCATTAACTCAGAAAGTATTAAATTATAATATATTTTTCAATAAGACATGAATTTGGAGATTGAAAGGTTAATACTGAGCCAAGTAGAAAAAAATAAATGGGGTTCTTAATAATAAATGGACACTGTCTTGAATATGTTGATTTTAACAGATCCTTATCAGGTGAGCATTAAAGAGAAATTTATTTTACTTTTAAAAATTCATTTTTTGTATTTGTAGAATGGTGTTCCTGACAGTGGAAGTGGAGATCAAATTGACAGCAGAGAAGGGGTTTGTGATACTGTCTCTATCTTTTGGAGAATCAAACAGTGTTTTGTTTCCCCCATTATTTAATACTCCAGTGTTTTGTTTCCCCCTATTATTTAATACTCCAATGTTTTGTTTCCCCTATTATTTAATACTCCAGTGTTTTGTTTCCCCCATTATTTAATACTCCAGTGTTCCCCCCCCCCCCATTATTTAATACTCCACTGTTTTGTTTCCCCCGTTATTTACTCCAGTGTTTTGTTTCCCCCATTATTTAATCTCCAATATTTTGTTTCCCCCATTATTTAATATTCTAGTGTTTTTTCCCAAAAAATAACTATTGATTATCAGAGTGAGCTAAAATTGGAACTAGAACCTGTCTGAAATGGGATTTTTCTGGAAAAGGGTTAATGTTAAGAAAAGTTCATCATACAAATAACTCACATAGTAATGTGACTCTGTGTGTACTCTAATTACTGTACATTAAATACTTCTCATATTCACGTTTTCTGCCAACAAATAATTTTTCCTGTTGAAATCTGCCAGGAGAGCATTTTTGACCAAATTACAAAGCTTCAAATTTGCTCAGTAAAATTGTAAATTTAAAAATTAACCCCTTTAGATTAGAATTAAAATAATTTTAAATAATCCGTGGGCATATACAGAAAATCCTAGTTGCAAACAAGTTTCTATTCTTAAGGATTTCTTAACCCAGTTTTATATATAATCTAGAATGTGTTCGTAAATGATCTGTATTGCAAAAGAGCATGCGACATTTTAAAATGGCACATGTTTCTTGCACCACAGTGATGTCAAATGGCATACATTTGCAGTTCATCCACATTGAAACTAGTTCACCTCATTTGTAAGTAAGAAACCGATGCCAGTCAGAAGAAGCAAAAATGGGCTTTATGAGTTTGTTGGTACCAGGAGATAGCCATAAATTGAAACTACTATGACCACAACTTCCTTGTAATTAATTTTGGTAATGATAGTTGTAAATGATAAAACATGTAAAATGTTACATGCTTTACATAATATAAATAAAGTGCACTAGAAGTTCATTTACACTTTAATAAAGCACCTAGTAGTTATATTTTTTTTAAATTATAAAAACGAAACACTAGACAGAGAACAGCCTGTATTCCACTGAAATTAATATTTCAAAGACGGAAGGTTGCCAGAACAGTTACATTTCTTTGACAACAAATATTACAGAGAGTATCTCACTAAAAAGAGTAGTTTAATATTCAGTCAAAATACAGCATAGTCCCCATTTTGTGCTCAAGGATGGAGGGTTTTTTGCATAGGAGAAGTAAATACACTTTTCATCAGCTGACTGTAAGCAACTGCAGGGTTATCATTTACATTTTGGAAAACTTGTGTTACTTACTTAGCAAAATATGTATCTGAAAGTACAGGGGTTAAAGCAGTCCTAATATTTACCTTTCGCTGTTTTGAAACGGCCCTGACAACTGACATTCAGCTAATGAATAACAGTGAATATTGTGCTTAATATTGTAAATTCATCTGTAACTAGTAAGATATAAGATATATCAGTAGTTTGGTAGGGGAGTACAAGTAAAGGATTATTTCATGGACACTGTTTTGGTTAACAAAAGGAATGACTTTTTACTGTAGTATTTATGAGAGGGTTGTTTTTTTCTTTTGCAACAGAGTAGTTTCTGAATGCAATTATTATATATTTTATCATGATCAGTTTAATTATGATAATGTGGTTCATTGTGTCTTTATATAAGAAACAATTTTCTTTCAAGACTTTTTTTTTTTTTTAATATAAATGATGTAATAGTAGATTATTTCCTTTCTTGGGATTAAAATGAGAAGCAACCATTTCTTTCCATTGAAAGAAATTGGGCATTGATCAATTCTAATATTACAAAACTGCTTCTAATTAGTGTTCAGAACATCAAGATATTTTGGTAACGTTTTCTTAACTTACATCATTTTAGAGATACATTATAAGAGTTATTATTACAAGAATTCTGGAGAAATATTGGCCAAATACAGAACATTTTTTAAATTGCATTTTGTTAGATTGTACAATATTTTCATAGTGATGTTCACTGCAGTGCTTCAAAAAAAAAAGGAAAATCACATGCTACTAAGTATGAATGAGTGTAATTGTTCGTATTTTTGAAGTTGTTGGTATTGCACTTTCAGAGTAAATTGTGCAAAGTTACACATTGTAGTAAATTATTTAAATTTTAAATGACAATAACATATATGTGTATTACATATGACTTGCACTGATTTTTATTTTAATGAGCTCTTTCAGTGGAAAGAAAAATGTTTAAAACTTTTTGTTTTGAAAGTTGAAAAAAATTGAAAAAGACAAAAATAATAAAAAATATTTCTGTGAATGCAAGATATTTTTAAAAAATAATTTTACAAAACTAAAAGAATTTTGTTCTTAGTGAGACAGGAAGAGTCCATCAGACTTTTACAAAGTGAGCTGTTACAGATTTTTACTGGGCACATAATATGCTGCACATAAATTGAAAATAACAATGATATAATCCATTGTTGATTTTTTTCATTTTCTTTTACCTGTCTCAGTTGGATGTAAAACAGAATGAGATCTGCATGTTACTGGATGCTCAGCAGCTCTGTCTTGCACTCATCACAAATTTGTGCTGCTCACCAGGTGAGACATTAGTAAAATATAATAAAAATAAAAATAAGTTTTTTTCAGGCTGCGTACCAATTATTAACAGTACCTGGAGCTAACTTACCCGTCTATGTGTCCAAGCCGAAAACATGCCTAGCATATAATGCCAAGGTAAAGTAATCATCTTCTCAAATTCTAACTTTTCTTATCCTTGCCTTCACTTCGTCAAAAGCCAGTCTTTAGTTTCACCTGGGAATAGCTGACTGTGACCCACTTTTTTGTGCATAGTAGCAGATAGAATTACTCTACAAGCTACAAACTAGTATGCACACTGCCTTTATGAAAATGTCAGCAACATAGTCTTGCTGTAGTGTGTTTTAAGCAGTGCTTTATTCTAAGGGTTCTTTGCTGTTCCTTGGCCGAATTATCCACTGTTCTGTGTAACATGACTTTGCAAATCAACATATTAGTTTTAACTGGCCTTTCAGAACAGTTAAAGTATTGTGGTTCACAAACTTCTGTTGTTTAAAGAATGGCTAAGTTCCCAGGCCTCTCTAACAAAATACTTTTCCTGAGACAGAATACTTTTTCAGAAATAAAATACTTTTCCTGATATGTAGAGATACTGACAAGGCATTGTTCTCTCAAAGTAATATCCTGACACTTGGTTTTTTTAATTCCACTTACAAGTAGGCCTGTTTATGTATTATATCACTGCTAAATCACTTTGCTCAGAAATTAATGTCACCCTCAAAACAAGCTTAATTTTGCACAATTAATTATGTTGCTAATAAAATAAATAATTTTTTTTTTTTTTTTTTTTTTGGGGGGGGGGCTGAATCATTCTGTATTTTGACTTATAAACACAGAGTTATCTTTATGTATTTATGTTTTTTGCTGATTCATGCAATATTGTGATCAGGGAATGCAGAGAGTTGTCTTATTGTATTTATGCTTCTTGCTGAATCATGCTGTGTTAAAACAAGGAAAGCATAGTTATTTTTTTTAATATAATTTTTCCGACTTGTGTTTAGATGATGATTGGGAAGACATTGACAGCAGTGAGTCTGGGTCATCTGATGAAGTGGTTGGAGTTATGGATGTGGAAGACAGTGAAGGCAACAACAACTATGTAAGAGTTGTAGATACCAGCACTGTTTACAATACTAGCAACCCCACACACTTAATGACTTCATTGATTTTTGGAGTGACACCATTATTCAGGGCATCACCTGTACTGCATCATTTTCTTTTTGTTTTGCATTTTCTTTCTCATTTGATTTATTTTTTCATTGTTAATAACTGTATCTTCATTCATCAACATTAGCTTTTACCACACTTGGACTTATTCTTTTCAGGGTACACTGTGTGTTCCATCAGAAGTGCATGCTGCATTTGTAGCGAGCAACATTGTAGCAAAGGTATTTACTTTAAAACTTCATTCGGAATTTTTTTATTTATCACTTCATTCCTTTTAAGTACTCTGATTAAATGAATCACATCTACACACAGCCAGTTATTAAATGATCCTAAGGTTTTATCACGTGTTCTCATTAAATTTCATTATGTTGGCACTCAGTTTTGAATCAGCAAACTGTGTTGTCAGGGGCCATTCTTGCTTAATTAGGGAAGTACATAGTTTGGATTTTTCATTTTGATGGGTGCACATACGCAGTATTGTTCCGGAGCGTATTCAGTCAGAGAAACATTGGCTTTTGAATATGGTTGGAGCACTTAAATGACACAATATTCTGGTCCACATTACTTGCCCCTGATGTTACAACTAAAATTTAATTCACTTGAAAGAAGAAAAGCTACATGGCTTTTTGATGTATTGCTGTGTGAAATGACAGCTTAACCAGTCCGTTGATGTATTGCTGTGTAAAATGACAGCTTAACCAGTCTGTTGATGTATTGCTGTGTAAAATGACAGCTTAACCAGTCTGTTGATGCATTGCTGTGTAAAATGACAGTTTAACCAGTCTTTTGATGTATTCTGTAAAATGACAGCTTAACCAGTCTTTTGATGTATTCTGTAAAATGACAGTGATTTGCTGCCTTTAAATGTGTGGAGAGTCTAGAAGTGCAGTTATGTAGGAAGAAAGAGGAGAAGTTTGTTTGTGTTTGATTTTAATTAAACATTTATTACTCTTCATTGTCTTGAAATAATTTACTTTCAGAAAATCTTATCTCAAAACTATATGTAAACCATAATTTGTTTATGTCAGGTGGTGTATTTATCATGCCCTCCTCCGAGCGAGTTGTCACAATTGAAAAACTATTCATCTAGGAGAATTCTTGCAACCAAGTAAGTATTGGTAAAATGGGGGCTTGGAGTGACTGCCCCTTTTCAGATATTTTTTTATACTTGTTAAGAAATCATGACACAATGTACCTTGATAACTTGTGCCCTTAGTTGACTGGCTTGTAGAGGGAAACATGATATGCAATTAAGCAGTTTGTACTGATTAAATGATATCGAGATATATGTATAAATAAGCAAGCAGTTGATTTTAAAATTTAAATGGCTGGTTTGTGTGATTTAACTTTTGCTTATTTTGTGAAAAAATATATCTTTGTCAGCATTTTAATTTAATCAAGAAATATTCATGGTAAAAATGTTCTTGTGTGCAGGTTGACCCAAGTACGTACATATGCCCTATTGTGTCTAAACAATCTTGTTGACTCCATGACAACAGAAGCACTAGGTGGTCTGTCCAGACTGCATGACATATGGGATATGCTTGTCAAGCAAGTAAATGAACCAGGTAAAAGCATAAATATTTGTGAATTTCTTCTTCAGAGAGTGGCATTACATTATTATTTTTGTTCCTTTGCCCAAGTCGTATGGCTTAGATTTAGATGTTGGTATGATGACTTTATTACGAATTGTTTTCCTATTTTTTTTCTAACAGTTTGAACAGTCCCTCCTAACGTCCTGTTTTTACATCTTGTTCCTCACTCATACAGGTAGTAGAGTTTTGAAGGGATGCTGGTCTTGCTGCTGTGAGCTCTATTATTTCATTTATTTCCTCTTTTGTGGGGCGTGGGCTTTTAGTCCTGCCTTGTATGACAAAGCTGTAGTTCACTCCTATATGTAAAAAAACTTATAGAAAAATTCCTTTTGATATATTCAGATTATTTCAGTAAAATAATCAAATGCCTTAATTATACTTAGTTATGACAATAAATGAAGGGTGCTGAGCAACAGGTATTTGCGTTCTGTAATGCTTACAGTTAACAGTTCTTTTCTTAAACTCCAGGCCAGTTAGGAGCGTGCACACCCAGTCCAAGCTGTAACCTTGACCTGTTAGAAGCAATGACAGGAGCCATGCGAGCACTTGTGCAGAAGTTAGCAAAGCTCACTTCACCAAAGTTTTCTGAGGTGTCCTCAGGAGACCTGCACTTTCTTGTGAAAATGGCAGAGGGTGCCAGCATAGGTGTGCAGGTGCATGTGATTCGTATAGTTGCTACGATCGCGACCTTGCTCAGCAAAACTATTCCTCAGCATATGGTAATACAGGTAACAAGTACACAGCTTTTCCTACAATTTTTTAAAAAATTATTTATAAGGTGAACTAAGGGTAAGGTTTCAATGCAGTATAAAGTGAAAGCAGGTATTATATAACCTAAAAGGGCACTCAGCCCAAAGCACTTTATGTGCCAGAGTTTTGTTCTGATCTAGAAACAATGAATATTAAACCCATTGGTGTGTCTTTTCTTTTTTCTTTCTAGGAAGTTGGTGGATTTTTAATGACAGTTGCCAGCCAGAGTCCAGACTTGGTAGTGGTAGCAGAGGCACTGGATGCACTGTTTGATGTCTTCTCTGATGATGCAACAGACATTCTTGCCCAGCAACTCCATCTTGTGGAACATTTGAGCAAAATCTTGCCCCAACTCAAAACTAAGGTGTGGTCCTGTGATTAAGCTGAAGTTTTGTGCATGCTAGCCTAAAGATCAGTTCACAGTCTGTAAAATTAGATGCACTTTGAACATTTTTGTTTTTTTCTTATTAAAAATGTATCTCTTATGAGATTAAGTGTACCTGATCATATAGATTGAACAATCTTCATCTAGTGTAAATGGCACTTAAGATGAGACTTTCACTGGTTACTAGACCAATGAAATCTTACCTTAACTACCAGTGAACTAAAATAAAATGAAAATTCAACAAAATTAAAAGGAGAGTAAGTGAATTGATATAAAATATATTCACTTTCTCTATTTATTCAAATGTATGTTCAGTGTCTCTATTAAATCAAAAAGTATGTTCATTTTCTCTATTTAGTCAAAAAGTATGTTCATTTTCTCTATTTAATCAAATTTGTTCAGTTTATGTTATAGTCAAAAAGTATGTTCAGTTTATGTTATAGACCAAAAAGTATGGTTTCTCGTAGTCATCACATGTTCATTTATTTTTTGTTTGTTTCACGTGACATTTGTTTAATTTTGTGGCTTTAAACCTTAAAAATAATTATATTTAAATCAGTAAATGATTTTATTGTTTGCATTTGCAGCTTCAAGGTCAACGGAAAGTTCTAGGAGAGAACTATGTCACTGTTGCTATGGCAAAAGCAAACCTGATCCGATTTATTAAGTATAAGCAATCTGCTGGCAAATAATAGCCTTTTCTCCACTTTGATGAAGATTTTCATAAAGTGAGCAATGTTCTAAGTGAAAAGTGACCTTGAAAGGTAAAGGTAACTACAAATTATTCATCTGGGTTAAATGTTTCTGCAAAACTAATTTATAAAAAGCATTTTTTTTTCTTTTTCATTACAACTGCTCTGTATGTATAAACATCATCTGACATTTAGTGTTACAACAAAACTGTATCAAACAGAAAATGCTTTACAATGCAGTTTATTATTACATGCAGTAAATTTGAGATTTTTAATGGATGGTTAAATGAAATACAAATATCAGCTATGTGCATATTGTAGAGTTGTTTAAACAATCTCACTGTAAATAAAATTAAAATATATTCACTAAAACCAGTGTCATATTTTTATTTTAGAACAACTGAAATGTATGTCCATTTTTTAATTAAATATAATGTGTAATATTTATGTGTCATTTGTAGTAGGTTGATGTATATGTTCTGATGAGTATTAAGCCATTTTCTTTCATTCACACATGTAAACTAAGGACAACTCCATAAACCATGTCTGAAACAAACGAATTTCAATGTGACAACACAAGTAAAACATAAATATACTCCAGCACATAAATCTGGAATCCATCACTCTATAGACAATTAACTAAAAAAAATACCGTTGCTGAATTTGAAGCCATATTGCTTTAGTTTATCAGGTTGTGCACAACCATCACCAGCCATTTTACAGCCATTATTAACTGCATGCTTTACCAAGCTAATCATTTATCAGGCTGAAGTGCTGAAAAATAAAGTGTGTGTGTGTTGGGGGGGGGGGGGGGTTAACCCATCATCATGAAGGATCCAGTTCGCATCTACCAAACGAAAGTTAAATTTCTTTCACCACTTGCTTGTTAGGTGGAGCAAGGGAGATTAATTGCCTGAATGTTTAGCAGTTATCATTTGCTGAAAAGTGTTCAAAAATAGTAACAGTAGTCAGACTTTTTAGTGTTGAACAATTTTCTGCTTTGTTCTCTTGTTATTGCTAACAATAATTAATTTATTTCAGTCTGGCAGAAAGAGTTCTTGTCCTTGGGCAAAGTTATTCAGGATGAGGAGATCAATTCATGTCTGACCTAGCATGATGAGAACTCTGCTTTTATTGTCTTGTTATTCAAGCTGACAGCCCCAAAACACATTAGCTGAAACTTCATTCGAGATTTAAACTCTGACAGCAAAGTCTCCAAAAGACTGCAAATATAAAAGATCAATTTCTTTTTTAATTACTGTCCTTATAAAGGTCAGCAAATAAATAAGATTTTAATGGTAGTCTGTTTAAAATTTCTAACAAATAAGTAATGAGTGCACCCATTTACCAAAACCAAAGATCACATTCTGTATTTTTAAGTATTTTTAAAAGACAATTACTAATCTGAAAGACCTCACACATCATTTAGTTTTGGTTATAATCTCAGCAATCATGTATATCATTTGACATCTTTTATGCAGAATATTTTTATCAAACAAAACATGAATAATGTTCAATCAATAAAATTAATTCTTATTACCAAGTTTATTCTGATATAAACAGAAGTACAAGTTCATTTAATATACTTTTATTTGCCTCACATATGTTTAATTTTAACTTAAGCAAACAAACTGCTTTTAATACTTACTTATTTCCTTCTGCTGATAAATCTGGTATGCAAGCAAATGTTTCTTTGAATAATTTGCTGAAAAAAGATAGCATGTAAACTTCTGTTACATTTTTTGTGTATAATTATTTGATTGTAGGTTGATTTGTTTAATCAAAAGCTTATTTAAGCCTTTCTTTCTCAAGATTTAGACATTTAATTTGGTAGTAGTTGCTCTAAAGAAATGATTGTAATATGATTTGACCAATAAGACAGGTATGTATATAAATAATAAACTCGTTTGTACATCTACAGATGTAAATCATTAAAGTTACAGATTACTAACTCTGATTTAATCATACATTAAAAAACCCTTTAATATGTTGGATATAAACCACACTAAGGAATTATTAAATAACCTAGTTCACATATTAAGTAGTAGCTTTTTGACCTAATTCATACTTTAGTAACTACTTATTCTTCTGACCTAATTCAAACTTTCAGTAATTATTCTTTGACTTAATTCACAACATTCAGTAACTACTTAATTTTGGGACCTAATGCACATATCAGTTAAGTGCTTAATCTTCTGACCTAATTAACATTCAGCAACTACTTATTCTTTGACATAATTCACATGTTTATAAATTACACTGACCTAGTTAATACATTTGTGAATTGCACTGACCTAATTAATACATTTGTGAATTGTGCTGACCTAATTAATACATATATGAATTACACTTACCTAATTAATGCTATATGAATTACTCTGACCCATGACTACATTTATGAATTACTTGGATCTAATTAGATCTAACTAACTTACTAAGCCAAACATTTCTATCAGTTATGAATAACTCTGACCTAATGAATACATATATGAATTACTTGTGATATAATTAGATCTAACTAGGCCAAACATTTCTATCACTTAGAAATCACTTGTGAATAACCTGACCTAATGAAATGAATACATATATGAATTACTTGTGATCGAATTAGACAACCCAAATATTTCTGTCAGTTATATGTCTTCAGAGTATGTTTATGAATTACTCTGACCTAATGAATACATTTATGAAGTACTTATGATCTAATTAAACCTGATAAAGCCATGTTATTGCCCTCTCCTGCTGGCAATGTTATCTCACCAAAACTTTCCATTCCAAATGCAAGCACCCAAAAAAATCCCATCCTGTGAGTCTCTTAATAATGATTGTTAAAAATTAAAAAAATAAAAACATTTTCTTCCATTTTGCATAAACATGACATGTATATACAAACAATACATTCATATGATGAGTGAATGGCAGAGTCTCAAGTAAGTGAGAATGGGATCACACAGTAAATGTTCTCTGATTACTGATCCTAGGGGGAGAGAACTCAAATACTTGGCATATAGAGCAAGCATGTGCATGTTCCAAGTTTCACTGCAGTCACTGACAGCCAAAAGACAACTTTAAATTATGACCAGTCTGATTGTAATTTTCTTTTTGCCAAAATCAACCAGACTGTACAGTTTAAGAAAGGTTCACTACGGTAACTATAGCAAAGACATAATCCTAGGCAAGTCTGCCTACATGACACTTTTATGAATGACAATCCATCCTAATTGACACATTTATGAATTACTTTGTGTGACATGACATATTTATGAATTGCTTTGTGTGACATGACAATTTATCAATTAATTTTGGGGATGTGACACATGAATTAATTTGTGGTCTAAGTGACATATTCATGAATTGAATACTCTGACCTAATTGTTGTATTTATGATTTTACTTCATTCATTTATGAATTAATTTGTTGTCTAACTGACACATTCATGAAGTGCATACTCTGACATTGTATTTATGATGTACTTCCTTTGTGTAAAAAAACTAACTGGCGCCTCTGTGTGATTTAAGGGTTAGTTGATCATTACTTGATCTGCAACACACCTGACATTAATTAATCATCATGTGCCCTAACTGGCACTTTTATTAATTACTTTTACTGGATATATTCATGAATTACTTACTCTGTGTGACTAGAACCATAAACTCTGATTGTTTCTTGGAAGGCCCGCAACTCAAGTCGTGCCTGCACAAATAAAAGGGATGTTTACAATCGATTTTAAATTTTAGCAATATCTCAAGAATGATTTTTTTCTAAGATGGACTCTCTACAAGTAATTCAAATAAATGGAGAACTTTAATTGTCTTCCATAATTATTAGAATATGGATAATATGTACTATTTTACCATGCTCATGCACTTTAAAATTTGTGTAGACAGACACACAATGACAGTAATAAAATATGTATAAATAATTCTACCTATAATAATGTGTGGGATTTTCCCCTGAAAATTTGTACATGTACTTGGTAATATAAATATTACCAGTTTGAGGACTACATAACATTAAAAGTGTAATTTTTCAATAGACTAAATATAACCCTACCTGCAGAGCCCCATTTGCATTAAAGCCGTGAACACAGTGAATGAGCCGAGTTACTTCCTGCACAACTGCTTCTGTGACTTTACTCATCACCCGACCAACAAACTTGGGTGAAATACTAAAAACCTGATGAAATAAATATATATATATATAAAACCTCAAAAACAGTGCAGGAAAAAACTGTAATTCCACTAAACTTCAAATAGCATTACAAATGTGACTCAAACAAATCAAGATAATGTTAGTGAAAACTTAAGTGATGAGTATTTTGCATATATTATTTTATTTATCATTTTGAATCCTTAACTGAACTTGTGTAATAATATGTAAAGTAAACAAAAATTAATTCATAAATACGGATGTTTATTTTAAAGCAATTTCTTAATTATTTATGATCTGTGAACATTTCTTGTTTTTATAAACAGAAAATGCTTCTAACTAATCTGGGAGTCAATTTCTGCAGCTTGAAGGAAAGGAGATTAGAATAATTTGTGGGGAGGCAACCAGATAGTCAAATGAGAAAAATGTCTCACTAGTAAAAAAAAAAAAAAAAAAAAAAAAAAAAACACACACCCCAAAAAGAAACATACTCTATAGAAAGACATATATAAGTGAATATATACAAAGTTTACCTCTGCATGAACTTCTATTATGCTCATCAAATTTTCCTTCAAGTAGTTTTGAACCCCTGTTATATAAACAGCATATATTACTTTATTTCAGCTCATAACTGTAGTCATCTGATATCAAATTTTTGTATGCTTTTAACAAAATGAAACTGAGCATTTACTTTGCAAAATTTCAATTACAAGACTTATAATTAATGTATTTGCCATACCACCCTATAATAATCATCTAAATATGACTAAAGTTAGGATCATGAATCTGCTTCCAACAAGTTGTGCACAGTAATCACATTTAATTTTTTTTTTTAATTTAACAGAAAATAATCTTTTCTATGATAAACTTATGGATAAATAAGGAAACAATTAAAGGCAAAACAAGTGAAAGATGATAGTTGATCAAGCAACAAATTAATAATTATATATAAATTAAAACGAAAAATTATCTATCTGCAGTGGTGGACCAGCCAAAACAAATAGTGAACCTGAATCAGGTTTTAAACTTAATGGTTTAATTTTTTTAGTACTATTTTCTTGTCATTTAAACTATACTTGTATGTGTGCATATACACACACTAATACCTACATAAAAACAGGCAAGCACATTCCTACTAATAGCCATACAACACACATATACATTCAAGTATACAAACACTCAAAGACAAATAAATTAATTAATTTATAAATTAATTAAGATAAATAAATTTTATAAAAATTAAAGTTAATAAGCAAAGAAAGATAAACAGATATAAATGAAGCAACCTGTAGGCATTGGACACGTTTTCCAGCTAAATCCTCCTCGATACATGCTGGGTTCCATAGCTCCAATGATGGGGTCAGATTTCTGTTCTATGTATTTATCAAACAGTTTCTTGTCCAGGTCAGCATAGGTAACCTGAGCAGCCTTTTGAAATACATTTATGCAAATTAATCTGCATTTCAGTTTCTGTTTCAAAAAGAATTTTTCGGCTCTTCAAAAAATTAAATACAAAATACTTAATTTCACGTTCAAAGTTCACTCAAAATATTTAATTTAAATCTTAACAAAGTCAATATTGTAATTTAACCCTTAAAATCCACTAGTCTACCTACAGTTTACCAATTCTAATGGTTGAACAGTTCTAAAATTTAACCCTAATTAAAGTCCATTACTCTTACAAATTAACATCATAATAGCAGGTGGTTCAATCTTATAAAAATCAACTGATCTCTGGTAGTTATTTCTATATACAAGTGTAATCAAAGGACTAAGAAACTAAAGTAATATTTAGCAAACAAAAGAATGATACCTTGGCAGCCTTGTTCATTTCTACATAACCATGACGATTGAGATTATCAATAATGCGAGGAATGACAACCTCTAGAGTGTGATTGCAATCACTCAGCATGATGATGAGACGTTTGTCCTGTGAGTGTAAAATAATCCAATTTTTTTTTTTTAAATGAAAACTTTGCTTAACGTGGATAAATGGAGTTGTTTTTTTTAAATGAAAACTTAACATGAATAAATGGAGTTCTTGAAATTACTTACTAATATTGTATTCAAAAAGTGATTTCTTTTTTAACCAATAATACATGAAGTACCAAATGAAAAATCTCTGTTTAAAATGCATCAAATAAAACCAGAAGTAAAACTGAAATCTTCCTTTATAAAACTAGTAATGTAAAATTTTCCCTTTTTAATAAAATAAACAATATTAGAAGTATTAAAAAAAAAAAGGATTTTCTAAGTAAAATGAGTTTATCTTGAATTCCTACCAAAAACTGTCAATACTGTCACAGACATAAAAACCAAAGCCAAAGGGCCATAATTTCACTCCAGGGGATATAGAAGTAAAAGCATTCTTCTATAGTGATCGTTGCCAATAATTAATCATTCAGTAGTACCCAGATTAAGGTAGTATGAAAAAGGCTGGGATGACCTTGTTATGTACCTATCTGGTAAATATTTATGAAAAATTGCTAGCTTTTTCCTAAGTGTGACTATCTGCATTAACCAGTGGACACTACCAAACGCTATCCCTTAGAATGAATGCATATGGGTGGTGATTGAGTTTCCTCAGTCTTTAAGGACGTCAGTGTATGTAGACATGCACTAATCAGCAGGAGAATATCATTTGAATTCCATACCTCTAGTGTGTTGAAAAGCAACATCAAACCCAGAGGTTTGTTATCAGAGGCTAAATGGCATAGGCCATTCACTAATGCATTTTGTATATGTATCAGCACAGCGTGAGATTCTAATCATATTATACTTAAGATTTTACACAGATGACCTAAACTGAACAGTGCCAAGACATCTTTATTCAATAATCCAACCCATTCAGCCAAAGGAAGGCAACTCTCCTGTAATTCTATGCTGATATAATGAGAGGAACAATGCAAAATTTCAGGAACACCACAAAGTCTGACATGGATCAGTTTATACCATGCATGGTAGTTGTCACTGTCGATGATAAGTTGCACTTGCCAACACTAGAGTAGATAACTGTTTTATGGGCTATTTTCTTCATGAAACATTTAGTGAAAATAGTTATTCAAATGTTAAAAAATGAGCCAGTCCTGATGTCATCAAGATCAAACAAAGGTGGGTGAAGAGCCAAGTAGGACAGCAAACAAAAAAGTACGGAAAATAACAGCACGACAGGAGTGAATGGAAACCCAAGGAAATGTATGACACTCAGAAAACTTGCAAATCACAACCTGGCTTGCAAAATCTCTTTCATAGTACCAAGCTTTCTGTTTTTAATTTTTGTTTAATAAAGTAATGAGCAAGGGGCATATAATCAATGCATTATTATCTTTTATCTCCCTTGAGTTACTAATATGGCTTTATTGGCCTATTTGGTTTGTATGTCTGCGACTAGTATCTATACTCATCTTACTGTATACACATCCGAATGTATGAAATGAAAAAAAATCATTTTTCATAAATATTTATGGTTATCTCTCAAACACTTCAAATGATTTTCTCTAATTTGAATAAAATTAAAAACTTGATAATGTTGTACTGGCAAAGTCAGACGGGGAACAGAAAAATTTCAAGTTTAATTCCTGCATCATTCCCCAAAAATAATTTTAATTTTACATCTTTCAAGATTCTATCAACAAGTGAAAAAAGAAAGTAAGTAGACAGTTATGACAGAACTGAAAGCATAACACAGTGGATGAGAGATGAACAAAGATAATTAAATGGTGAAAAATGGGTGTAAGTAGACATTTGTGGCAGAACTGAAAGCATAACACAGCAGATTTGAGGTATATAAAGATAATAAAAAGATAAAATTATTTTAATTATTAATCTTTTAACCTTAATCTTATTAAATACTGTATCAAAGTTAAACCAAAAGCTGTAAAAACTAAATTGCAAGTGAAAACATTTCAAGGAAAGAAGTAAGTTATTCATTTTATTATTTTTATTTTAATGGACATATGAACAGACAGTCTTAACAAAATAACACTGACCAGTGATGGCAGATGTTCATCATCTTCAAAGTCAGTTTCCTTCTGGGCAAGTTTAGTTGACCGAGGACTGGTGAAACAAAACACTTGTATGAGTAAATTAGCATTTTTTTTAAAAAGAAGGAAAAACAATAAAGCAATAAAATGTGTTACTGCACGAAATAAGAAATATTTCATTTTGTAATAGAACAAAAATTAGTCAAATAACAAAATCTGTTAGTGAAACAAATAAGAAGTAATTTGATTTGTAATGGAACAAATAAAATCTGTTAGTAGAAGAATAATTTTGTTAATGAAAGAAATATGATAATAACTTAATGAAAGAAATAAACCCACTTGTGGCTGTCAGAAAATTTGTCCAATGGGGGACTAAACGCTAACTGTTCAAGACAGTGAGCAAAAGCCTGCAGCAGCTGTGTACACAGAAATGTTGCTTCCTTCTGAATTGGCCGTTGACTAAATATCTGAACAGATATTGATAAATTGGCAATTATAGCAATGACCCAGGTAATTACTCTAAAATTTAATTAATACATGGAGAAAGAAAAACAGGAACATGAAGCAGGTGAATACTATTGTCTAAGATTTAATGAATACATGGACATGAAGCAGGCAATATACCATTTCCAAACAAAATTTTTAAAATCAAAACGAATGATAAATATTTATTATGCATCTTATATGCCAAGCTCCCATAAAAATAATAATCTAAGCCTCTACTATTAAAATAAAGGTTGAAAGAGTGTTGTATAAAATACTGAAATAATTAGAGAGAAGCATGTAAAAATTCTAGAATTTGCAAACTTTACAACAAACTGCTCACCTCAGGTTCTCCAGGTCTATTAATGACAACCACTTCATGAAGATGTTGAACTGTCTCGCTCACAATGTTCTCAAACAGAGCAGGCTGTGACAGCAAACAATAATAAACACTCACAAGTTTTTATCTTCCTTTTTTACTTGATCAAGATTACAAGCATTTCCAATAGTGGGTGTTCAAAAATACTGCATGCTAAAAAACAATGGGAATAATACAATCTAGAACTCCTATGGTGATACCTGAAATGACTGCTGATCAGATGATATTCATCTAAATCATGCACAACTGTCAACTTTTTCATAAATATATGTCAGGACCAAATGTCCATTGTTAACTTTTAATACCATTTGAAATACATAAGTCTATGCTTGCTTACATGTATTTTTTTGAGTGCTCATTTTCTGCTAGTCAATGACACAGAGCCATCTGTGTAACTGTGTATAAAAAAATACTTCAGTAACACATGAGTTAATGTTTACTGCAAATCCGAGATTCACCTATTAGAGTGCTATACAGTGAATTTACTTTTCATTGATATGGAAATAAATCTACCCTATGACATTGCAGTTGAGGTGGTTGGGTAAAATGAGGAATACTCTTTCAGTAATTCCACCTCTAATCCTGCCAGAAAGAATCTAATGTTAATGATTCAACTGGGTTTTTTTTGTATTTTGTGAATTAAAAATTCCACTGAATCTTCAGGGTCATTATGTAAAGGGATTGCCTCTACAATTTATAAGGTCAATAGATCTTTTTTGTGTGTACTTCTTTATCCTAAATGTCATTACCCAAACAAATTGATTATAAATATTTCTTTTTCTGTGCATTATCATGTAATCAGATATACCAATAAATCATTATTTTATGTTTAATTGCTGGATTTATAAAACAAAATCTAAGGTGTTAAACAATACACTTTTTCATTTACATTTCTCCTTTTTTAGTTTAGCCTAATGAGTGAAAAAAAAGAAAAGACAAAACAATTGAAAAGTGGTCCAAGATGCTAGAAACACATGCTCTCTAATACCTCCATGGAACATAGAAAAATAGTGCTTACCTCAACAGAATTAAGGAAAATAACACTTACTAGTTGAGTTGTTCCTCCTGATTCATCATCCGTCTCCACCACCCAAGTCTCTTTGTTGCACAGAAGTTTCACATCTAAAAATGTAAAAATATCAATGTGACTCTAGCACAATTCCAAGCAACCAGCAGAGAAAATTAATCCCTCTCACTAGAAAGCTGGTTTAAAATTCTTGTCTCTTTCACAACATGCAATTAATTAATGAAGTGATACATTTTAATTTAATTATCTTATGATAATCTTATTTAGAAAACATTACATTTTGGATTATATAGCCAAGGGCAAGATTCCTCCCTTGTCTTAGAAAGCTACTGCTCCACACGAAAAAACAGACTAAGAAAAGGTGGGTTCATGGGCTAAACAGTCACAAGGGCCCCACCAAGTCTGAGCATTGGAAATGGTTGCTGCCTACTCAAAAAACTTGCAGCCATTCTTACATCTGGATGACACAGAAATCTTTTAAGATGCCTGCAGACTATCAAGTAAAATAAGTGAGAAGGACTAATTATTAAAGGAAAAGAAATATCCTATCAAATAAAACTAATTAAGAAGAGCTAATTAAGAAAACGAAATTAAATTGGAATCAGTCTGATAATGAGAACTCTCAAAAGCACTCAGTCTTTTCAATGCACACCTGATATGGCCTGTTTGAGCAGTGTGAACATGCAGTTAGTGCGAAGGTCAAAGGCAAGGTCCTGAAGGATAATCATGGAGTCACCAGTAAGGTCAAGGCCAGCCAAAGAAGTCACGCAAGATCTGAAACATATATAAATATATATAAACAAGTTCAATTTAAATTTTTCAAACACTTCCATCAATACCTATTAGATATTATAGGTGGTAAAAGTATCCTGTAACAAATAACTGTCTTCAGTTTCAAACAAGAATTAACACACAGAAGTGTTGCATGATAAATTTATTAAATAAAGGGTAATTCCCTTTCTTTGTCACACACTCTTCTCACGCTCATTATTACAAAATTCTGCAGCAAAACCCTGAAATAAAGTGGTGACAAGCAGGCAGAATTACCTTATGGTGCGAACACAATGTGGAAGCCATGTTCCTGGAACTACTGATCTGTTCGGCACAGGCCATTTACCAAACTTCTCACGTTCAATATCTGACAAGTTCTCCAAGGATTCTGGTAGGAATGCTGCTCGAACAAAATTGGCAAAAAGACCCACAAGCTCTGCAATCATATGCTGCAAAATAAAGCAAATGAAATCAATCAAAATTATAACCTACTAACATATTTTTTATATTTTAAAAAAAAAATTTAAAAGGTCTTTAAACTACATCTTCTCTTAGCATGTGTGGTACCTCACCTTCAGTTTTCCATGCTTGCTTGTGTCTGATTTGAAACCTTTCTCAGGCACCTGAAACAGGAAGCATTTAGCAAAGATTTTTAAAGTTTACTTTAAAATATTTTGATTAAAAACATTCTCTTTACTAAATGATCAAGAAAAAGAAATATACATCAACTTTAGTATTTTATTATTACAATGACAATGGTTTCTTATTGGAGAGAGTGACTGAGCGGGTGGGTGGATGAGTGAGTGAGTGAGTGAGTGAGTGAGTGAGTGAGTGAGTGAGTGAGTGAGTGAGTGAGTGAGTGAGTGAGTGAGTGAGTGAGTGAGTGAGTGAGTGAGTGAGTGAGTGAGTGAGTGAGTGAGTGAGTGAATAGGTAGATGCTTGATGGATGTGTGGGTGCTGAGTGAGTGAGTGAGTGAGTGAGTGAGTGAGTGAGTGAGTGAGTGAGTGAGTGAGTGAGTGAGTGAGTGAGTGAGTGAGTGAGTGAGTGAGTGAGTGAGTGAGTGAGTGAGTGAGTGAGTGAGTGAGTGGATAGGTAGATGCTTGATGGATGCGTGGGTGCTGAGCAAGTGAGTGAGTTTGAGAAACATTTCTTCGACTATAAAAACATTATCAACAAACATTTTTCTTTAAAAAAATAAAATGAACAGTTTTGTTTTTTCTGTTCCATGTTTTCTTTTTTGGTCCTTCTATTCAAAATGAGGTCTTAAAGCATACTATTTACTTTCAAACAGTGAGGTATGGGGACACAGCAATGAATCTCTTTTTCCAAAACACATCATATTTATGAATTCACATAAACAAAAATACACCAAACATGCCAAAACATCTCATGCATATGAATGTACACAAATACCATACTCTTATATACAATATCTTAGTTAAAGAGTGTACAGGAGCAGCAACACAGACAAATTATTGTTTCACATCTCCCAGATCTCACCAGCATATTGCTCTTTACTTGCCTCACGTGTTCGATTGAACTCCCCAGAAAAGTATGCTTGGCCTAGCTTCCAAAAGTCTGGAAAGTTCTCTATCATAATTTCTGTCAAGTCCTCAATAAACATCACTTTCTGTGGTGTGCGATCCCGCCATCCTTCAAAGACATTTACAGCAGAATGAAATAAAACTACAAATAGCAACAAGTATTCTGCTACAAATAAAAATGATTCATCTACCAATTTAAGGACAGAGTAAGAATGAATAACTGAGAGTGTGTGTGTGTTTCAGTTTAAATCAATAAACAGGCTTATCTCTATTTTATCAAACTTTCCATGCCTGAACTTAAAACTAAAAAAATCATAGTTAATACCTCAAAAATGTACTCTTAATGAAAGAAAAAAATAATTCTTATAAGTATCTAAAAGTAACAATCTGACTGTCATCATAAATTGCCTAGAGTCTGAACAGTTTCTAAAATCACCTAGAGTCAGGTGTCTGACTTACATTAAAATTACCTAGGGTCTAAACAATTCTATAATCACCTGGAGTCAGGTCAGTTCTGGATGAAGATGAGAAAATGAGACCAGGAGAAGCTGGTGATTTGCGCTTGGTGGCACTGCCAGGTGTACTAGTTAGGGAACCAGGTAGTTCAACTGGCAACAAATTCCTCTCTGGAGAAAATAAAATTTCAAATATGATTGCAAATTGTGGGATAACTTCTGGATTGTTGTTTTTTCTTAATCTCATTCTATATTGTACTTTAAACCTGTTTAATTTTTGTTTAACTTTTTTATTCAATGCTGGGCTTTCAAGACATTTCTTTTATTCCCAGTTATTTTTTCCTTGTTTTATATTAAACTACTATATGCTCTGATTCTAAATAGACTTTAAAAAATGGAAATAATTACATGAAAAGGTAATCTGTGTGCGTGTGCGTGCGTGTGTGACCTCCACTATTAATTCTAATGAATCAAAATATATTCATGGCAGCAAAAAATTAAAATCAATCTACTAATATTATGTATCGCTGGTGTCGTATGTTTATTTATATCTTAAATATCATTCTATTATTTGTAGGGTCTTTTAACTACTTCTTTGTTTTTCTTTCTAATCTCACTCTTAGCAGTCAAAGACATACTTTTGTGTTGTCATTTTTAAATCTAATTTCTTGTTCTACTTGCCAGCAGTTACCAAGGACAAGTAAGATAAACGGATATTGTGCTCAGTAAAGAATAAAATTCAATAATAAAATTTATTCAAGAATAAAATTATCATCTCTTGAAATTAAAATGATTGTCTTTTTACAGTTACACAAACACTACTCTAATAAATTATCTATATCACCTTGCTCATTAAACACTTTTGCATTATCATTATATAAATAATAAATTAAATACAAATGAATATTTTAATAATGTATAATATAAAATCTCACTGAGAGAGCATATATAAATACATACATAAAATATATAACTTATATGCATTCATATATGTGTGCACAAGTATACATATTCAAAAAGACATGCATTTACAACATGCACATATATGCAAATATATAAAGCATAAATTCATACAGCAACATATACTCCTCACTTACTAAAACATAAATACACATAGATACAGACCCTTATGTACACACATATACAACATATATTCAGATAAATACATATGAAATGTTTGTTTTGCAACAATGCTGATGAGAAGAACTGACCATCTTCAGACTGTATGTGGTCATCTTTGCAGTCTTCCAGCTGTTCAATGATGTGTTTCTGTTGGCTATCTAAACACTCCCATGCTGGATCACCTTTGAACTCTAAACTTGTCAGATAACTATCACAAAGACACGTTCATGTTAAATGCCTAAAAATAAAGGTTGTTTATTTTATTAAGTGAACAAATGCAATATAATTCTTTCCTTCCCTTTTTTCTTGTTAAACAAAATATATTTAATTCATAAACATTTGCATTTTCATTTCATAATGATGCTCACCTTAGGATGTTTTAGTCTATGGCTAAACAGGGAAATAAATGCATCTCAAATAGCAATAAAATATATATATCTATGGCCAGATTTTGACCTGAATAAACAAAGAAATAAATACATCTCAAATAGCAATAAAATATATCTATCTATGGCCAGATTTTGACTTGAATAAACAGAGAAATAAATACATCTCAAATAGCAATAAAATATATCTGTCTATGGCTAGAGTTTGACAAAGAGGAAAATGAATACATCTCAAAATAGCAATAAAATATATCTGTCTATGGGTAGAGTTTGATTTGAATAAAGAGGAAAATGAATACATCTCTAACAGCAATAAAATATGTCTGTCAATGGCTAGAGTTTGACTTGAATAAAGAGGGAAATGAATACATCTCAATCAATAATAAGAGATTACTACCAGCAACATTTGCATTACTGCACACTGACCAACAAAGCAAATGCCCATAGTTATCCACAAATTAAATTTACCTGATTAATTTTCTCTGATTTCTTCCCAAAATGGGGAAACCATAAATTAAAGTACCTGATTAATTTCTTCTGTTCATCCAAAGTATTATGTGGATCCAGCAAACGCTTGTGAAGCATTTCACGGAAATTAGTGATACGACGTTCCACTTCCTTAAATACTGCAATTATATATAATTATACTGTCAACTTTATATTAGGCGTTATGCAAATTTTAAGAATGTAATAGTCATAATCAGACATGCTAAATAATATAAAATAAAGATTCTCTTTTGCTTTTCCCTTTATTATATTAATATTACTTGAAAGAAAAACTTACTGGAAAAAATAGTAAAAAAATAAACTTAACATACCAAATAAATACACCTTCCCAAAAATATATAAAAGGAATATAAATAGGAAAAAAAATTAAAAAGAGTGAATACTGAAGGTGAAATGTGCACTTTGCATTTTCACTTGTGATTTCATTAAAACTGATTATTTTACTAAATATTTAATAAATAAATTTCAGAAACAGCTTACCTTTTTTGAAAACTTTAACATCGGTATCAGCAAATAGTGATTTGGCTTTCTCAAAGTCATTGATCACCATGTTGTAGTCTCCCTAAAAATAAAACTATTATAATAAATGTACTATATATAGTGCATGACCCAAATTATTATTAGAAGTTTAAATTATTTCATTTTATTCTAAAATTTTAAAATTTTACTAGTCATATTATATTAATAAAATACAAAAGTCAATAAAATAAGCCAATCCTGTTACAGCAATAAATGTCCACAAGAAACATGGCTTAGTAAATTTATAAAAATATTAAATTAATTAGTTAATAAACATTTAATAAAAATTTAAAACTTTCTATTAAATGCTTTCAAGAAAAATTAAGAAATAAAATGATAAACTCTATCTAAAATTAACCTTTTGAATGTTGCGCTCCATATTGAGTGGCAAATGAAACAGAAATTTAAACTTAGTAAGGACACTGAGAGCATTTCTTGTGGAATCTGCCTTGTCTTTTCGACCCAGTACTTCTTGAAACAAGCCATCTGCGCAAGACTTGGCCTCTGGCAAAATGAAACAAATTCACATGAAACAAATGTTAGTAAACCTAAAAGTACAAGACTGAAACAATTCACTATGCTAACAAACCTAAATAATTTCAACAACAACAAAGCACTTCACTGGGAAGAAAAGAGTTAATAGCATTTTTAATTATAAGGAAACACTCACGCATTAGTGCTAGTGCACACTCATTTGCAAATTATAAGGAAACACTCACACATTAGTGCTAGTGCACACTCATTTGCAAATAATAAGTAAACACTTACGCATTAACAGTACTGCATAGGAGTCCATACAGTTCACCCGAATATCATCATTTGCAAACTTTTTATATGTTGCTGAAATAAAAATAAAAATAAGAAAGAATGCAATAACATTTTTTTAATTAAATTAAATTATGATGGTGATATGTGCTTTTATAGCATTTAGATTTATTGTATTTTTTCATGAGAAAGTGTATTCTTCATCATGAAGAAATATTCGTTATTATTGTAAGTGAACCATCACTTTTTGAGTAGCAATTCTGGAGGATCTGCAAGAAGAAAGCAATGATTATATTGATTCTGCATGAGGCTATGGGTACTAGGAAATGGTTTTTAGAGGAAAAAAACTTTAAACTCTTTGGGGAACTGTCAGCCTTCTGCTGATTTCAAAGTGCCAGACAAAGAAATCAACTAAAGCTTACAATGAAACAACTGTGTATGTGTTTGGATTGGGGGGGGGGGGGGAATCCTAGGATCCTGCACCAGTGACAAACACAAATACATTTCAAATGATTAACACTCTTTCAAAGAGCCCTGATATGTGCCCACATCAAACACAGAACTACTTCTTTGACAATGCTGAGGAATTAAGACCTAAGTCTTGGTAGAGGACTGAAATCAACCGGAGACTGTTTGAGCAAGTCCAATTTGATGGACAGTTTCCTCAGGATTTATAAAAAATTATTTCAACAAATGCTTACCTTGCCTTCTCCCATGTGAATCAAACCATCAGAATCCATGCAGTATCAACTAACTGTCTAAGTTTGAACCATCAGAATCCATGCAGTATCAATAATTGTCTAAGCTTGAAGCAGCAGAACCCTTGCAGTATCAACTAACTGTCTAAGCTTGAAGCAACAGAATCCATGCAGTATCAATAATTGTCTAAGCTTGAAGCAGCAGAATCCATGCAGTATCAACTAAATGTCTAAGCTTGAAGCAACAGAATCCATGCAGTATCAACTAACTGTCTAAGCTTGAAGCAACAGAATCCATGCAGTATCAACTAACTGTCTAAGCTTGAAGCAACAGAATCCATGCAGTATCAACTAAACGTGTAAGCTTGAATCATCAGAATCTATGTAGTATATGCTGATTGTCTAATCTTGAGCCATCATTCCATGTGGTATTTGCTGATTGTCTAAGCTTCAACCATCAGAATTCATATAATATCAGCTGATTGTCTAAGCATGCCAAGGATCATGGGATAAGTACATTGGGGGGGAAAGGCATGTGCAAAAATTTTATTCTCAACAATTGACAGTGTCCATTAGAAAGCTGTCTGATCTGGGAAGGGTAACAAGGACTCTGTTAATGAAGCATTCCATCTTGTCACAACTTGTGCTCCCTGACAATATTTAAAAGGCAAATACATTATCTGAGGATATTTTATCTCTCTTACAGAAAAATTCTGTAGAGGAAGTGAAAGATCATGCATTTCAAAAGCTATCTGGGGATAATATAACTAAATAAGAATAGAATTAGAAATGAAAATTGCACCAACAGTATTTTTAAATGTTATCAAAAGATGAATAAAATGACAACATTTAATTTAATTTGTTGGATTTATTTATGTTACACATCAAGACAGTCAGGAAAGAAGTCACTGTAAATATGAGAATAATTTAATCCTAAATGTATCTTCTAGAAAGTTATGAAAATGTCTGAAGCTGTTTGGCAATAATAAATTTAAGAGAATACAATGTTTTGTTATGTATGTTGTCTTCAGTTTGATATATGAATAAATAGAAAGACTCAGTACTTTTTGAACTGTCCTCGAGTTAGGACAGGGTTAGGTTCTGACAAGCATGTCATTTTAGTTGTAAGCTGAATCACCCCTTATTATACACACTTACATGAATAATGCAAATGAACACTGTAGACTGATGTAAGGTGATGAAAAATAAGGTTACTGTCAGCATGAGACACAAAATAATTTTAAGAGATGCTTAAAGTGGCATGCATTGACATCATATCATACATCATTACTGTACCCATTGTGCTATGCAAATTGTTAACATTTTGTTATCTGTAATATTATAAGACATTCATTTGCAAACCAGGAATCATTTTGCATAGGAGAAATCCTTGAAAATTTATTTGTGAACATTTTCCCACTTTTTAATTTTTACAAACTTTTAGTAGCCATTGTAATTACGAGTCATAAGCAACCTACATCATAACTCAGAACGATCTGTATTAGTAAATATATTAATAGGACAGCTCAGTGCTTTGCCAATCTCTGTACTATAATGAGTAAATATATTAATAGGACAGCTCAGTGCTTTACCAATCTCTGTACTATAATGAGTAAATATATTAATAGGACAGCTCAGTGCTTTGTAAATTTCTGTACTATAATGAGCAAATATACTAATGGGAGAACTCAGTGTTTAGTCAATCTTTGTACTATAATGAGCAAATATACTAATGGGAGAACTCAGTGTTTAGTCAATCTTTGTACTATAATGAGCAAATATACTAATGGGAGAACTCAGTGTTTAGTCAATCTTTGTACTATAATGAGCAAATATATTAATAGGACAGCTCAGTGCTTTGTAAATTTCTGTACTATAATGAGCAAATATACTAATGGGAGAACTCAGTGTTTAGTCAATCTTTGTACCATATTTACTAAAGTAGCATTAACTAACAGCAATAACAATTTCACTTCATATCATTATGACTGCATGAAGCTTTGTTATGCCCAAGACTGATAAAAAACCATCAAACACAGCAAGGCAATCATCAAATGCCAAACTGGTGAATTTTATCTATAACCTGTTTTAAATAAAATATTCACGACGGGCTCAAATTAGTAAAACAATCTGCAAAGATGGTACTCAAATACCACAGGTTGCTAATCCTGGTCAAAACAATGTTCTACAAAATCTATAAACAATATCTATTACAAGTAATTTAAATAGAAATAGAAATTAAGCAAGTAAATAATAAATCTAATATAATCTTTAATCAAAATTAAATATAATTAAATACACACATGAAACAGATATTGATACAATAACAATCTAAAAATATAATTAAACATATATATATATAAAATATTTATTAATATAACAATCTAGAAATATAAATATGCATATAAATCCCCAATATATTGTTATAATAACAATAAAAAAATATAATTAAACATCAAATAGATATTTATACAATCTCAGTCTAAATATATATTTAAACAAATCAATCATACAGATATTTAACAAAATTCATCCTGCCAACAAAGCTTTTATAAAGATATTGAAGAAAATTAAAAGTAATGAAAAAACAACCTTACTTGATAGGCTCTCTTGACAATCATACAGATATTTAACACTCCCAACAAAGCTTTTATAAAGATATTGAAGAAAATTAAAAGTAATGAAAAAACAACCTTACTTGATAGGCTCTCTTGACAATCTAGAATGGCTGTGAGATTGGACCGCACAACTGTGATGGGACCTTCAGATCGCTGTGATGCTTTTCGCTTCATGTAGGCTAAGCCTGCCTTAAGGTCCTCAAAACTATCAGAAGTTTATATTTCATATTTACTTTATTCCTTACTTCCCATAAAATTACATTACAAAATATGGAAATAATTGACATTAAATTATACACTAAAGTTTCTTTACAGTTTTGAAAACATATTTCACAACAAAATGCATTCTTTCTTAATACACATTAAAAAAAGTATTTAGTCATGCTCTTGATTATCCAGGGTATGAATGATGACACAGATAATCCATAAACAAGGAAAATGCAAAGCAGTGCAGAAATATGTTTAGTTCATAACTGAAATTTGTAGCATTATTTGAAACAGGAAAAATAATCTGAAACATCTAATTACAAAATTATATGAAGTTCAAACTTTATTTTAAAGTCCTATTGTACGACACCTTTGCTTTTGATATTAAGCTATTTTTTTTAAATTTGGCCTTGATATTCAAGTAAAAGTGTACAACTATTTTATACACTCAATAAATATTAAGCATACACATTGTTTATAAAGCATACTGCACTACTGTAAGTTTATCTGCTTTTGAGTCATTCACACATTTTATTATTTTTATTTTGTGACTGAGTAATCCACATTCAGATACTTAAAAGTCAACTGTAATTTTAGTTTGTATATGGAAGTCTTAATTTTCATTTTAATTCTTAAACAAACATACCTAGCATTTTGATGATTTTCCAAAAGATACCAGCCTGGGGCAAAGTTTTCCAGCGACATATTTCCAGATGCTGAGGGAAAAAAATGTGATCTAAATCAATGTACACCTAACGATACTATTCTTGTTATCACTTTCACAAATACAGACTTTGTGATCTTTTCTGCTAAAGAATATTTCCATAGAATAAATTCAACACAATCCCTTTGCTGGTCATTCACTTTCTCTGAGTAAATCACATAAAACTATGATTAATATAACACTCAAAATGGCTTAGAGACTGTTTATAAGCGTAAGGAGTGAGGAGAGGGATTGGAAAAAGTGTGATATGTTGTGACATGGTGAAAAATTGTGACAACACATTACACACTGTCACTTTTCCAATTTCTTTTGTTGTTTTGCTCCACAAGAATCAAGTCCAACCTTGACAGGCTAAAAGACCCAGAGGTATCAGAAGCCTCCCAAGCAAAGATAGGAGGAAAATTTGCACCATTATTACTTCTTAGTGCAGAGAACAGATGCAGACACATTGATAGGCATATTTAACACTGCAATGACCCAAGCCGCCAATGAGATCCTTGGCAAACATCGCCAAGCAAAGAAACCTTGGGATACATCTGACATCCTTGATCTGTGTGACAAGCATCAAGAACTAAAGAAGAAGAAATCATAAGTAGAAGGAGCAAAACAATACAGAAAAATTAACCAGATTAAGAAAAGCATGAAAAAGGCAAAGGAGACAAAGATTGAGGACCAGTGTAAAGATATAGAAAATAATCTTAAGAAGAAGAATAGCAAAAAAGCATACCAACTGGTGAAAGACCTGACCAGTGTAAAACAAGGACACTCCTCATCATTCAAGAGGGTGGAGGGAATTGTCTTACAGAAGATCAAGACATTCTTAAGAGATGGACAGAATATTGCTCAGACCTCTACAACCACAGACCTACAGGGGACCCAGACATACTCAACACCCTACCGGTAACCAATACTGACAACTACCCCATCCTCTGAGCAGAAGTAGAGACTGCAGTGAAATCATTGAAAAAAGGGAAGGCAGCAGAAATAGACATCCCAGCAGAACTAGTCCAAGATGGGGAAGAAGCCATGATAAGCGCCCTACTAACAATCTGCAATAAGATGTGGTCGACAGGGGAATGGACAACACCATGGACTCAGTCAAACAGGTCAAGTTTCTCATTTCAGGAGTGGACATTCTCCATTTACTGCAAAATTAAACACAAATTATCTTTCCTCTACCAGCCATAACGATTATGTTCAGTTAAACACCTGTTTTCACACAAAAACTGATTATGTTCAGTTAAACACCTGTTTTGACACAAAAACTGATTATGTTCAGTTAAACACCTGTTTTCACACAAAAACTGATTATGTTCAGTTAAACACCTGTTTTGACACAAAAACTTATTTCAAGTAGTGACTGTGTTTATTGTGGATATTTGTCATCTAATTTATTGCCTTGCATGAAACTGGCCTATAAATTAAGTAAATAATTTATTGCCATTGTGTCTGACAAATTTAGTGTGAGATGAACACCATCCAATACAGACTGCCAATTTCATAATCATTTTTACAGTTTGGTGTATCATTTATCCGCTTACTATCATCTTTATTTTTGCTGACCACTTTACCACATTTCTCACCAAGAGAGAAAATTTTGTTATTTCTGCTTGCTTTATCATGTCTGTATATGTACAAGTCAGTATCTATGTATACAGCAGTATCATTATGCAATATATTCTTGAGTATATTCTGTCATTTAGTACATTCATTTATGTATAAGTATATAGAATAATTATTTTCATAGATGTAATTGTAGCTTTATTTATTTAAGAAATGTCAACATCAGAACTGTGTAGAAGAAACAATTCTGCTTGCATGACAATAGTTCCGTATTGTTTATAGAAGAAATAATTTTGTTTACATGTCAACATTAACCCTTTATTGTTTATAGAAAAAAAATTGATTACATGATATTAACTCTGTATTGTTTGTAGAAAAAACAATTCTGACTACATGAAATTAATCCTATATTGCTTGTGGAAGAAACAATTTTGATTACATGATAACTTGTGCATTATTTACAGTGAAAAAATTTTGATTACATGTCATTAACTATACTTTTTGTAGAAAAAACAATTTTGATTGCACAACATTAATCCTGTATTATTTGTTGAAAAAAGCAATTTTGATTACATGACATTAATCCTGAATTGTTTATAGAAAAACAATTTTGATTAATGACATTAATTTGAATTTGAAACAATTTTCATTACATGACATTAACTCTAAATTGTTTAAAGAAAAAATGCTGTTTACTTGACATTAGCTCTGTTTAGTTTGTAGAAAAAATAATTTTGTTTTACATGAATTTAGCAATTTATTTTTCATAGAAGAAAAAAAATTGTTTATTGGACATTAGCTTTGTACTGTTTGTAGGGGAACTGTTGACACTGGCCAGCAAATACACAAAATGACAAATTATGCCTTAGACTAGTTACAGCGAGATAAACAGATATGAAATGAAATGACAGATATTACAGAGTGGTAAACAGGCATGAAATGTAATAATTTCTAAGGAAGTGATAAACAGACATGAAATGACAATATATTTGTTAGGAAGTGATAATTTTACAGAGTGGTAAAGAGGCATGAAATAATTATTTCTAAGGAGGTGATAAACAGACATGAAATGACAATATATTTGTTAGGAAGTGATACACAAAAGCATGAATTGATGAAATGACAATAAAAGGTTAGAAGGTTATAAACAGGCATGAAATGACAATACATTTTTTAGAGGGTGATAAATGGACATGAAATGACAATACATTTCTTATAGGGTGATAAATGGGCATAAAATGACAATACATTTCTTAGAGGGTGATAAACGGGCATAAAATGACAATACATTTCTTAGAAGGTTATAAACAGGCATGAAATGACAATACATTTCTTAGAAAGTGATAAACAGGCATGAAATGACAATACATTTCTTAGAAGGTTATAAACAGGCATGAAATGACAATACATTTCTTAGAAGGTTATAAACAGGCATGAAATGACAATACATTTCTTATAGGGTGATAAATGGGCATAAAATGACAATACATTTCTTAGAGGGTAATAAACAGGCATGAAATGACAATACATTTCTTAGAAAGTGATAAACAGGCATGAAATGACAATACATTTCTTAGAAAGTGATAAACAGGCATGAAATGACAATACATTTCTTAGAAAGTGATAAACAGGCATGAAATGACAATACATTTCTTAGAAAGTGATAAATAGGCATGAGTTGACCAGACATACCTTCTGGAAATAAATCAAGTAGAATTTCTTCGGTCATCTTTGTCCTATAAAATGTCCAAAAATATTTCCATAAGAAATATCAACAATCACTTTATGAAGTGAAATACAAACAAAACAGGAATATATTTTTACCAAACTATCATCTACTTAAAACAAGAAAACTTATTTTACTAATATATAAAAGAATTACAAGATGATTATATAATATACAAGAAGTTAGTGTAAAATATTATGTTAAGAAACAGAGAACAACTAAACCTATGTGAAATGTTATGTCTGAAATATCTCACAACATACAAGACACTGAAATTATCATCATACTAATGGATTGAAATTTACTAGGCACACAACTAGTAAAATGAAAGTCAATATAAAGTTGCTTTTTTTTAAAAATGACTAACTGAACAAATAAACACTACTACTACCATCATAACAAATCTTGTAATTTTATTTCGTTTGCATCTTATTTCAAATTACCTCTTACTTCAATGTTACCACTTATGTGTAATCTTACAAATTCCCAAATTTGTAAACAATGATATTTATTTCAGAAATGTAGATTGGTACCATATTAACTGAAGTGTCAGTGACATTTTTGAGACAAGGGCAGTGACAATAAATGCTGCCAATATGATTTGTTAAATTAGTCATGTTTTAAATTTAAAAATATATAAAATTATTTCTGACCTACCACTCTCATTAGCCTTACATTTCATTTTACAAGAAAGCAAAGAGAAATTATTTCTATCACCCTCATTAGAAATTACAAAAAAAAAGTGTCTTACATTTCTATTTGCATCAAAAATTAGAAATTATCACTGATCTACCACCCTCGCTAGAAATACTAATAGGGTATTACCACTTCTATTTGTATCAAAGATGAGACATTATTACTGACCTATCACCATCTTTAGAAATACTAAAAGGGTCTTACATTTCTATTTGCATCAAAAATGAGACATTATTACTGACCTATCACCCGCTTCATAAATTCCAAGAGGTTTGCTAACTTTTTATTATATGCATCAAAAATAAGAAATTGTTACTGACCTATCACCTTCATCAGAAATCCCCAGAGGGTCTTCCTCTTCCTTGAGAGTGGGGGCAGTGGCTGTTCGGCCATGGTCCAAGTTAGCTCGTACAGTCTGTGATTCATCAATCCAAACAGCTGACTCCTGCAAAGGACCTAAAATACAAACAAAATAAAAAGACAATTGCTGAACAAGCAGCAACAAATGCAATGAATGTTTTTTCTAGAGCTTGGTTGGGGGATGGGTGTTGGAGTGCTGAGGGTGGGAAGAAGGGGATGTCTGGTGGTTTTTAGTTTTCCTAACTAATGACCACAAAAATATTGAAAGATAAACAAATTAATTGATATGCAGTGAATGATCACTTCAATTAAAGTTAGAACCATCATTCATATATATGACAATTACAACCATTGATGTTCTTTTTTTAATCCTCTTTTGGGTCAGACATTTAACCCATTCCTAAAATGGGGGATGTATTATCACCCCAGCAGCTGCCATACATAATTTCACATAACAGGGCAATTAATGCCCACTCACAATGATTGACATATTGATTTCTGCTTAATGTCTACTTCCAATGTCTGTCGATTTTGATTTCGCCCTTCAAATGCTACACAAAACATTCATCAAACTACCAAATTATCTCCCTTGTCATGCAATTTTGTTGTTTGATAGTTTCCGTTAGGTTCCTTTTGTACGAGTGAGTGCCAGTAGAGCAGATAAATCATGTGTAAACAAAATGTTTAATGTTCATTTCGTAATACTTAATAAAAACAATAATTATAGATAAGAAAATATACATTTTCCTATGTTTTTATTCATTTATTTTTGTTAAAATTGAATTCTTACTTTGAAAAAGGGTCTTTTTTAATGCATTAAGTGACCCCTATATGTACTGTCTATTTAAGAGATTTCTTTAATAAACAAATCCATTGATGTTATTTTATTACAATTGGTCCTCTGCTCTCTTTGCTAATACAGAAGTAAAAGTAATTTATTATATAAATATCTAAAACTAATAATATAATAATAACTTTTTATCCTTATAACATAATAAAATACAATATTGTAAATTATAACACAAATGTAACTCAGTCCTGAAAAATACATTGAAAACTATATTATATTACAAAATTTATCTACTACACTACAACCCTACACCCAGAAAAGTAGCCTAGAGAGTGAAGCAGGTCGTGCAAAACTTGCCTGCTGCAAACTGGGTACAAAGTTTTTCTACACTCTAAATTGATCTGCTCATAAGAAGTGGTCAACTAGTGACTTTCTAAACTTAATTACAAGTTGGCCTATTTGTTAAACTTCACAATTTACCAATCTGCAAGAAATATCCTCGGAAACCAACTGTGCAGCTTCCTTTTCCACCCGATCGTGTGATGACAATAACATCCCCTTTCCCTTTACCTGGTCCTGTGCGTGCTATAATCTTACTTGGAGATTTCCATTCAGCTAATAATGTGCAATCCATTCCACAAATCTTTAACCCTGTAAACAATATTCCAAAAATTCAAAATGTACATTTAAAAAACAATTTAATGAAGTGTTGGTAAATAATGAAATAAAATTAAATAGCAATATTTTCTTTTGTACTTTCTTTTCTTTCCCCACTAGAATCAGTCTGATAATTTTTTTTAAAAAGTGCTAAAATTAGTAATACACTAACAGATTAACAATACATATAGTAACATTTTCTCTTTCATTCTTTTGTCTTTCTTTCCACTAATAAATTATTTTGATAATAAAATACAATGCTTATTAAAACAAATTAAACAATCAGATGAGCAATATAACCATTTTACTTTTCACTTTTTTCCTTTTCTACTTAAAATGTTTCTGATGGAATATTATTTGTTTAAAAATAAAATTGCAAACATTTTTGTTTTGTTGTTTTAATTTATGATTACAAATACACTGAATATATCAGTCTGTTGTGAAACCATTTTCTAATTGGTTCTCTGCTCTCTTTGCTATTATGGAAATAAAATTAACTCATTATATTAACATTAGTAATAATTACCATATCATGATGTTCTGAGTGTTTGTTTTCTTTCTTTTTTTTTAAAACAAAATTATTTACTTATTCATAAAATATACAACAGCTATTAAAGTTTAACTGTCATCAGCAACAGCTATCAAAGATCTCACCAATCAAATCTCGAGGATCCAGGCCTAAATTTTCTCCTCTAATAGTGATCCGTGTTCCAGGTGGTCCTTCTTTTGGAGACACTCCTGTGACCAGGGGTGGATTCTTTGGTGCCATATTTCACTATTTTGTTGCAAAGAAATGTTCCCTTCTTATAATCATGCAGTCAAACAGCCTGCAAGAAAAAATTAAAATATAAATCTAAAATTTCACTATGTTAATTTATTAAAACTTATATAATATTCTTAACTACAATTTATAACTAATTCTGTCAAATAATCAATACTAGTACTTTTAAAATAATTATTAGTATAAATGTGTTATGTATCTATCTCAGTATCTGTATACTAATTACTAAATACTTTCTTATATCTGCAGATATTCAGTTCATGTAAAAAGAAACTGAAGCAAATAGATCTTTAAAATTAAATGGAAAGTAGGGAAGTTTTATTTTCTGTTTGTATATTTATTTTGTAACTTATAGTTATACATAGATATTTGATATTAATTACATTTAAATTATTTTTAACATTTTTCTTTTATATAATAGAAATGGATATTTATTCCGATATGCTGTTGCTGTCAAATTTATCAACATGAATAAATCATATGGATATAATATACTGTATTAATCTAACAGATATTCTCTTGTCTAAATTAAAATTATATTCTCAATAAAATATGAAAATAATTACTTCATCTATCCATTGACATATTTTTAATAAAATATAAAAATTAAGAAAAAGGCATATAAATTACAACTACCTTTAATTGGTCTGAACGTTCTTGTACCAAATTTTTACTAAAGTAAACCTATCACCTACAAAAGTCCTACATAGATAAAAATAGCGAATGCTGTATAAAAGTGTCGCTGTGGACTATTTTAATACAAAAATACATTTTAAAAAAATCACATAAACAAAAGGTATAAAGCTATGTAGTTATTTTGCAAGCAGAATTATAGATGTATGTCTAAAGGCATGTATTTGCATGCACTATAATATATAGGCCTAATGATACAGTATTATGTTTAGCAATTGGTTCCGTAAGCAGACGCCAATTTTCTAATAGTGGGCGTTACAAAATGTAAATATTATCGGAAGTCTCTCACAAACCTGTAACATTAACCTAGAGACACGTTGTTGATACAAATATCACGACAGCTGTTAAGTGTTATATTACACTTCATTTAAATTATTACCCAAATATAAACATTACTAATTATAGTGTCATTGTTTTATGATGTATCCAACTCTATATTTCCGACAAGGGACATCACTCTCTATACTTTATTTTGGTGATTTGCTTTAAAGTTAATGTTCTTGTGCGAAATGGCTGCGTCCTTGGTACGATCGTCCTGGGTGGGTGGTCAAGTTCTAAAATTCCTTCGGCCTTCTTTCATTGCATTAACAGGTATTAATGTTTGAGTACAAGTTTTTCATATTTTTCTTTTAGCTTATGCACAACAAGTAGGCAGCAAAAGTATTATACTTTTCTTTAAAATTTAAAAATTCCATGTATAAATCTGTTAAATGTTACAAATGTGTCACACATTGTGTGGCTTTCAAGTTTCATTGAGACATTTAGAAGGATACATATCATACATGCCAGCGTATGAAAATTAATATGTCACTATTTTGTTTCCCACACTCTTTCTACAAAAGTTCTGTAAATAAATTGAATGATTGTGAGGAAGGCTGCGTACAGTAACAGCTAATAAATTTAAGATAGCCTAGGCTTATATTTCGATTGTTGGTCAGTGATAGTGTGTCACTCTGTGCGCCTAAATGACAGATATGAAAACACTAAAAATGTTATTAAAGTAAAAGTATTATATTGAATAGTTGCTCGTTGAAACATGAGAAAAATACCTTTGAAGAAATTAACAGACAGCGAGATTTTTTAAGCCCATGCCTGAATTATGTAGGCCTATTATACTATAGTGTAGGTCTATTCATTATTTCAGAAGTGCAGTGATACAATGTCTAAATTAGCTTGGAAGAATACCTTATGCATGTGCTAATATTATTTTTATTATAATACCATTTTTTTAGAAATGTTCAGAATGATACTTGTGCTTAATAAAAAGGAAATGGATAATATTTTATTGTTTAGAGTGCAAGAGAGGACAAAAAGTCTGGATGAGTGCATATCTCAAAGAGTTATACAGTCGAAGATTAAGGGTTGGCCCAGAAAAGTTAAGACATCGATCAGAATGGATAAACTGGTAAGTAAAATATTACTATTTTGGCTTACAATAAAGCTGCAAGAGTACAAGAAAACAAATTGCAAAACATATTTTTTTCTTTTAATTAAGTTCTATTTATTTTATAATAATTTATCAACCTTTCTGTAATCAGTAACTTTATATATTATCAAACTTAGCTCTTATTTTTTTTTTAATAAATTGCTGTACTTGTATTTATAAATGGCAGTGTTGATAAATTTTTATAATCTGAAACTAGCGTAGTGAAAGTTCTCTGGTTTCTACTGAATGTATGTAGTAAATTACTTTTGAAACACTTTTTATTGAATTTAAATGTTACTTGTTGCACTGCTACAATTTGTACAAAATCCATAACAAATAATTAATTCCTTTGTTTACTTTAAATTTATTGAAAATGTTAAATTTTAGCTTTGGGTTCTAGTACTTCTACTCACATTGTTAATAATTAACAAACTATTACTGTATTAGGTTTTGAATTCTTTAAAAAAAAATAAGTCTAAATTAAAAATTGTTATATAAATTAATTATGTCAAATTTTATGAAGTGCTGGCGAAAATGTCAATTAACACAGACATTTAGTTTTAATTTAACCATATACAGTTTGCATCATGATTATGATAATTTATTTTCTAGGAATTATGATGCTGAGATCTTTGCCTTTGGAAAACGACTTGGTGAGGAATTATCTGACACATCACTTCGGAGAGCTTTCACACACAGGTATGCATTGTTGTAAAAATGTTCATGTCATAATACTAAGTAGAACCAGCCTCTTTATGACGATAGCCGACAACTACTAAATTCCAAAAAATTCCAAAAAATTTACCATTTTGCCACAAGTGCTGTGTTTATGTTCCATATTTATCATGCTTGTGAAATAATTTGTTGAATAAAACTATCTTCCAACTTTTCATTAATGTATTTTTTATTTGTGAGAGAGTGAGTGGAAGCGTGTACGATCACATTAAATTAGGTACGGTTGGGTGTTTCGATAGCCATGGCAAAAATCTCAATCTTTAGTTTTATCATCGTGTTTTGATATACCTTGCAAACACTAAAATGGGTTCCACTATGATTGTCCTATCAGAATGTATCTTATATCTAACTGAAGAAAAATGAATGTAGAATGCAATCGTGTTAGTTTCAAATCTGTATTTTTATTTTTATTGTATGTAAAAGTTGATTGAAAAAAGCTTATTTTTCAATTACGTTTTTGCACGGTTATTTCTGAAAATATAGATTTTTTTAATATATATATCAATAGAAATTAGAAAATCTTTGCTTTAAAATGGTATAGCATGACAAAGTGGCATTTTCATAGCAGAACCCATAGAGCGGGAAAATGTGCAACCCAAGCATGCGCGAAGTAAACAGAGGCCTAAACATAAACAAAGCACGTGATCACCATGCCATTGTCAGGTGTGCTTGTTTCTCTACTGCGAAAGTAATTCACTAAGTTTAATTAACTATAACTCTTGCAGTTGTAAAAAGATTTTAATTAATTATCTGGATAATCTTTTAAGGCTATTTGATGGAAATAAAGATCATATCTGTACAGATATGCGTTGGAGATCGTCATGGACGTAAGCAAGAGTCAACAAGTATAGGCCTTCTAAACAGTCGTTATTTATCATTTCTGCTGTAAATTTTATTAACAATGTTTGATAATATCTGTCAGACAATGGTCACACATTGATCCTAAATCATTTTTCCCCACAAAAAAAATTGGTTTATTAACTAAGTTATGATGGATCATGAATGACGGCCACTTAATTAATCATACGGGTAGCGCCAATAGCAACAGCCTCAAATATGCATTAATTATTTAGTTTTTGTGAGACTATACCCCATCATTGTATCTTTTAAGAGTTGGTAACAGGTTAAATTATTGTTAGGGTTCATTTCACTTGTAAAAATTGGCAAAGACTTTGAGGGACCCTGTTTCAGAATACATAATACTACTGTTTTTATTTCAACCTGCCACCAAGTTTCAATCAGCCCTCCACTCTTATTTTTAAATAATCATAAATTCTAAATCATAAGACATTAATAAGTGTATTTTAACTGCAATGTCAGCTAGTTTTAAATTATTTCATTATAATTACTTAAACAAGTCAAATGGAACTCAAAATAAGCACAAAAAAATTTAATATGGTTCATTTTCAGTGTTGGCTCAAAGTGCCATTGCTCAATTTGTGTTTTTTCTCATTTTTGAGAATCAATAACTCAAAAATTAAGAAAGCTATTGCCTTAGAAAAAAATCAGGCTTCATGTCAGCATTGGATACATGAGGTATGCAAAAATTTATCTCTATCAGATAATCAGTTTTACTTTAGGGTGATGCAAAAATGGCAAAGTGTAAAATACTTGTAAAAAGCATTTTTTCCCCATTTTTGAAAATTGCATTAAAAAAAAAAGTAAGAAAGATTAAGCAACATTTTTTGTAAACTGATTTCTTTCATCATGATTGTTATATGGTGTAAATTTCATTCATTTCCAAAAAAAACCCTGCAGTTTGGATTATTTTTAGAGTACAAAGAATTGATCATGTCACTTTATTCTCCAACCATATCTGTTGACTAAATGTTCATGACAGAGTCCAGTGTAGGATCTCTTTTCTTTATTGTTTCTCTTGATATGCTCCAGCCCTAAATATCTCTGATCTCCTGCTAAAAATTTGTGCACACCTTCAGACACACATTTTTAATATTCTAAGCAAAGTATAAATCATATAGCACGTGTTGAGTTGCTTATCAGGGTACATTTACCTGGAATTTGCTATTTCAACTAAATAGTACTTTGCAAATCATTTTTAGGAAGGCTCTCAAGGCACATCTTTTTTATCAACAAAAAAAGCAATCTCCTGTATCATTGTTACTTTTGTCATCTCATTTGTTGTTGTTGTTTCATTTTCTAAGTACTTTTTTTTTTGTTATTATTTCCTTGTGGATTATTATATTATTTTTAGTATTCTTATGTCTTGAGATTTTTGCATGAAGATTGTGTTTTGTGTTTTATATATAACTTTTGATGAGCTTTGATGAGTCCATTGTTAAGTGTTCTATTGACTCATCACCATTAATATTAATACAGTATTATTATTTAATAATCATACTCAGTCTAGAAAAGATAGGGCAAATAGGACAACGAGGGCATAAAAGTTGTGCTCAATTTGGAAATACATATTCAGTTGTGAAGTATCCTGGTATCAAGAGTTGTCTCAACAGTACGTAACTTTAAGTAAACTTCTTCTATCAAACAAATGGTACGTGACTGACTTATACAGATAGATTCATATACTCATCCAGATGAACTTCACCTATCTCAAGCTCAGATTTGTCAAATGTAACATTCGGATATTGAAATATTTATTATTTTGAAATAGTGTGCAGATCAGAGAATGTTAATAGATACACATTAAATGTATTTGATGCTAACATGAGAAAACACTATTAGCATTATTTTATTGTAATAACTAAAAGTACTGTGTGTGCTGTTGTAACACCATAAAAATCAATTTTCCAGTATCTTTGTAATAAATTGCAGATCCTACATTGAGAAGGAAGAAAAGCAACGTGAAAATCTTGGCATTGATACTGCTGCTGCGCCTTTGGGATTATTGGATAACACTGACCTTGTTCACAAAGGTTTGCTATTGTTGTAGGGTGGATTTCTTTTTCTGTGGACACAGCAAATAACAGTGGACCAATATCCTCAACAGTAATTGTACTGTGCTATTTTATTTAATGGTATTCTGTTGAATTGTATTTTAATCAAAATTAACAACACAGGCATCCTTAACTTGCAAGGTCACTTGACTCCACAAATTTGCTTGTAAGCAAAATCTCTTAGAGAGTTAATTTCTCATTGCTTGTTCAGTGTTATAATCCATTCCCTTGAGTTATAAGACTTGTATAGAATAAATTATACCCTACATACAGTGCACTTTGTTCATTTCGTTTGATGCTATTGTAATATTTACAGACATAAAATCTGACATTTTACTTGAAATGTATGTTTTTACTTTTTAAATAAATTTAAACTATGTTTATATTATATTGTTGGATTATTTTATTTAAAATAATGACATATGCTTTGATACACAACAAAGTCCTCTGAATTAAAGAATATATTTAAAGTTGTAAGAGTATAACATAAAACAATTTAATTTTTGGTGGGCATACTTAACGCAGGAACAAATGTGTTTATACCCACATTACTCCCAGATCTGTGACATAACTGAAAGCACCCTGACCAGAATGTAATGATGCGTATACAGTTTTTGCATCTGTCCTTTTCATTTCTTTTTCATATTATCAGGTCATCCACCTGTCCTGTTCTGTTTGCTTAATCAGGATCCTAATGTTGTGTGAATCAAAAAGTGTGATATGCATTCTTTTTTCTTAGGGGAAACCACAGCATCGCTCTACATTAAAGCTTACCTCAGACATATCTACCCAGCCATGTTTGAAGAGGGGATCATGTAAGTGATAATAAGCTAAACATTGGAAAAAGTAAAGATAGTGTTTGTTTTTATTTCATTTGAGGTATGATGTTTTGCCTCTTTGAAGCTCTCATTTCCTCCTATCTTTACCTTTTTTTTTTTTTTTTTTTAGATTTTATTTACCTTTTGCTAGCATGGAAATTCTCAGTTTTCATGGCATTTTTCCATGGTTGTGCAAATCCATATCCATGCTTTCAACAAAAATTATGCACAAAAAAAAAAATTAATAATATAAAGTCTGTGGAAGGGTATACAAAAAGCTTCCTGTTCGGTTGGATTTCTCATTTGGCTATATGCAGTCATTTCATCAGTGGAAAGTTAGCTTGGGCACAGCTATCATTCTGAGTCTGATAATAGCAATCTGTGTTTGTTTTTTAATGACATTGGTCAGGGGCTTTTTAAATAAAAGTTAATATGTGGGTTTCTTGTGAATTTATGATAACTGCTCACTTTGCTAATTGTGTATTTAATTAGTATGTGTATTTCAATCAAAGTACTGTACTAGACCAGAAACTTCTACTGTACATTTTCATTGTTAGGTAAATGTCTTGTGATTAGTTTAGTTGTTGACACAGTAATGAATTTAATGAGTTTTATAACCAAACAAAATCATATATAATAAAATGGCTTACAATTGGGATGGGGAAGACATCTACAAAATTTCCTGTGTTACTTGTTATGACCAGGTTTTACTGTCATCATTTATTTTCAGTCTCAGAAGCATTTCATTACTATATCATGTAGTTTATATTATAATGAACAGAATATTGATGTGAGACTATGTTCAGACACACACTCCAACTCAAAAATTTTCAGAGAGTAGCATACTCATATCTCATGGTTTTAAAGAGTTGTGGTTGTATACTTTGATTTTACAAGTCTAATATGTTTATGGAATTTATGCTCTGAGATAATGCAGCTATCTCTGTTTGTGAGTATCAACTACTATGGATTTGCTTTGATGCTGAATTTCCTTTTCTAAAGTCATTGATAATTAAGTACACTTTAAAATTTTCCTCATATAAATTATGTTTAAATTGTCTTGTATTCAAATGTTAAACTTGTTCAAAGTGATACACACTTCATGATTTGGAGAAGTAAATTTGAGATCACATTTAACTTGTAAAGGAAAGTATTATTACTCTATTAGTCTCTGATAGTAACTTTGGAATTGATATTGTAAAATTGTTTGGAATTGATACTGTAATATTATAGAAAGAAAAAAATAATAGATCACACACACACACACACACACTCAGAAAAAAGCATTAGATGGTAGATTGTTTTATTTACTACTGTTTATAGGTATTAGATGGTTGTTATGTTACCAATCATTAGACATTCATGATTTCACATCCCCTATATTAGACAGTAGATTATTTTTATTTAGTACCACTTATTTTCTTTACATTACATTCTTAGATACTAAATAAATTTTTTTTTATTATCATTCAGTAGACAATAAATTTATTTTTATTGAAGTCAGTAACAGAATTGTGATTATGTCTCATAAGGAAACAAAGAAAGTCACTGTTTTTGTTCAGACCATTAGTGAACAGTAAACAAATTTGTAAGATATCATTCAAAAAAAGTTGTATATCTTTTGGTATTATTGATCATTTCTGGATGCTAGCTTTTAATGAAATGAAATTTTTTATTCCATTTTTCTTTTCTTTTTATTAATTATTTCTATTTTCTGATCAGTGCTGTTCATGATCACCTGATGGCTGAAGATACTCTGGCTTTTGTTGCTCAAAACATTGGCATATCCGACCTAATTCTGTGTACTGTAAGTGTGTTTTGAAACAATATTTTAAGTTGTCACATTTTTAACAAGTCCTCTTTAAGGTGAGGAATAACTGATGTAATGCTGTTTACATCATGGATGTGCATCGTGAACTGAATGTTGCAGATATCAATAAATAATATTAATGCTAGGTTTGATAATCTCTAGTACAAAACAAAATCCCAACTGATTGATATGGATCCTTACTACTCTATGAGAATTTGGCCCAAAAATCTTTGGTCAGCCAACAAGTAATATGAGTTTATAATTTAATGTAATGTGTAGAAGTATTGCCTGAAATATTGCTGTTTCTTTGTTAATTGTGCAATGGTTGTGTCATTGTGTACTCATATTCTTACACTGATAAATGCAAATAAAATTGAGTTGAACTTTTGCTGATAACCTATGTACTAATATATATGGCACCTTTGGGAACCCGTATTAGTCGAAGATACATTGAGAGGTTTGACTAACTCTATTTTGCATACGGAAATGCTATAAATGTAATACAACATAGAAGAAGATGTATTTTGCAAAAATAAAGTGAATAGTTGATGACAATTTTTTTTTATAAGTTTGTTAAAAAAGAAAATTGTTAAACATGTATACATTCTTATAACCCATTTTTCCAAATTACTGCATTATCACCTTAGCCAGGCCCTATATCTGTAAACTATGGTTCTGGTCATTGACGTTTGAGGTAGGCTTTACACCTAAATGTATGCAGACAAAACCTTGACCTTGTGCCTTTGTTTGAAATCACCCACATGTGTTACTCCTGCTTATAGACTCTGAAAATTGAAGCAGGGTGTTATATGAGGGAAGATGCTACCCACAAAACTAATCTCCCAGCCATTTAAAACAGGTGTTGAATTAGAGGCAGGTTTGATCATGACTTCTGCTTTCTTGTGTAGTCTGCAAGAAAAAAATTGATTTGTTTTTCAAAATTTACTTAACTTTCCTGTTCAGGAGGAAACAAAAGTTTAAATTGGATTAGTTGGGCAAGCTGGGATTGTAAAGGATAAAAATCCTATAAAGTTATAGTGTACCAGTAATCTAGCATTTTCATCATGATAAAAATCTTTATAAGTTATAGTGTGCAAGTAGTATGTTGCATTTTGATCATAAGTTCTTACATATCAAACATTGAAAAATGCCAGAACCAGTCTCTTTATAAAACACATGCCTTCTGAAACAATACCAGAACTTTGAAACTGAAATATTTGAAAAACTAAATTATACGGATTTAGACAGGCAACAGTATTTCATATAGCTGTCAGAAAGATTCCAGCACATTGAGTACAAACAGAACCTTCATCATTTTTGAATAGCAGATAGAAAACTTTGTGATATATACTTAGAATAGAGAGTAATGATCAATGAGCAAAACTGAAGCAACCCCAAAAATAAACACCACCAGTGCATGTCAGAGTGTGTGTGACTGGAATACTGCAAGTCAACAACAGTTTTTCACAGCAAACAATAAAACCAACAAATTGTTTGTGAATAAAAAAATACCTACCAGGTATAGTACAAGGACATTCATGTAAGTAGACTCCAATCAGATCATATTTTTAAAATAGCAAACTTCACAGGAAAGAAAAAGATCTCACAAGTATTGCAGCTGTTGTGACTACTTTACATGCTTAGAATGTGGAATGTTTATTGTTTTATTTTTTCTTGAATGCCTCACTTTCTTTTATTTAAATTGCACTGGATGGCCTTGATTTCAGTTATTTTATTTGCACTTTTTTGCCTCTGGGTTTTTTTTTCTTATTTATATTGGATGGCCTGTTTCTTTTCTTTTATTTGCATTAGATGGCCTCTTTTATCTTATTTGTATTGGATGACCTTGGTTTCTTTTATTTTATTAGCCCTGGATGGCCTCTTTTATCTTATTTGCATTGGATGGATTATCTTACTGCTATTGACTTAAGCATATGCATATCCAGAGTAATATACCTCTTATGTTGTGGACTCTTGGTTGTATGATTCCATAGTCAGAGCACTGTTCTCATTTTTCTAGGATTTCCCACCAGAGGCATCTACCCTCAGCAGAAGTTTTCTAGCTGTAGTTGGAGCTCTGGAAAGTGAACAGGTAAATACAGTTGGTAATTATTATTTCCAATTCTTTGTGTGTGTGTGTGTGTGTGTGTGCGTGCGCGCGCTAGGGTCAATTTATTTTGCATAGAATTTGTTTTGAATTAATTATTATTATTTTTGGTTTTGTAAGTGTTTCTTCATTATATTCTCTTTAGTGAAATTCTTTTTTAATGAATGTATAAACAATCCTGCATTTCAGGGCCGTGCACGAGCTGAAGCATTGGTACGAGACCTTGTGTTGACACAGTTAATTGGCATGGACTTTGGAGATATTTGGTCATTTACAAATCCCATGGGTCTTTTAATGGCCATGCTTCATGTGCAAGGTCGTGGTCCTCCAGAACCTAGGTGAGATTATCAAAATTTTCATCTTTAAGTTAAAAACATCTTAATACTATAGGATATTTTTCTGATATCATTTATATATTATTTTATGGTATAATTTATTTATCATTTAACAGTTCTTTGAGTTGAAAATCATGCTGAATGCTGTTATTATTGTTATGATGTTTCAAATTTAGATTATTTAGAGTTTTGCAGTTGTGATGACAAGCATAACTATTCAGACCTGAAAGTGTGAGGAATATATATATATATGCAGTCATCCTGATGAGAGTGTGGTTTTTTACACCTAAGACTAACTTCTTCCTAATTCTCCACCTGCTTAATTTTTCTAAAAGCTTTTCCATCTCTTTGTTAATCCTTCAGATTACTGTTGTTCTTATTTTCATTAAATTTTTATTTCATTCTTGATTTGCAATTTATAGGAAGTAAGACACGCTGGATATACTGTTGTCCATCAATGTTTTGACCATATGAAAACTTTTTCTGTTATATAACTAGATGTCTAGTTGATGTAACATTTTAGTTTATGTTTTGTGCTCGATTGATTTTTGCATTGTGTAATATTTGGAGAATGTTTTAGGTTAATTGTTATTTTATTGAATGCTTTTAAAAAGTATGATTATCAGGGGATTTTTTCCTGTGTACATTTTTTTTTATGTAGTTTATATTACAAGAAATTACTGTTTAGAAATTGTGTAATTTTTGAAGATTTTTATGCTATAAATGTTTTTAATTTATGAGAATTTTTTTTTGTTGAAAAAAGTATAACACTCATCAAAGCTAAAATCCTTGAGGTGATTTATATATTATATATGTATATGTGTATATATATATATATTGATTTATATGTAAAATGTTTGTTGGCTGAGTTAATTTCAGTAGTTTGTTTTAATAAACATACAACAGCAATTTAAATTTTAAATATTGCTTTTGCATACCAGAGTGAAAATTTAGTTTATATAAACAAAATGTGTAATTATCACCCTTGTTTTATTTCTTATGCTTTTATTATTATTCTTTCTATGCTTTGTTTGCATGTTTGTAAAGGCTTTTGTGGCAGGCTGGAAAAAGAACTGTGATGGCCGTTTACCATGTGGGTATCTACAGTGACCGCCAACTCATAGGACAATGTGAGCAATGATTACACTTCTCTTCAGCCTGTAGAAATTTCATTTGTACATTGCAAATTCACTTTCACTGAGAAAATTAATTAATTCACCACTTTGTTTGCTAGCATTTATCTCAGTGGGTGCTTCCAAATGCCAACAGCTATTATGTTCACATCTCGTTGAACTTGCTTGTGTGTGAAATGAATTGTGATTAATTAGGCGATCTGACTCACTCTTGGCTAGCCATTTAAGTAAGCAAACAAAGCTGTTTGATCTTGCGGTAACTTTGTTTGCTCATAGGAGAAAAATCTCATATAAAATTATTTATTAATAACTTAATGTAGTGATCACTTTTAATGTTCTTAGGGAAAGTTAGGCTATAATAAGCAAGATCCTGTGTGGGATGCATTGTGTACATATTTTTTCATTATTATCCTCTATAATGGCATACTATATTTCATATTCTGTGCTGACATATATATTTTTTTAATTCTTCTTTACTGATATAATTTCAGACTTTAAAATTGAGCATTTGTGTAATGTCGTTTTGAATTTTTAATAATTGTTAGCTATTTTTTCAATGTAGCATTAGTTTTCTCAGGCACATATTTATGCTCACACATTAGAATCTACTTTAACAGAGAGCAATTTAAATTATCGTTAAATAATAAATGATGATGACATTATTGATAGCACATTTGTAACATCACTAAATATAATAATTCAGTTTTGTTATTACTGGGCGTGCCTGCAAAAGCCTATTATAATTGAAAGTTTGAATAATCATGGTACTTCTTCAGGATTTTGTCTCCTTGGGTTATGCAAGACGCACTCTTTTTGTATGGAGGCATTTATAGGAAATACATAGAGAATATGTATTTTAGTAGAATAAGCAATTGATTTTTAAACAAAGATTTTTTTCTTCAAAGATACTTTTTCTGCCATTTTGTATACTATATTTACCACAAAAGAACTCTCATTTTCATCTGTGCCTTTCTGAAGTAAGTTTATCATGTGAATTTCAGCTGCTGGTGAAACTGCAACAATTGCCGAGGAAATGGCAGCCAATGATGCTCTAAGGCGTTTGATGGGAATTGAAGAGAATGCCACAGTTATGCCATTCCGAACAGCTGAGCACTTGAAACTAGACTATGACAGAATAAATGTCCAAGCTCAAGATATTCTTCAACAGTTTGAAGAGAGTGAGAAAAGCCAAAAATCTTCATTATAAATAATTTGCTGTGAAGTCATATTGCACAACTAAAACTTGGTATTTTGAGAAACACCGTACTGATATGGAAAGCATTTGAGCACTACTGTGTGTGTTACATAACGACAAATATTGATATAACTCCGGGAATATGATACCGTTAATGAAGTACACAGCACCTTACAAACATTTCTAAGGTGTGACCAGTCAGTGTCTGAGACAATCTAAAACCGTTTTACTACTGCCCCAGCAGCTTAGTATTTGTCAAACAGAAGAGTTTAGCACATTTTCAAATGTTTATTTGAGATGCAGCATCATGTGTATTTCTTATTGTACTTTTTGTATTGTAGTGAATTATACAATCTTGTCAAAGCTGCTAGGGGCTAAATTTGGCTCTGAATGTTTGTTCTGTTTCTTTGTTTTGGGAGGAAAAAAGATTTTGTATTCTTAATAATAAAGAGGAAATATGTCTTCACATACAAAGATTGTGATTCAGCTTTAAACAGGTATGATGTTTAAAAGTTGGCAGATATCTGCAATTTTTTTTATTATTTTTTGTGGGAGGGTTAAAAAAATTGTAGAATCAAAATTAGCATTGTGAAGACAAATTATAAAACTTAGCCCCAAAAGTTTTAAAAAGTACAATTTCGCCACAGGTAGTTGTATTCAAATATTGTTTTCCCTCATTAACACATCTGCAGTTGTCTTAATGGCAATTTATATATGTTATCTCTAATTTTTTAACAGTTCTTTTTAGTTTTTCTTTTTTAAAGATGGCTTGTTATGCAGACACACATTAAAAGAATACCTCTTGGGGGTCAGGACCAAACGTACATAGCGTACTCTCAATTATCTGGGTGTAAATTATTTGGTTTGTGGATTAACCATGCCAGTGATTCTTGAATAGAGTTTGAGTTATGCAATATATATGTATATTCAAATACACTTGATTTATAAAATTACATACTATAAATAGTATCTGATTAAGTGTGGAAGTAAAAGCCACTAAGTTAGAATAAGGTGTTATACATATTTCAAAATTACAATAAAGTGTGTTTGGATTATATATATATATATATATATATATATATATATATATATATGTGTGTGTGTGTGTGTGCATTCCCTCCCCTTCATTAATCCAGATAATTGAGAGGACTTTGTATTAAGTTTGACATTTTTTATAACCAGATATATAACTTGCAGAGGTGCCAAGCTAAAACACTTCTAGTTAAAGAAATAATCAAAGATTTACAAATCATCATCATATGATGTGATCCATTATTATATTTAGGTACTATAATAGCATACACTCAGATGCTAATACCACTGTCAGAAAACAATGGCAAAGTAGCAACAAAAGGAAGGTTACTACACACAAAAAGAAACAATCACCACCAAACCTAATTCTGTCATATTCTGTAGAGAAAACAAAAGAACAAACAATAAAACTGAAATTGCTCACCACCACAAACAAAGGAACAACTATAGCAAAAACACTAGATACTGTTGTTAAACTTTCAAGTATATGACTTAAGTGTAATATCTGCTAGAGGCTCTATGCTATCTGTCTCCATCAAATTTGGGAAAATAGTATGTGCCCAATGGGAACTACCAGGGATACTCCAACAACAGATGACAGCACTCTGCCAGTGATGCCAACAACTTCAACTGGTCAGAAGGCAACCTGCTACACAGCACCAAAAGAGCTACACAATATAAGTAACTGGTCAAAACACTAGTCTACCCACAAGGTGTCACTTTCTTTCCTTTTGTCTTTCCCAGAAACCTTTCTGCGTAACTCTTAACTAAAAGTCTCCTTCCTTATTCACACTACCTAAAAAAATCAGCACTGTAAGCAGTTTTTCATATAATGTCTTTTCAATTCAGATCAGCAGAATAAAACAAACTTTGGCTACTAATACTAAATTTCACGTTTTTCTCAGATTTTGAATAAAATTACTGATGAACTTTTATTTATATTTTATACAATTAAACCTCGCTGTAATGCAATAATTGGGGTCCATAAAATCGGATCATATTAATGTGGGGTTTTGCAATATGTGTGAATGAATATACAAAATTTTGGGAGCCATGCCATGACTGCGTTATATTTGAATTAGCATTATTGCAGGGTTACACTGTATATATATTTTGAATAAGAACAAATGAATTTATCCAAATATGTAGGGAAAGAGGAAATATATTAAGACTAGTGGTTCACGGTTCACTTTTTAAATAAAAATTACTCTTTCAGTCTTTGTCTTTCCTGTACGTTCAAGTTCTGCTAAGTTGTAATTGTGTTTCAACAGTAACAACTATCTGTGAAATTTAATTAGTCCAGACCTAACACAATGGAGATGTAGGGAAAAGTTCACCATTTGGATTTTTATTTTTATTTTTAAATTGACCCAAAAAAGGTGTGATACAATCTGCTACAGAATCCTGCTAATTAATGCATGCTCACTGCTGCATTTTCTATACTTTAAGACGTGTGATTCACAATTATTTTCTATCCACATAATGACAGAAATTTTGTTGAAAGCAACTACAAACACTTTCTATATACTGTCTATCCACCATCAGTGCAATCAGATGTACAGAGCAAAGTAGGTCTGCTTTCATCCTGTTCACAGTGCCTGAAAGCATTAAAAGATAAGTGCAAATTTTACAAGAACTTGTGTTTTGTAAGAAATTTGTTTACTCCTTGGGAACTACCTTAAAAACAGAGACTGTCCCACTTTGAAGTGCCTTGTTCTTTCTGTATGAGCTGTTATGCATTTAACCATTATGTGCAATATATTCAATTCACAGGAAGCTATACTGACATTGCCTGCAATAGCAGGCTGGTACACTTTTACATTCATATAAGAAAAAGTGACAGGTATTGTTAGCTAAAGAAAATCTACAATACATAATACTTGTGTTTACACATAATATGATTTATTAATCAGTAAAATGACATCCACATGAACTACATGTAATATTATGCAAACAGATAGTCACGTAACTAAATAACTTTTATAAACAGATAATGAAAATAGCAATTATGCATCTATTACAGTATTAGTATAAGACAGTCAAAATGACATGGTAATGTCTAGAAATAAACAACAAATTACCTGGAAAATGCAGCAGTAATTCTGCAAGTAAAAAACTTGAACAAGTATTGATGCAGTGAAGAAGAGTTCACAATGAGTAAAATGTGTGAGAAAAAGATTACAAATAGAAAATGTATAATGCAATATTATTATATATTAAAATAAAATCTCTCATTCCCCTCAGAATACAAAAATATTTTTCTTACATAATTAATGGGAGTAAATAGCACAGAATGCATGCTTGAGACTGTTAATGAATCAGATGATTCTGCATCCATCTTTATATCTTTGAGAGAATAAAAATGGTATGGAAACAAATTACCATTAAACCATCAAACATTCCAGATGTTTCATCCTTCCTTCCTTTCCAAGGCACTCAAAACTTAAATAGTAATGAAATGAATTCTCCTTCCACTAAGATAGCTACATACTTGTATGGATAGCAGGGATTCTTGATATTGAATAAATTTCTAATTATAAAGTTAGAAATAATTTTCATTTAAAACATAATTATTTTTTGTAAGGATAATAACTATTGGGCAAAAGAAATAAATGTTATATCAAACTAATTTTTTTTCTCTGCTCAGAAATGTTATATTAATTTTTAAAAAACAAACTAAATTTTCTTGTTACAAAGAAATGCACTGCAAATGATTTATTTTTTTAAAAAGCACTGAAGCAAGAGAGCTAAACATTAACGTAGCACAGCCCTGAACCTCTGCTGTGGATAAACATCCTATTAAAATATGTACAATTAAGTAAAATCTAAGAAAGACTTTTACAAACAGTAATCCAAAATATTCATTTGATCCTATATTCAGACATAAATGTACATTGATGCTAGGTCAAACTCATTCTAATGCATTCTGATTTGTTGTAATCTATAGTGCATCATGAGTATGCAAAGAATGAATCCAACAAAGATGTGAAAATATACCAGTTGGTTTAAAATTTGCATTTTGTTTTGTGATGTCAGGGCAATTAATTAATTGTATATTTCCAAGCTATTGATGATGACATTGTTGACATAATTAATATAATATTTTCATTAACATCTTTATCCATAATTTGAACAATATTCTGAAATTTATTGAGTAATTTAATTTCATTAAAATTGAAGTAGAACATAATGCTTTCCATCAAGACCAATAAAAGAAGGTAAAATTTACAGTATTATTAAAAGTAAAAAGGACTGAATATTTTCATTATAAGGAGAAGGACTAGTTACAAGAAATAATGGTGAATTTTAAATGCAAATATCTACCTGTACTAATGATAATAATGTCAAAATAAATTTTAAAGATCACAAAACAACAGCACTTTGGTTTAAAAATACTTTTAATAAGAACTGAGTTGTGTCTGTCAAGCTCTAGTGCTCTTAAATGCTTCTGGAGCCAATCCTGCAATTGAGCATAGGTCAAGGTCTTGCAGGTTGTTTTGTAATAAAGTACCTATCTCAGCATAAGCTTTGGCCTGAAGACTTTTACTTTTTGAATTCTTTATGACTGTTTGAAACAGTTTTAAAGTCTCAAGACTAGCATTTTGATTACAAACTAAGTACGGAGCATACTGAGAATTTAAAGGCCGCTTGAACATACCATGTCCACAGCCAGATATCAGATTCTCTTGCCTTGAGAATAACTTCATCAAATGTTTTGATGCCAAGTGACAAAAACCTAGGGCCAAGATGTGTGTACATAAATGCCAGTTCTACTTTAGCCTGTATAACCAGGTATTCATAGTCCTCTTGTCTTTTAATGTTCCCTTTGGTTTTCTCCAGCTTCCTCTTTTCTGTGCATCTGCCAGAGGATCATGACTTTGTAAGACCAGTTTACAGCACCGAGCATCCAAACTCATGGCTTTGTAAGAACAGATTACAGCACCGAGCATCCAAATTCATGGCTTTCTAAGACCAGATTACAGCACTGAGCATCCAAACTCGTGGCTTTATGAGAGAATACTGAAGTTTGAAATAAAACGTATTCTAGTTTGTCTATGTGAGATTGTTTGTCTTTTTGAAATAGATTTCTATTCAAGCACTTGCACAGAACTCGTAGTTAGCAGATGACACTGCTCATGCAATCAAGGTACGCACCCAAGTGCTGCCAAGACTACTAGTCAAGTTGAAGATTGTAAATTAAAGTAACTTTATTCTATTTAACTACCTCTCTATTTCTTCTAAGTCATGAATTATTTATCTAGATATTATATAATTGTTCTCAAAGGAAATATATATATACATACACACTCTCGTCCATGAGCATTCCTGCTGGAAGAGCTTTATTGACATGACATGACTATCAGAGAGAAATTAATTTAACTTTTACTCAATTGAACATGTGAAAGGATTAAAGAAATGAACTGAGTGACAAGCTATATATGTTACCAAAAGCATAAAGATTTAGACAATCATTTGTGTATGTGAAGCAATATGTTTGTTATTATCTTCCTGTTTTATTTTATCATTTGCATCTGGGTTTAAGGTGATAAAAATAACAATATTCATCCGTTTAGCAAACTGTAACCCCTTAGTATATTGGTAAATAAACAATATTTAATCACAGACTGCACATTAAATTTTCTGTAGTAGATTATCTCCCTTTGTACATTACCTGGGTAATTCTGGAGAGTTTACGTACATTCAAAGCTCAAATACTAATAAAGTACCTATCTCAGCGTAGGCTATGGCTTGGAGACTTTTACTTTTTGAATTCTTTATGACTGTTTGAAACAGTTTCTGAACCGATTCAGAAGTATATCCAAGATTCAAGGCTAAGTTTATACCGAAATATATTTAGATAAAGTACAATAAGGAAAAATAAAAACAAACAAGTGGTGAGTTGATTAAATGTTGGTCAAAGTATGCCGATTTGAAATTTGTTCTCATCTTGATTGAAAGTCACCATGCCAGAGAAGCACAAAGAATGCGCTGATGTGTGGTCATTCAGAACTGAGATTATCTCTCAATGATGGCAATTCTTTTCAGAGATGGACTGCTAGAAAATAAAGATCAGTTACGTGACGTTGTTGAGTCAGTTACATGAGGCGCTTTCCCCAAAGGGATTGGACAGTCAAAAGAAAGCTAGAGGGAAAGATCGTTTTCTTAGTATAACTTGTAAGCTCATATTCCATTCCTTTGCAGGAATGTACGGCCCGCAGACTTGTACCTTTGCTTTAGGATGAGATCAGTAGCAAGAGCAATAGGCCTAAGTGTTTTCGATTGTTGTTGTGGTGTTGATGTAATTTTTATAGGCTTTTTCTCTTTTCCATTTTCTATAACTATTGCTTTAGTATATAGCACCTGTTGTAAAAATGAAAATATCGCAATATTTCGAACTATACAACTGTTTCAGATATGTTATTATTTTCATCCGATCTAATCGGGCCTGATGAAGTTTCGATTCGCCTATTTTTATTTATGGCTCTAGTCGATATCGATGACTGCGAGCACTGTACACCTAGTCTGTTACGTCAGAGAGTAATTACGCCATTACAACATACACTACTTTTCAGCATCAGTGTTTTACAATACGTCGGTCCCTGACCCGTCTATGTATGGGGGGGGGGGGGATAAACCATGTTCCATGCAAAATTTCAGACTAGAACAAAAACTAGATTGAATGCTATCAGGCATTACGCAATAAAGTGTTCCTACCGCTTTCTTCTTCCATATACATTGACAGACACAAAACGTCAATCCCCACTTCCCCTCCCTCCCTGCCCTCTGCATGTACCTTGCACTCATTAAAGGCAGGTCCCTGAATTAGCCGACTCTGGTCTTAAAGTTAAAGACTTTTGCTGTCTGATTCCGCTATATAGTTGTCTATAGCAGTGAGGTACCAGATTGAACAGTTGACTCGTGGAGAGACAAAATGATAAAACAGGAGAAGACAATATTTTTTCTTTCCATCTACTTGTATTTTCGGCCCAGTTTTAGCATAAATTGGGGGAGAGAAGCAAAAGGGGTTGGCAAAATAAGAATAAATAAAATGTTACTTTCTGCTGTTGCTGCTTTTTGTTTTACTTTAGCAGGGTTCGGGTGCCATACTTTTTCATTCAAGTAGGTCATCCGGTTTTTTTCTGCTAGCTGAAGGTCGTGTAGATTTAAAGATCTAGTCACAAGTCAGAAAAGAACAGCCATAAAAAATTAAGTGTAAACTGCTAATCTGGCAGAAGTTTCTCTTCTTTTCAATTTTTACAACTAATCGATTTTGCTTTTAACACCTACTCGCATCTACCGTCAAATGGAAAAAAAAAAAACATAGTCACGTGGCTAATGTTATAGGTCAAAGGTTGCTGTAAAAAACATCAACCAGAGCGGTTCAAAGTTCACATGGAATGAAATGGCGAGAAACGACTTTTCTCTGTCATTCACTGAGCAAGGAATTGCTGTCTTGTGCATTAAACGGCAAGAAAACAGAATCAACAATGAATTTCTGTCCGGTTTTAATGATTGCTTAGACACAGTTGAGCGGTAAGCGATTAGTCCCACTGTCTAACTAGTACAGTACTAGGGAATAGTCACTGTTTCAAAGCCTTGAAGTTTCGATTATACAAGTTTCATCGGTTACAACCCAGATACAGTCGTCTAATGCCTATAATATTATCGGATTTCTGGGTTAATTTTTCCATTCAACTTTCGAGCATCACCTTAAGGGGAGGAGCACTTACTACTCAAGGAGTTGAAGGAGCACTACTAGTACTACCTTTAGGGGTAGAAGGAGCATCTCCTACCTTTAGGGATTAATAGGACGGTTCTGCTGCGTACAGAAAATAAATTTTAAAAAATATCAGAAGATACTAAGCAGAGTGAGACTTAATTTCTTTCTCTGGGGTTTAATTACACTATTCCCTTCATTTTTTTTTTCAGTAAATCTATACAGTCAATAACAGAGATATATTGACCGCTGCTGTATAAGCATTTACGTCTGTGAAAGACAAATACTAAAGGCAATGTTGATGAGGTCTTTCTGCTGTTCAGCGGTTGGGGATTTAAGAGTAAGAGTCCATAAGGTGGTAAAGGAAAATGATAGATTATCCAAAGTCTTATTTAAAAAAAATAAAATTATGTCTATACAAGAACAGTACCCATCTGTAAGCAGCAGTTAAGACCCATTTATTGGATACATTTTGTTTCTCTGATTAATCTTGTAAGAAAACAATTTCATATTTATTATCCTTTCTTTGTGGTGAATTAAATACAGAATCATTTTAATTTTTTAATTGATTTTACTTGAGTTCATTGGGGAATTACATTTACACATTTTCTTATAGTTGTATTATAGGGAAAATAAAATTAATTTCTTTATACTTTGGATTGAATTATAATTTTTAAAAAAATATTTCTGAAAGTCTGAATGCTTTCAGTAGCATTTAAAATGCACAATTGTGTCTTCTTTCATGGCACCATAATTAAAAATACATCAGATTCTTTTGTGTATATAATTATAAGTGATTTTTAAAATGTGTGTTCTCTAATCTACATATTTACATTGAACTATCTTTCTTGTAATTTTGTATATATGATACATGTGCTGCTTCAGTTTAACACAACCACTTCAAAGGTATAAGAAAACTAAGTTGTTGACTTCAAATTGTGTGTGCATATGTAAAATATAATTTGTAATGTTTTTCAACCAAAACTTATTTTCAGCATTTATAGTCTACTTTTAATCATATGATCATCACTAATTCATCAGCATCAGCAAACCACTGCTTACAATTTGCAATTATTCTTTTCAAGGGAAATAACCCACAAATGGTGCAACATAACCAACAGATTTTGTATTTTGCAGGACATCCAGCTGCAATGGCCTCATAACAACTGGACATGGTAAATTTTACTGCAATGGTCTGGACACTGACTGGATGGCTACTTTAGATGGAGAAACACTAAGCAATTTTTTCAAGGGATTTATAGAGTTGATTGCTCGTCTGCTTACATTTCCATTACCAACACTAGCAGCTATAAATGGTAACAACAATTATAATCCTAAACCTGTCTGCTTGATTGAAACTGCTAATTAGATATCAGTCTTCATAATAATACTAAATGGATTTCAGTCTTCAATGCAAATGCTGAATTTGAACATGCATGAATTTAAAACAAGTGGCACAAAATGAAGATTACATTACAAGATACATGCATAACACTTCAATTAAGACTTTTTTTAATAACTCATATAAAGTTTACAAAATATGTTTTGTGTGTCTGTTGTAGGCCATTGTTATGCAGGAGGTGCATTGATAGCACTTGCTCATGACCTCCGTGTAATGAACTCTGAGCGTGGTTGGTTGTGTTTTAATGAAGTCTTTCTCTACCGCCGATTTACTCCTTTCACCATTTTATTTCTTAAGTAAACAGTATTTTACTCTGTTCTACTAGGTTAATCATTATCTTGTTTAAAATAAACATAAATTCATGAAAAGTTTTACATTTAATTTTAATATTAACAGTTTTATGTGTAAAAACAAAACAGAAATTATTGAATTAGTCTTGTAATATTTATAATGTAGTGTTGTAATTAAAATCAGTTTAATGGTGGCATTGATTTAGTCTTTTCACGATAAAATGTTTCTAGAAGTGTTCAGATTAATTAAAAAATACCATGCATTTAGTTTTTAACATATTTTCTCAAATAATTTTTTAGAAACAATGAGAAAGTGCAGTAAACAGTAATAATTCAAACCACACAGAAAGATTTTTGTAACATAATAAATAAAATTTTAGAAAGCTTATTTTATTTATAATTTCTATTCTATAAATTACCTAGAGATCAAACTTTCAGTTATTAGAGGCATTTACAGCTCATAGTATCTTGAAATAAAACAGATTAATACATATAAAGTTAGTTGTAACTAAAACTGGTTTGCTTGTTTAACATTTAGTCATTACAGTATTATACATGTTTGTTGGAGCTTTTGATTTAAGTCACTTGCAAATTTTCAGGGCAAAAATAACTCATCCCAATGCCTTCCATCATTCAATTGTGTTTGGCAAGAGGTTCACTGGTCCAGAAGCAAGGGCAAATGGCCTAGTTGAGAAGGCGATTCCAGCAGATTTGGTTCAGAAAGAGGGCCAAAGATTGCTTAAGGTGTGGCTGGGCAAGAGTGGTTTTCCTCGTGAAAGTTTGCACAACATGAAGAAAGATGCATATGCTGGTGCTTTAAAAGAACTGTACACTCCTTACCTTTAACCTTTTGAATTGAGCCTTTAAAAATTTACAAAATATTTTGTTTGTTTTTAACATTTCTTTATATATATATATGAGATCATGAGTATAAGTTTTTATCTTTGCAAATTATTTATTAATTATTAGTAAACTTTTATGTTTAAAGATTATTAATTATTCTTTACAGTATTCTTTATAGCAAATTAATTTTATTTATGCATATTATAATTTAAATGCATATCCTGAATGTTCCATAAAGTGTTTATTATTTTTTAATTGTATTTGATTGCTATAATTCAAATATAACAATATACCACAATTATTACATATATTATGATTTTTTCCCCCTTAAGCAGGATTTCATTTAATTTGTAAGTGATTTGGTTAGAGTTTTGTTTTCAGATGTGTTAAAACTATATGTTTTTTTGCAAATTAAATTAATAACTGCATTGTGGTTGCATTTTTTAATCATTAAAATTCTAGAAATGGCTGAAGGATGTGCAGCCCTTCTTCAGTTACATTTATTTAATGTAATAAAATTTAATGTAATGTAATATATTGTATTTCTACCAAATGAAGATTTTTTTTTTAATCTTAATTTTGTTTTATCAGAATTTTCACAAAAACTTGAAAACACATAGCTTTCTTATAAATATTCTCTACTTCTTGGTTTCTGTAGATTTCTTCAAATACATTTATACCTGTATTGTGTTAATACCTAATTAAAATATTTCCTTTATAAAAATTGTTTTACAATTTTTTGATGGGGTTTACTGTGGCATATTTGCCACCTTCTCACACTTTTATTAAGATAATAAAAGATAAGATTGTCTTAATTCATAATAGTATTTTAAATATAATAATTACATTTTAAATAGTAATAATAGTTTCAACTTTGTTACTTTAATCTTTATAATCTTTATAAATTGATGCTTCCAACTTGAAGCCCTTACACTTTAATTAGACTTAGCTTTGAGCTAGTTATGTAACTCATAGTCAAGCTTGTCGCGTGCTCAGCCATTACAAGTTTACAAAATCTTAAGTGTCGGTACGAGAGTATTCTCTCTGCCAGCATACACTCAAGACTGGATGCTGGAAGTGTCAACCAAAGTAAAACATCGTTAACAGCTTTTAGAATATGCAAATAGGTGTGCTAGAGAGACCCAAGTTTAGATTGCTTTTCAGATCCATACGAACATCTCCTTTAGCGAGTCATTATCTTCTATAGTAATTTTCCAGACTGAAATTATGAGTCTGAGGAGTGGAGAAGTCAGGAATTTGGTAATTCAGTGATTTATTGCCAGCAGAGGTTAGTATTGTGGTTTCTCTAGTCTTTTATTATTAAAACTAATCTTTCTTTCATTCCACAGCATTTTTGCTTACATGCTTATTGGTTATATATCATTGTATTAGTAAATATTAATTAAGGTTTTGAGCAAGAGTGCATAAAAAACGAATTTGTCCAGCTTTTTCTTGTCTCTCCAAATTGTCTGATTGAGTGCAAGTGATGTTGTTTAGTTGCACAACTATAAGCAATATATAAAAGGACGTGGATAGCACCGTGACCTGAGAACACATTCACTAACACACACACACATTGGCCGCCAGCATAGGCTCTTGTTTCTTGACAGAAGTATGAATCATCAGTTTCTATTTCGACTGTGCACTGAGTGGCCAGTCAGGAGATACATTTCATCCTTTTGTTACAGCACAGATAGCTGTTTCTGTATTCATCATTTGATTGTCTCCCCCTCTATGGCTGGGGAGATTTGCATCTGGATTTACTATCAGATTTACTACCATGTTACTTGCATTCATATCTGGATTTATTTGTCACTTATTCATTATCTAGAAACAAAACATTTCTATGTAAATAAATATATTGTATCTATGTACCTCATTAACTAACCCTGATTTATTTTAAATTGCATTAAGCATATCATTATCAAAGTGTTTCATATAATTATCCAACCAGCATTCAGTTAGAAAATAAATACAGTGATTAATATGGTATATGTTCCTCTTTTACTTTAACCCCATTCAGCTTTATAAAACAAAGATATTTCATCAAGTGCAATGTTATTAAGTTTCTTTAAAGAGCTTGTAAATGGCATGCATTTAGAGATTCAAAAAAGTAAACAATCCAGAGAATCCTGTCAGCAGGAATTGTGCTAGCAATAAGCACAACCTTCAGCATCTCTTCCCTCTAGATAGAACTAAATTGTTTGTGTGTGTGGTTACAGCACTGATTTTAAGTTATCAGAATAGTGTAGAAAGGAATTCTATGCAAGAGTTACAAACTTTTATGATTATTAATGAAGAGTAAGAATTGTTTTTGGCTTTGGCATATTATTTAAAAAGGCATTTTGGCCTGACTTCAGGTAGGATAAAAGTTATTACTTATTGTTTCTATTAGCTGTTTTTGTATTTATTGTTTTAGTATTTATAAATGGTTTAGTAACCCTCCTTCACTCTTTTCTATTCTTATCACTCACAAAAATAAGAAAAAACTATATAAACAAGTTTGCATAAATTTACAGTTTATTTGTACTTAAAATAAAATTATACAACTGTAGCTCTTGCATTACATTAACTAACAAAACATTCTCTTTTTGGAATCCAACAAAGTATACTTGATATTTAATAAACAGCAAATAAACAAACAGACACATGCAAAGACATGTTTACAATAAAATAATTCACAACAACACTTTATAATAAAACAAGTAAACTGCACTAAATAACTGTCATCCATTATGAGGAAGTTTTGAAGTCTGACCTCTGAGCAGCAATAATTTTCTCTCTCATCTTCTCAGCACGCTTTTTATTTTCAATCTGTTTTTCCCTCCTCTAAAAGACAAAGGTGCAACAAAAAATTTTTAAAATAGCATGATGCAAAGACTATCTAAAGTAAGAAATGCAATACTATTTTTCATTTATAAGCATTCAGGAAAGCTGGAGATACATTAGATAGGGTGTACAGCATTACATCCAATCCAAAATAACTACTTTTAAAATTTATTTTGCAATTTACAAAATGAGAAATGTAATTGAATGCATTATACAAATTAATATAAAGACTAATGAATCAATAAATATTAAATATATTCATTATCGATCTATACATTTTGCAGACAATTTAGTATAAACCATTTTCTCCATTATGAAACAAACTGATCATTACCTACTGTTAATTGCAATCAATGTTCTAAACAAAAAGCTAAAATAATATAACATGGAATAAACACACACACACATAAGTATGCATAATTTGATAAATAAGCCAATGGATAAATGTAGAAAGATTAATAACTTTAGTAATCAACTAGTCATAAACAGTGCATCGTTCGAAAGGATCAGTTGCGGCATATTTTTTTATTTTAATTCTAGATTTGTTCAATTTAATTAAATCCTAATCATTTTAGCCACATGTTTTGGGTAAATATTTTGGAGTCCCATGGACCCAAGAAGTACTACGTCCATAGTCACGACGACACACTTCACTAGACAAATCATCTGGTAATGACAGACATCACTGAGGCTTTTCCATCATCATGATAACCAGAGAAATCAGTGATAATTACTAAAGTTGGCAATAAGCCAAAGCAGAGATTTGCCCACACATGGGAAATCTGAGATGGCAACCTGATCTGCAGATCTTCGCTGTCAAGTGATGCAATGATTGCGTCCTCTTCGAATCATCCCTTATGAGTGATGCGTGAGATTACATCACCTCTCTTTGAACACTGACAGTACAAAGTGAGTAGTTAAAATAGAAGGCAAAGCACACCTAGAACTGTATAGCTGATGTGAGAATAAGAACATTTAATCTACTCTTGTCGGACTGAAATTTGTTATTGTTGTCATTTATATGTAATATGAACTTTAATACGATGGTAAATCCACGCCTATTTCATATATGAATTGCTGTTCACGGTAGTGGTGTAATTTACCGCGCAAGAATTGTATATTTACTTTTATTTTCACCTTTTTGAATTTCAGCATTTTCATCCGCCCCCCCCCATCCCCTACAGAGTGTGTGACATTGGAAAGGTGTATGCTTAATTTAACAACTGTGTGAAAGAGAAATGCCCCAATTAGGTTAATAAAACCAGATTTTCACTTTCTAAAAACTCGTTATTCACAGTGAGAGAGGCGAAAGAATCTGCATTTGTATTGTTTCGTTTCATTCATCTGTTTGTCCAATATTCACTATTATGATACTCGCACGCACAGCCAATAAAACGTTCCTTTGCATGACAGAATAAAACAGGCCCCACCCAACCATCAATGGTGTCTGTCTTGTGTCCCTGTAACATCTTAAGACGATGTATTACTGGCACATGTCACAACTTCCTGGAGATACACAGGAACAGCCAAACCAGAGACCTCCCTGTGTCTCTCTCTCCACACTCCATCTTGACACATATCCAAATTGATATAAGTCCAGAAGTTGAAATACATGCACCATATTTTGACCTAAGTGCATAGGACTTTTTCTATCAATTGCAAGTGGTTTCAGATCGATATCTCTAAGTTTTAATGAATTTTTTCATGTTTTCCAGTCTCTCCGGCCAAGGTTAGAGTATACTTATTAAATAATACAATTATGTTCAATGGAAATTTGAAAGTCACAATTGTTGCATTCTCCCATGTTTCCTCAGTAATGTAAACAATATCCCAAAAGGGCAATTACCCCGAATGTAAAAAGGCTAGTCAGTTGTTTCGGTTTCTTATTTATAGTCTGTGGACGACAAAAATATTAAAACAGTTTCTGATTTTCCATCTGTGGATGACCCCAAAATTAAAACGATAAAAAAACCCTAAAATTTAAGAATTTTCCAGACAATTTTGACATTTTACTGATTTTCATGACCTTTTCCAGGCCTGGAAAGGCTAAAATCAAATTCCATCTTTTTCCAAAATTCCAGATCTGCGTGAGAACACTGGTTGTCCATTGAGTTGCAATGAGAAATGGGTAAACCTGGTTGAACAATGATGTATGCACAGCTTCAGTCTTAACCAATGCACGTTGGCTTCAGACCCAGCAGAGAACCTAGCACTTTATTTATAAATTAGGATTCATCAGGCAGACCTCTATTTTTCTCTCATTCTTTTCCCTAATGGCAATGGATTGTGCAAATTTTTCACACATTAAACAAAAATGTGATATCTTCATAATAATTATTATGCCAGATACCTCTACTTACCTCTTTATTAAGACATCTAGTCATGGCAGCGTCAATACTATTACAGTGCCCAATAAATTTCCTGTATGGATGCTGCACACAAGAAAGCATTTCCTCTGCTTTAATCTGAATCAATCAAGAACTTGATTTCAAATCTGTTAAAAAGTTTTGGTTTTAATAAGAATCAATCTGGTTTCAAATCTTCAAAGGTTTTGGTTGAATCAATTAGGAAGGTGATTTTCAAATTTACTATAAAATTTTGGCTTTAATGTGAATCAATTAGGAAAGGGTGATTTGAAATCTGTTAAAACGTTAATCATAAAGGAATACAAGTGCTAAAATAAATTTTAATTTAAAGTATCACAAAACAATGAAAACAGAACAATTCAATTTTTACTGGTACAGTAAAAATATGAATTTATTTCCCTATTCATGTTTACTGCTTTATTCAGTAACTAACATTTGTCACAACTGGAGGATGTCAAACTATGATATAGATATAAATATATAAATCTGCTTAAACAAAGTAATAAGAGTCAAATATAAAAATAAATAATTAATATATAAATATGCTTAAAGAAAGTAATAAAAAAATTATATATAAATATTCTTAGATAAGAATAAAAATGCATGTTACTAAAAAATAAATGATAGTCTGAAGATCTTAGATAAAATGTTTGATAATGCTGTGAAAAACAAATGCATGCCAACTTGAATCATTCAATGAATGACAAGTGAAGGAGAATTTAGCATAATTGCAGTAATGAGTTAAATTATTAAATAATTAATGCTAGGTGTTTCTTTCAAATTAATTAATTAATTAAACATGTGAATTTCAAAGTCATAATTCCAATGATTTACCTGAAGATTGAGCATGTGCATGAAAATGCATATGTAAGTTGCTTAATAATAATAAGATCATAATATGCATTTAGCAATATACATTGAGAAATTCTTCAATTGCAAAATTAAATCTTATTTAATATTTTTCTCATCTGTGACTTTATGCCTTTGTAAATCTGTAACCATCTATAGTTGTTACAAAAAAATGTTTTTAAAAGCCACAAACCTAAGATTGTTGTGAAAATATCCTTAGATGACTTAAGCACATGAGCATGCAGTGTCAATCACAATATTCATGATGTTACCACAGTTTTCCTTTGAGTGCATAAAACCTTAATCATACTGGGTTACTGACTTTTAAATGCTTATAGTTATACATATATACTTCTTAAGGGTGAATGTTATTGATTAAATAATAAAAATACATGTAAATTTATATTCTCAGAATTACTCAATTAGTCAACTCTAACTATGGAAACTTATGATTATCAAAAATATTTATGCTTAGAGACTTCTAGCAAACCTCAATGTGACAGTTGTGGAGGGCTTCGATGATCGCATTGCATTCAGGAGTGTGAAGGTGAGGAGAGAGGTCTGGATGCATTTTGTGCACTTTAAAAAATACTGATCTTCTGAAACAGCTTCAGATCTTGATTTACGCTCTATCCGAGATAAATACTGCTACTTGCTGACATCAGAACTGGCCTATTTATGATCAAACAATGAAATAATTAAGAATTATCAAGAATTCAATATAATATAATCAATATAAAATCTGCTCCAATTGATTACCATCCCTCAATTTTTTTGTAAACAAAATATAACTAAAATTAGAAAATTTCAAGCATCTTTAGGGCATGAATCACAAGTTAATTTAATAGTTTATATTTATTATTATTTACACATACACGCACTTTTTTCTTTTATGAGTTTGGTATTTGGGACATGGAAGTTTCATTCTAATCTTCTCCTCGGGTTCCATTCAAGTTTAAATAAATTAAATGTTTATATATGAATGATAAAGTATAAATGATGACGGTGAAACATCTGTCCATTACAAATCAATATTAATGCCCTTGAAACAATTTTGCAGACACAATGAGTATAAATAAAGTTGATATAATATTCAATAATAAATGCGATAAAATCCTCTTGAACCCTAATCGGTAAATATTTCTAAGAGGCGAATAAGTCGGGAAGCGTACAACTCATATCACGCATACAAATAATGCAATAAAAATACTTTTCCTCTCCCTTTAAAAAAAAACTTACCTTACTTTAAAAACTGACATGCAAATCTGACAAGCAGACACAAATATCCGCTTAGAACGGAAGTGCTATGCACTCGTAAGGTTTATTGCTTAGCGCCAAGTACAATATAACGTTTACTGACATAGTATTCGTTGTCCTGCATAGATTACAAAATAATATGTCATGGAAATAAATAAAACCTTAATAAATTCAGTTATTTCAAAATGTCGAAAGAAAGATATTGAAATATTACTAAGCAAGTGGGGTTATCTGTCTGATGAAGATCTAAGAAAAGTAAACTTGAAAGCTACAAAAAAAGTAATCAGTACTCAGATCTTTCAACTTTGCCAAGTAAGACTAAGACAACTGTTATTGCGCTTTAAGTAGTTGTGGTAAACAAGAGACATATTTTGTGTGTTCTCAGACTTTTAGTTGTATAGCAGTTACATTTTTTTAATCCGAAATAATTTTTTTCGAAAGTGTTAACTATCGTATTTTCAACTTGCAATTAGGCCTACTGAAAATTTTATAAAAGAGAGAGAAGTATAGTATTAATCTCGTGTAATTAAAATACAATATGTCATTACTGGAAGAAAAGGGGAAATAAACATGCAAAGATATTAACACGGATATGTGATAGACTATAGCAAATAATTCCAACTCTTCCGATACTGCAAATTGACAGTGTTCTGTGCTTTGGTTTTCTTAATCTAATAACAAGATCAGTGTAATCTGGTGGGTTATTAGTTATTGAATATAATATATATTACCATTCCTTTTAAACTGTGCTTCTCAGAGCACAAAATCTATTTAAGTAGTAAGCTGAAACACTGAATATATATAAATCCATAAATTCTAATATGATCAATAGTTTGCAATCTGGAGTTTGCACTTTTATGTTCAATAAAATATCAGTAATATAATAAAATAATAAAATTTCTTTATTAATTTTTAAAATATGTAGTAATTATATGTTTTTACTTGATATAGTTTTGAAAGTTATTTGCATTTTTTACTGCCCAACTGGTAATATTCCTCTTTGGTTTGAAGCTAGTAAAAGTAGTATAACTAGTAAGCTAAATAACAGTATTTGTTACAATAAACATATATTAAATAGCCATATTTGTTTTTATTGTTATACTAATTACGATTTAAACTTTCATTATGATTAATAGTTTAAATTGTGTTTTATATTTTTTTTAGGACCTGCATTTGTCAGAAGAAATTGGTGACTTGGATTTATTGTGTAAGTGAATTTGTCATAGTGTTATATGTATGTATACATTTATGCACATATTAAAATATAATTATACTCAGCCTCAAAATATATTACATTAACACCTTGAAGTTTATTTATTACAGCAAACTGCTGCAGATTTGAATAATGTTTGAAATTTTTTTAAAAGCATGTAGTCTTTTTTGAAAGCTCTTAAATTTTGACATCTGGAATTATTATTTGTGGTGTTTCTTATAAATATTTTTTTTTTTTAATTTTCAATTTTTATATGTTCTTATAGTAAAGGGAATTAATAATGTATTATATAAAGAGTAGTCTGAACAGTTTGGTGAAGTGCAGTGGTGGGAATACTGGAAATTCATGCTACCATATGCTGATTTAATTTTAATGATTTAAAATTGTTTTGAGATTTACTTTTACAACACCTAAGAGTAAATTTTTGTCAACAGTTGCAAATATACAACCAGAAATGAATATACTTCTTACTCCGACTGTTAAATTTATAAAGACTAAAAGAGTAAAATAAATTAGAAATATTATACACAAATCAAATATATTTATAAATTTAACATCAACAGTAGTTTTAAAACTGAAAACTAATTGCAAGAGGCAATCTCCATTTGTTTGTTTTTTTTAACTGAAAATTAGAGCACAATTTATAGTGACTTCTGTGATTAGCACCATTATTAAATCTTTGAAACTAATAAAATTATTTTTATATTAATCAAAAGCCTTTATAAAGACTCATTGTCCACTTATAGCAGCAATATTAAAATCACACATGCAGAATTGAGATATCTGCTATTCTCTTCATTGATTAACTCCAGGTACTAACACCCACCAATGGATGTTGGTTGAGGGTGTGCACCAAACTGGTGTGACCTTTTTCACCCCTTCTGCCAGCCCTCCCACCATCCACCTTGAACACAAATGTGAGGCAGTAGGGTCCCACTGGGACACTCCAGCTGATAAAAGAACGTCTGATGACGAAATGATTAATGCAAGCTCGAGTGGTGATGTAAAACTGCTATCGAACCCTCCCCTCCCCCCATATCCCAAGTATTAACCAGTCCACCAGAAGACCAGTATCCATGAGGAGAGTCAAGTCCTTCTAGGACCAATCTATAATTGATAACATCAAATTGATGAGTTCTTGGAGGTAAAACAACATTTAACCAACACAACCACCACCACCACTATAGTAGAATAGATTAGTTCTAGAATTTCATATTTCAGTGGATAACAGGTGAAACGACATTTTGGCATCCAAAAAAAGCAGGAACACTAGGAGTTTAGATATAATATATATTCTTTACAAACCTCAGTAAACCTTGATGTGAGAATAATCACAACTCAGCTGACATCAAAACAATGCTAAAATTCTCTCAATGTCCTGTCAATCATTTTTGGTGAGACAGTTCTCTCTTGTGGATGGTTCAGCAACATCTACAACAGAATGAGAAAAAACTCCCAGTCTTCCACATCATTCAGATGAAAATTACAGCATGTCACCCATTATGTACTGAGTTTATGAGATTGTAAAATTGTCATCATTCTTTAAAAGATGTCCTGTATTTCATCAAGTTTCATACACATGAGTTAATGCACTCATGTATAATACTCATTGTGAAGAATACATCAGTAAGAGTAAAATAATTCTTTCACGTTGAATATTTTTAAACTAAATTTAAATATGCAAACACTAATTTTCAATTTTTAAAAAATGTATTGGTCAAAATTTGCTTGCATTGCAGTAATAATCTAAATTCAATAATTGTTTTACTTTTAAAGACCTAAGTCACTTGACATTTTGCATGGTGAAAAACATTTTTAAAAATTTCTTTTGATTATTTCTCAGTTGTTATTATGCCAGTTTACTCAAATGATAAATGAAATGCTATTTTGCTATAGTTGTGTATTGCAAACTGTTGTCATCTATCTATCTATCTATCTATCTCTGAGTCTTGCCAACTGTTGGGGCACCACTGATAACCTGACAACCAGCTTCCTCCATTCCATTCTGTTTTCTGCAAATCTTACTGTATCGCTCAGCTTCAGTCCTCTCCACTCTGAGATGTTATTCTCTCAACTTTTCCTCTGTCTTCCTCTTCTTTGCCCTCCTTGCACAGTACCTTACATGATTGTCTTGGCAAGCCCTCTTGATCGTATGATATGCCAATACCATTTCATTTTGCATTTTTTCACAATGGCCAATAGCTCTTCAAAGGGCTCAATGGCTTGCCTAATTCGCTTTCCCATTTCCTCATTCGTGACATGATCTCTATACGAAATGCCAAGCAACCTTCAAAAGTATCTCATTTCAGTAGCTTGTAACCTCCTTTTGAGATCCACTCTGAGGGTCCGTGACTCACATGCATGTAAGAACACAGATACAACCAAGGAGCTCATCAGTCTGATCTTTGAGCTGACTGAGGTGTTTCTGTCTTTCCAAACTGTCTTCAGCCTTGCCATTGCTGTTATTGTCAGCACAATCCTGAACAGTATTTCTGGTTTTGATCCCTCGTCTGTCATGATGGCTCCTAAGTACTTGACTTTTATTAACTGTTTCCAGTTTCTGATCACCAATCATGATATCAGTGCTGATGCCATTGGTGTTGTTGGTCATCAATTTGGTCTTCTCCACACTGATTTCTATACCAAAAGCAGTAGCTGTCCTGTCCAGTTTTGCCACCAAATAAGCTAGCTCCTCCTCATTTCCTTCAAGGCCATCGATGTCATCAGCAAAGTGTAAGTTTGTTATTGTTCTCTGCCTCCAATACTGACATTTCATTCATGGTCTTCCAGAGCATCTGTCATAATTCTTTTTCAAGGGAAGATGTTGAAGAGAATAGGGGAAAGCAAGTAGCCTTGTCCAACTCCCACTGTTGTCCTGAACCAATCTTCTATTTGGCCATTAAAGCAGACTGCGCTGATGGCCTTGCTGTAAAGGCTTTCTATGACTTTGATCAGGTTGGCATTGATGTTTGTACAGCTTCCTGGTGGACCAAAGGGCTGCATGCCACACTCTGTCAAATGCCTTCTTAAAATCTACAAGATCTGATAGAGGTCTTGTTGGTGCTGGAGTTACTTCTCACATAGTACTCTCAGATTAAAAGTCTGTTAAATTGTGTTTTGCCCTGGTCGGAAGCCTGCCTGTTCTTCAGCTATGATTTCATCTCTCTGGGCCTTCAGTCTGTTTAATATGATCTTTAGTATGACTTTGCTTGGGTGGTATATAACACTGATCATACAATAGTTCTGACATTGTTGCAAATTGCCTTTTTTGGGAGTTATTAAATGAGTGACTGAGTCCATGGTGTTGGCCATTCCCATGTCTGCCAGATCTTATTGCAGATTGTTAGTAGGATACTTATCATGGCTTCTCCCCCTTCTTGGACTAGTTCTGCAGGGATGTTGTCTACTCCCGCTGCCTTCCCTTTTTTCAGTCTCTACTCCTTCTCAGAGGATAGGGTAGTTGTGTCTGTAGGTCACTGGTGGGTGTTGAGTATGTCATCAGTACATTCTAAATCATTGTGTGAAATTATCTGAAAATGTTGCCTTTTATCTTCTACAGTTAACTGTAATTGCTACATATATTTTGTAAAGTTTTTAATTATAATTCATTTTGAGAGAGACTGATTACCAATCTTTATAACCATTACCTGGCACTTTGACTTCACAAATTCTAATATCTGTTTTTCTTAAAGTATCTGCAATAGCCTGAACTATTCACAAATGTATTTATTTTAATTTTCAAGAAGATTAAAACTTTGACAATGATTCAACATTAATTTTGCTGTATTGCTATTGATATGGATTTCTTAACTGGATAGGTTTTGTTATTTATTTTTTCTTTTTTGTTTTATAGTTTTCTACTGCACTATGGTAAGATTCTCTACCCTCAGAATTCACTAATTTTTGTCAATATTTTACTAATAAGCAGTTACAAGAGTTCAGATCAGTATATATATATATATATATATATGAAAATCTAAGGAGAGTAGATTGCACAGAAATAAGATAACACAAAAAACTACAAATGAATTCCTAGTGAGATTGTTCTATGCCATCTAGTTCTTAGTTTATCTACTTTAAAAAAAAAAAAGACTTCATGAATGATAGATAAGCATCTCATTAAGCAGCTGGAATAATATATTTAAAGGGTTTCTCTTTTTTCAGATATATAGTGATAATTTTAAATGGTAGTATATGATCTAAAATAGTATTAGTTAATTTCATTTTCATAAAGGACTGTTTGAGTTCAGTTATTGTTTAATCTGAGTGGGTTTGTCATTGTTTTTACATTATTCAATTATTTTAATTTAATTTATCGTAATTTAATCTCTTTCAAAGTCAGAGGTCAGCATACTTTTTCTGTTAAATCACTAAATTACATTCAGAGTTTTCATATATCATGAAATAATGTGTGTCACCTACCAGTGAATTGTTTATTTCTCTATTTCTTTTTATTTAGACACTCAGCTACATTCTTCCGTTAAGAAATGGATGGTTCTAAAGTTAAAAGGTAAGATTTTATTAATGGCTAAATTATTTTTATTATTAAGCTGATATTCTACTTTGGTTTTGTTTTATCATATTTTGATGTGTCAGACATACACGTATATATGTGAGTACAGTTGAATTTTTTATATTTGTGGAGAAGAGAGATGTCGCTTCTAAGGTATGAAAATTCTTTCTTTATTTGTATTTTTTAGGCACCCAGACCAAAACTGACTTTGGCCCCCAGGAGCTGCAGGAGCGTTTGTTGACTTTGCTGGAACCAGAATGTATTGGAGTATTGGTAAGTGCTTTCATTTCTTCTAAATATAGTGATGAGTTTATTACTTCTTAAGATTTCCCTGAACAATCAAAATATTCCTGAAACCAAGATCAGAATAATAATAATTAATATTCATTCAATATTCAAACAAATATTCTGACTGACAGGCATGTCTGCATAGAAAGCTTCATTATATTACTGCTATGTTGTAAAAGTTCATATTCTACTGAGTCATTCAAATATTTAAATTTCTGTAGTCGGTACTTTGTTGCCATAAATATTACTGTGAATTAGCATGCTTTAACTTTTTGTCTGACACTTAAGTCAAATGCCATACTGTTTCCCTAATTGATTGAAAGTCAAATCTTATCCTCATTACCTTAATTATCAGTGACAGATTGAAAGATGAGTCTTATCCTTTATTATTCTAATTGCCACCATCAGATTGAAAGTCAAGACTTAATCATTATTTCCCTAATTGTCAGTAGCAGAATGAAAGTCATTTCTTATTTTCAAATCCTGATTGCCAGTAGCAGATTAAAAATCTTAGTGCAAGGGATCACACCTTTAGGGTTTTACCATCCCCAGTATCCATGAACATTGAATGGTTAGAAGCTGGAGTTTCCTCCCCACCCTTATATGCACATGCACACCACACATGCATGCATCATCCTTGTTAGTATATGCAGATAAGAGTCTATTAGGTTAACAAAAGAGGATAAGGGCAGCTTCCCATTATTTTACTATGGCTGAGGGGAACCTGGTCCCCCATTCATGAGATAGTACTACATATCAGTCATTTGGAGATGTTTGATTTCATGCAGTATGGTCAGAAACCCACTTGCTTATTCTCCAGAAAACTATCCAAAGCTTTTAAAATGCAAGTGATGCCTAAGAGTTACCTAGTCAAATCATATATTTCAAACCCATCAAAAATTAGAGAAAATCTTTAGAAAGAAAAATTAGTAAAACTATTACTCATGAACATTTAAATTCAATACTCTGAAACCAAATTGAATGATTTTAAATAAGTAATAAAACATTTTCCTAATTAATAAATCTTTTTGACATGTAAGTATTGATAGTTTAAAGTTAAAAGTATGTTTTAAAAACTAAAATTATTTTAAATATAATCCTGTTGATCTGTGTTGTATGGAAAGTGGAGAATAATCAATTTTATGTTCTTTGTGTTATAGCATTTGAATGTGAAGAGTTATGGAGGAGCAAATTGGATTCGACTTTATGTATCAAATGACACTTTTTTCCGAGCTTCAGATGTAGTGTATGTTCTTATGTATCCACATACACCTATTGTTATTGCCTCTCAGATGAAAGTCAAGATGAAGGATATGTTGCTTTCTGTAAGTAGCACACGTGAAATATGAAATAAACCTTTGATTTCTCTTGATGTTTCTACAGTACACTCAGAATGAACTGCATGAAATAAGAAATAATGGTAGCTAAAAAAAGAAATACAGTTGCCAAGATATATGAGAATATTTTTATCTTAGAGTATTTGTAATTTAATTTTAACTTATTTTGATATATATCTGTTCACACTTTTCTAGTTTTACTGGTAGTTGTGTTTCTACCCAAAACTTACCAAGGTATTGATCTGTTTCACATTTAAATTTTTTAAAGGTTTTTCACTTTCTATGGGAAAGTGGTAGTTTTGTGTCATCAGATTTATTCTAGTTTTACTGGAGTATTTGGCCAAAACATAAGTGAATCTCTTCTTTTCTTTCTTTCTTTTTTTTATGTATATTTTTTCCTGCTTACATCCCAAATCACAGAGTTCTCTACTCGTAACCTCCTTGCATTTGTTTTACTGCATTGCTACTGAATAATTAGGAGTACTCTTTGCTGTTCATTGTTATCAGTTGCTCTGTAACTTGAATTCCAATAAATGTGTTTGCACAGTCATTGGCATTCTTCACATTTTATCATTCTTTGTTGATCAGATTATATTCTTGTTGTTCAAAGAGGCTATACTAGCTGATAGAGTGGTTGATACAATTATTTGTTTTGCACATTGACACTATGCTAGTTGATATATTGGTTGAAGCATATCCTTTTGTACTGTGAGACTGTTCTAGTTGATACAGGGGTTGATATGATTATTTCTTGTATCACTGTGTGACTATACTAGATGATACAGTGTGTGATTCTATACTGACTAATAATGGTGGTTGAGTCTATTACTTTAATATATGCAGTAAGATAGTACTAGCTGATACAGTGTAACACTATACTAACTGATACAGGGTTGATATGATTATTTCTTGTATCGCTGTCTGACTGTACTAGATGATAACAGTGTTTGATTCTATACTGACTAATAATGGTGGTTGATACTATTACTTTAATATATGTAGTAAGATAGTACTAGCTGATACAGTGTAACTCTATACTAACTGATACGGTGGTTAATACGATTACTTTTTGTTGCACAGGAAGCACTACAATGTGACTACTAAAGTACTAGTTGATACAATGGTTGAAATGATTACTTCTTGTTGCCAATGTGACTGTAGTAGCTGATATAGTGGTTGATATTACTTTTTGTTGCACAAGTGCAACTATACCAGTTGATACAGTGGTTGATATGTTTACTTCTTGTTGCACTGGTTTGACTCTAAAAGCTAATATAGTGGTTGATATAATTACTTCTTGTTGCAAAAGTGTGACTATACTAGCTGATATAACAGTTGATGTGATTACTTCTTGTTGCAGAGGTGTGACTATACTAGTTGATATGATTACTTCTTGTTGCACAGGTGTGACTATACTAGTTGATATAACAGTTGATATGATTACTTCTTGTTGTACAGGTGTGACTATACTAATTGATATAGTAATTGATTCTAAATGTGTTGCAAACAACAGTATCCTTATATTTCAGCTTCTGTCCAGTCACTTGCAATCTGCTCTTTCTTTAGTCATAAGTATTATTCGTGATCATGTACTTTTCAGTTTCTCCTCTTTCTTTCTTTCCTCTCTCTTTCTCCCTCTCTCGCCCCTCTTTCTCTCCCCCTTTCTGTCCTCTTTTCTCGCTCTTTCTCCTGTCAAGGAGTAACATAGCTGTGACAAAGCATAGCATTGGCTTGTACAATAATTTCTTATGACAGTTAATATTCCGGTAATCATTGTTTGACCAAAGTTAACAACCAGATTATTATTTCTTATAACTCAAAATCTCTTATTGGAGTTTAGCTTTCATCCATGTTCCATAAGACAAACAGCAGGGATCCTATATAGAAAGACCAGTTAATTATTAATGGAGAAATAGTTGATATAGTTGTGACGCAGGAGTTTTGAATATATGGATTCAGAGTTTATGTCCTAAATTTTTGCCAGTAGATTATATCTTTGTAGAATATTTTTGTTTTCAGATTATGTGACTAAAGACTGCATTCGTGACTATCATTAGTAGTTAGTCTGTTAAATAAAACTCAGCATGATGCTATCAATAGTAACAGAAAGGTAGGTATTTAAAATTGAATGTAAAATAAGTTGTATGTTTTTATGTTGAAATGATATTTTTTTTATTAGTGGCCATCAGTTGATTTTATTCAATACATTCTCACTCTTTTCTTTCCATCTCAATGCACTAATGTATTTTTTCTACCCACTCCTGTATATAACTATGAAATATTAGAATCCCTCTTTCTTGGGATGGGTATACTAATGCACTTTGCAATAACAATGCTGTGGCAGCCAAATTTTCATTTAATAATTTTAACATTTAACATTTCAAGCAAATATCAAAAGAATGTTTTAAATTATCTCATGTAGTTTCTAGTTATAAGCTATGGAATATTTGTTGAAGTTTTGTGAAGATCACAAATTGAAAATGGTCTATTCTTAGGTAGATAACTTTAAGATATTACCCACATTATACTGATTATCATTATTGCTTTGGATAGTAACATATACATATAGTTAAATCTTAAGAGTATTGGTAAACAAAATGAAAGAAATTTAAATGCTTTAACAATACAAAAACTATATTTCTGAAAATCCGAAGTGAGAAATTCACTTTTTTAGATTGGTAGCATATGTTTGCTCTAATTTTGGTAGCATAATTATGTTCTAATTATATTTGTTCTGATTAGCTTATGCAGATGCATTAGTACCACATGATATACTTACAGAATAGCCTAATTTGGGTGGGCAGGGGTGGGGAGGGAGGTGTATTTAGCTTATATTCGTTCCAATTAGCTTTTATAGTTGCATTAGTAACACATAATTTTCATGTACTTTCTTATAAAATTATTTTAACCGGTTACCCATTAAATATAATTTTTAGCTGCCAGTACCTACTTATAGGAAACAATATTGAATCATTGACTCATGATATAAATAGAATAATGTGGAATCTTTCATGGCCTAGAAAAGCATTGAGTTAGAGATTTGCTAGTTTTCTTGTCATTGGTTTTGCATAAAAAGAACTTTTCTGAATAAGGCACTTAACATATAATGCAAATATATACATTAACATAATAAATATATAATTAGCATAATGCAAATATATATTTATTCACATTCAGCAGTATTTGACTATCAAGAGCAGCTTAACTTCTTCCAGTTTATCTTGATTTGAGATCTTTGTTGACTGAAGCATTTCATTTAAATTTTGTGTACAAATTGTATGCAAACAAATAATTGAAGAAAATATCATAGCATTTGTGACAGATGACATACTATTTAAAATAAATTAAGACAATTTTACAAGCAAATAAATAATTTAATGCATTAAGTGCTATTATCAACACAGAAAAAATGGCAATAATTGATCAGTATTTTAGTAATAATCATATATAATGTTTGCAGATTTTTAAGGCAGCTAAATAGAATAAAAATCAGGCATTATAATCCATTGTTAGCAATAGCAGTAGGCCTGCTTTGGGAGTTGCCAGACAAAAACCAAAGATTTATTTATATATTTAATCAGTCTACAGGATTTCGATGGACAAATGGGGTTTGCCGTGCACAACTGCTATGTTTATAAATCTGGAATAAATACTTTGAAATGAAACATAGATATTCATAGAGACTGAAGTATGAAATATGTAAAGTTATTAAGAATATTTTTGACCTCAAGAAAACTAAATGCATTTCTGAAATTAGATTCTGTTTTTTTTGTTTTTTTAACCTGTATCAGATTTTGACATGGCTGACACTATCAATTCAACAGTGATTTTAAAAAAATATATTGAGCATTAAATTTTGTATTTGCCCTTAACAGTTAATTAAGAACACATTTTCAGTTGACTTATGTGTAGAATGATAAAACCTCTCTTTATTGTTCAGGTGTTGCAAGAGGCATTTGAAGCTGAAGGCATGAAAGAATTGCAGCTCGTGGGAAATCACCTGCCCTCACTCGCAGACTTAGCATTGTATCAGAGTGCTCAGGTAATAATTTCTTGTCCTTTCTTTGAGACTATTGACCTTGTCAATTTCATTGTTGTTTCATTGCCTTAAACATTTCCCAGGGTTCCCAGGCAGGTCGGGTATTCTGGAAAAAAGTCTGGAATTTGATTTTAGCTTTTCCAGGCCTGGAAATCACATTGTCTGCAAAGCGTGTAAAAAGCTAAGTACACACACACATATATATATATATGTATATATAAAATGGGTCCTTTTCAAGCACTTCTGAAATTTTATTTCATCACTCAATATTAACTATATTAAGAAAATGCAATTTTGCTTGTGAATAAAGCGTTTTGTCTAAAATATTTATTTCACTCATTTTATTTATGAATATTACACATTGCAACAAATTCTGATAATTAAAGAAAGTTGTTTTGTTAAAGCAATATTCTTTTGAAATAATAGATAATGGAAGGCAACAGAATAGTAAATATAATGCATATACATGAAGACAAAAGAATGCATGAAACATTAAAAAATATCTGATTCTTACTGAAGAATAATGTCTTTTTCAATGATAACATTTATTGTTTTCAGTCACATTTTCATTTAATTTTCTAAACTTTTTCCTCCAATGGTCATCTAGATTTTGACACCCAAGACAGGTCAACATTTTTTAAACACAGTAGATAATTATTGATGAATAAAATTATGCTTTAAGGTCTTTGTTTTACCTATTACAAATTTCATAATTTGTAACAAAAATTGGATATTTATATATTAAAAGGAAAATTTTAAATATAAAGGTAAACATGCTATTTTAAAAGAAACAACTGGTTGCTTTCCCATATTGAAGATAACTTACATTCCAAAAATTACAAAATGTAAATTTATTCTTTTTCCCCATTTTTAGTAGTATTCTGTTTTTACAGAAGCTAAAAGGTGGATGCATTGAGGGTGTAGTAGGTATCCACTGTGGTATGGATAGGGTATATTTATACATAAAAGTGGATAGGGTATATTTATACATAAAAGCAATCAACTGACCAATTTTTCAAGTTATTTTGCTTAGTTGCCAACAGCCTGTCTCATGAAACTCTTGACCTTCTCCTCTGGTGCAATCATGGTGACCCTGGAGTGTCTCATTGGTTATTGAATTATGTTGCTAGTGGACCATAGTTCTCCAAAACTCATCTAGACAAAATACAATGTGCCTTTTGTAGGCTAGCCTATTCATAATTCCAAAAATCTTATGCAGTGGTGGTAATGAAAATTTATAATGTGGTTCCTTACAATATCACTATCCAAAATCAATAATAGCATCTGTACAATTTCCATTGCATTGTTACATTAAATCAATAAATATTAGCATACTAGCCAACTCAGCAATTAAAGATTTCTCCATGTGTTAAGAACTGCAACTCCATTTGTTGTCATATAAATATAACAATTATATCAGTTTCCAAGTAATCAAAAGAGATCAAAAGAACAGTTTATCACATATAATGTCTTCCACTTAACACATTTAACACATTTCACCTTAATGTAAATAAAGAAATAAAATGTTACTGTCAGATTTAGAGTTTCTGTCCATTAGTAGTTTCACATTTACAAAGGAAAAATGATGCCTACAGCACAATTGAATCATAATGAATTTACAGAATGCTACAAAAATAATATGGTTAAGAAATAGCAAAATCTCACTAATTGTCCTAAATAATAATATATCTTATTCCATTCTCACTCAGTATCTACATACTATTTATGGTGTACTGGGCCTAAACTGGTTTTGCATGATTTGCAACATTTCAAAGGTGTGGCTGTGAATGAGTATTTTCTAGCAATAAATAACCATCTCTGTGCAGAGATATTGTGATGGTCTGGTCTGGCTGCATTCTTGTATGTGTTAGTATTATTTAAAGTTGCAGGTTTTTTCTGAATGCTTTCAATTTAATTATTTCCTTTAATAAATTCTGTTGAAGAAAAGAAATCTTTAGAAATATATATGAACATATTGCTAAAACATTTGTTCAGGGTCCATTTCATGAATATCGAGATAAAGAATTGGAGGAAAACCCTCTTATTCGGAGCTGGACTGCAAAAAAATCAGGTACATCAGGATCATTTTTCATCAATATTTGTGAAATTTGTGCTTATTTACAAAATCATATTTTATGAGAAATAAGCCATTTTAAAATTCTTGGAGAGAAAAACATTTAGTGATCCTATTCCAAGAGGGGTGAATTGTCTGAATCTAGATAACAAAAACATATTTAAAAGAGGATGCCTAATTTTCATTGGTAAATAAAATATGGGAAGTTTATACTTAAAATGTTCCTCTTTTTTTAGTACTGCTATTATATTCTAGTTATGAGAGGTTATGATCATTAATGAAAAGTATCCTTTGAAGAAATAGAAAAGAGAGATGTGAAGAAACATAATGGTACCTTGACTTAAGAGTGCCTCAACGTACGAGCCATCACTTGGTCGATTTTTTGCTTTTAATTGTGAGCCCAAATCCTAGTTACGAGCCGAGCAAGCGAGCTTCAGATACGCCACTGCTAGTTTATGCAGTGATCTTCAAATAAGCCACCGCTAGTTGTCTTAGTGATCTTCCTCAACGCCTGCCCATTTTCCCTCGCCTGAATTGTTCTTAGCACGTTTTTCTTGCCGTGAAAGCATCTCAACAGTGTTTTGATCATATTTTGTGCAGTTATATTTTATCACATTTCTTTTTTATAACCATAGATCCTAAGGAAGTGAGTGCAAAGAACAGTGCTGATAAGAAGAAGAGGAGGAGGATGTCCATTGAATTAAATCATGAAATCATAGAAAATCATGAGTGGGTGTACGTGTGATCAACTTGGCGAGGCAATACGAGCGTAGTACTTCTATGATATATACCTTACTAAAACAGAAGGAGTCGATAAAGGCTGTAACACCAGCCAAGGGCGTTAAAATCATGTCTAAGCTCTGAACATCTGTCCATGAAAAGATGGAGAATCTGTTTTTGGAGTGGTTGAAGGAGAAGAAGCATACAGGAGATATTTGCGATAAAGAAAATTTTCTTAAAATAATCTTTGCATAAACACTTAAACTTTTATAAATTATTTTATTCCTCATCATAGTTATATATTGTTTTAATATTTACATCACCCTAGTCTTGAATATATTATTTTACTTGTTTGATTTCTGTATAATTGATTTCTGCTCAACTTTTTCTTTCAATCAGTTTGAAGTTTTGATTCTTACCATCTTCATTTCTTGTACTCACTCAGATTAATTTTAATAATTATACTAGTAGAATATTGCAGTTATTGTGTTACAAGATTCTTTCTTTTTTCTCATGAATTTTTCACTTCGTCTATATGCAAAAATATTATTAGTCAATGTCAGAAAATAGCAGATGATCTGAAAATTATGTAAGTTTATAATACATTTTATTAAATTACACATTAATCAGTCAATTCACAGTTTAAAAAAAACAACATTACCCTCCATGAATATGTACCCAAGTGAAGAGTCAGTGACACAGATGTCCTTATGAAATGAGTAATAACTTTTACTATGGTAATATGAATAGATTAGATCGCTTACTTATGTAAATGATTTGTAATCACTGATTTATCATACATTGTAGTGGCAGTAAAAGAAAAAAAGGCACAAGACCATAGGTTAAGAGATGAAAACAGAAGAGAAAAAGACCACAGGCAAATGCATCTTGACAGCACATTTGGGACTCACTCTCAGCCTGTTTTAGAAAAACTGGAATACAAGGTGAGTCTACTCCTGTCACTTAGCATATTTATATCTGTTCTTAATAGGCATTCATTGTAAACATGAACAAAATTAAAAACCCAGTTAATTTCTTTCTCTCACACTCCACACCAGTTTTATTTAAAAATTAGATTTCAGATGGTCGCAGCAGTTTACAGCTGACTTATTTGGTAAAAGAGATAATTGTGCTTGGGAATACAGCAAATATCAGGTATCCAAATTATAAACAAGTAAATCTTTTACACGTATTGCACATTCTAATTGTTTACAAGCATTTGCTCATGAGCATACATTTAAAGTTATATTTGGGAGGGTTTGTTTAGATATTTTAATACATTTAACTTGAGGTAGCATTGTCTCTCTTCAATTCTGAGTGTTTCATCTAAGTCACATTCTGGGACACACTTATCAGATGATACAGAGTGTAGATTTCTTGATTTTCTTTCTTAGACAGAGAAGAAAATTTGCAATAGAAACCTTTATACAAACAGAACAACTTAAGCAATATTACAACAACTCAAAAGATACATTTCATGACCTCAGAATATTCCATTGTCAAAACTAACATACACTAGCTCATCAACAATCATGTCTAATGAATCAGTGTCAGAGATCAGATGCTTAGCAAGCAAATAACTTTTCACTAGCAATAACCTAACAAAAATTTTTCACTATATTCAGTCTTAAAGATCATCTTCCTGACAAGTTGTCACTTGTAGTGTTTGCAATGTGTGGTATTTGTCACTTAAAATCACTCATGAAATAAATATTAATTGTATTATTTCTTTTTTTTTTAAATTTCAGCTTAATTTGAGATTTCGAGGGACAACATTTGCACCAGGAATGCAGGGAAAACAAGACTTGTTCAAGTGTCGTGTCAAGTTTGAGGGGTCTGCAGTGCTGGAAGGCACAAAAAATCTTGTCAAGACAGGGCTAGCTAGCTACCCTTTACCAAAACACTTAGGTCGTGTGTATTCCCTTGCAAAAAATAATTTTACCATAGAAGAGGTAGATTCTGGAAATAAAACTTCTCAAAATGTAAATGACAAAGACAATTGATGAGCTACTCATGAAAAGGGAAAATAAAAATGCACAATTGGCTTTATACAAAAATATGCATCTTTTAGTAATAAGATAGCAATTGGAGTTTGTTTAAAAAAAATGAAATCTTGTTCTTTGAGACAAGTGGAAATCTAATTATTAAAACATTATTCAAAAAGTATTAGTGCATTTTAAATGAAATAGTTACTTAAATGATAAGTTTTTTAAGATTATAAACACAATAAAGCAGCCTTGGTTAACTAACACAAAAAGAAAATCGTATGAGCATTGCCAACTCAAGATAGAACCTTGAGCATCACTACTAAAAATCTGGATTCTATATATATAGTACTTTGAACACCACTACTAGAAATCTGGATTCTATATAAATAGTACTTTGAACACCACCACTAGAAATCTGGATTCTATATACATAGTACTTTGAACACCACCACTAGAAATCTGGATTCTATATATATAGTACTTTGAACACCACTACTATAAATCTGGATTCTATATAAATAGTACTTTGAACACCACCACTAGAAATCTGGATTCTATATACAGAGTACTGTGAACACCACCACTAGAGATCTGAACTCTACATATAAGTACATTGACCATCACTACCAGAGATCTGCATTCTGCTTACATACTAAAACTGCCAAGGTTCTCAGCTCAACATGGCAATTCACTTGCCTGAAAGGCTGTCAGCATTTTGCTTGGTTTGGTCTGCACATTTCACATTTTTTTCTTTTTATTGTGTCTTCTGAAAATTATTATTGAAGAACAGCTACATAAAACTCACAATACTGAATCAGAGTTAATGCTGAAAAAAATGAATCACACTGATGTAGGTTTTTTTTTTTAAATGCAAGTAAAGTCCTAAGGAAATGGTTGTTGTCATTAGTCACATCAGACTGTAGACAAGCAATTTTGAGAGCATGAACGACATGAGATGTATACAGTTAACTCTGTGCATTTTTTTCTCCTTAAAGCATGTAGTTTAATTAAAATTATTAATTAAACACTCTTACAAGTATTTTGAAAGTTTATGTCTCTAGTTGAGGTTTGGGATGCAAGGTCTAGGCACTGGTTACATATGCAGATGATACAGGGTTCAAGTCCTCCTGCCGCCCATGGAAATTACTTTTCTTCACCACCACTACAGGAAGTCCCAAGATGAATCAGCTCCTAATAGATTGAGGAAGATAGAATCATTTATTATGGGGAACCCCTAATGATGATCACTGATATCCTAAAAGAAGTGGTTGCTGAAGGTAAAATTCTCATATATACAAAATCAAAGACAGGAAATTCTAGAAAGACAAATGAAGAACATTGATAGACAAAAGAGAATGTTCAAGAGTTCAACCACAGACAGAAATGACCACCACAAGGAAAAAGAAACAAATACACCAATTCATTTGGTAATTCCTGTAAAAAGGAAACACATTCTTCACTGTCAGAAACAAGTGTGACATCTGAATCTTTTAACCAGACACCAAGCACTACTTTAAAAATCTATGATCAGCCCACAACAGCCACTCAGTAATAAAAAACAAAAATTGCCATTTCAAAACAGACAACAACAAAGAGAAAAGACTCAAAAACCAGTGCTCCAGTTGACAGAGCTCATGCAAGCAAAAGAGGAATTAATGGTAAATGCTCCTCTACTTTCACCACTACTAGCTGTACCAGAATCAGATGCAAGCTGCAGAGTTATGGAACCTGCAGTAAATACTGATATACAGTCAAGAGCTCCAAAGACTCCACCATGAGAAATTTCTAAAGAATGGAAGAAGGAAAAAAGATACCAACAACATTGTAGAAGACAAAGAAACCAACAAGAAATATTGAAACACTCATCAATAGCTAGAAAAACAAAGAAACCAACAGAAACTACAGTACCAGCAATACTGCAGATGGGGGTATTACAACCACGCCATTACAGACATGATTCAGCTCATGTTAGATCACTTCACAGAGACCAAAAATATCTGTACAACCCAGTGGATAAAAACAGGGTCAGCAACAGAAAAAGAATAAAGAAGTATGCATAGAACAGCAAACATTCAAATGAACAAGAGTAAAAGCTACATCATCAGAGGTGCTCCATCCTGGATATAGAATCCTGCCAAGTAAAAACTTGGTAGGAAACCAAACCAGGTCTGATAAACACCACCAGAACAATCTCTTGAATGGTCTGCAGATTTCTAAATCATTCACTGCCTTTACCACTCAGAATCAAAAGTGAGCCAGCAATGGATAGACTGACAAATTTTCTTGGTCATTCAGTCACCGCTATTTTTGATGTTCCACTTACCATCATCATAAATCTTAGAACAGCGGTGCAACTCACACAAAGCTGCAGATTCAGTGAAAACTGGGAAATGGCCATCAGTCAGTCAGTTTAGCTTGCCATATTTTGTGCTGTGAATTCAGATGGCTCCAGTCTTTGAAACTGTTGCCAGTTTTCAACCAATACAGAGTTCTCGTATGATAAGTTGCTAGGACTGCATCATATTTTTGTTACCATGTGTGTGGTGGTCACAAACCATGAAGCACTTTGAACCTGAGTAGAGTAAGGAACGACTGGAACCCGTTGAACAGTGCCTTTCAGCTCTGCAGGTACTTTATGATGGACTGACTTGTGGGTGTACTGTGTGAATGACCATTCAGTGCTTGTGACTGGGCCACAAATGGATCTGCTCAGTGCTTCTGATCAGGAAAGGGAACAAGAAAGAATGCAAGAAATAAGGAAAAGCTGGTGACTGTTCCCCATAACTGTATTTATCTTTCATTTCTATTATAGGATGATTTACTTTTTCCATTCTATTATTGTTTGGCGGACATTGAGCTTAAATGTACATGAATTCACGGACTCTGTTAAAATCCTGGACTTGACATTAGTATAGTGTGGGTAGCGTCAGTACATTGAACTGAATGTGCTGGTTATTCATTAGATTAACTAAATTATTACTTTTTGTAGGAATTGTTAGCATACTAGTAGAGTTGCTATCTTATATGCATGATTAGCTTTTATGTCCACTTGTTGGACTGATTATTCATTTTCATGCTGAATTGATAATTTGTAAATCAATTTTATTCGAAAATATTTTTTAAATTTTAACACTTGTACTTTCTAATTTTAGGAAAGAATGATAGTTATGTTGACTGGCAGGTGTTTATTGTGTAACTGTACAAGTCCAAAGAAGTAATGTTGAGGGCAAGACCATTATGGGAAGTTTCTGTAGCGAATAGCATGTTAATTAGCATACATGTAGACAGCTTGAATTTGGGAACACTCAGTTTTGTTATTAGAGGAGGCAGTGGGGCTTGGCCCATATTTCTCACCTGCATGCTATAAAAACATTTACAGGTGGATTAATCGGTTGGAGGATTAATTCATTAATCCCATTCATCTCACATTTTAAAATTTTAAAGTAAAATTGTAAATAATGATGTTTTAAATTAATTTTGTAAACACCACTGGTCGTTTTCCTATGTGCATTATGTACTAACATGAATGTAAATGTATGCCTATGTTATAAATAATTATGCAAAACATTCACCTGTTTTAACTTTCTTTGAATTCTCATTACAAAACCTATTTGAGAATATTTTTTCATGTACCATAAATGATAACATTTTGCATGCATGCTGGACACTCTGTGACAATTGACCAAGCGCAGACAAGAAATGAAATAGTGGGCAAATTCTCTTTTGTATTAAAATAGTTAAGAATGTTGTAATTTACCAAAATTGCTTTATAGTTTGTAAATTTTGTTAAATGTTTATAAAAAATACTAACCTTTCTAAAATTGAGACTCATTTCAGTAAATCAACTGGTATAGAGTTTGCAATGCAACTTGTCAAATTGCCTAGTAGACTTTGCATTGCAGTTTGAACTTGATGTCAGGCACTTTAATTCTCAAGAAATAACGAATATTTCATTCTTCTAATCGAAAATTCATTCTAAAAATTGGAAGAATAGGTAGCTTATTTTATTGATTGGAACCCATTCTCTGAATTTTGAGTCTAAACTACAACAGATTGTCTTAAACATTGATCAAAATATGGAGTTCTAATAAATATAAATTCTTATATGATTATAGTGTTAATTCTCTTGCATTTATCAAGATGAAAAATGACAGTGTTCTTTAGTTATTAATATAAATTACTTCTGATTCTTACTTGGCTTGAATCAAGTGAGCTTTGCTTGTGTTTAATTTGTTCTAATAAAAATAAAACACTAAATATGTACTCAAATTAAAGTATAAAGACTGTATGTTAATAAAATGTCTGATTTGTAGAAATATTACAGTAACTGGCTATTATTGCACTCTCGCATTTAACATTTTAAATACTGCTTTGCGTTAGCTCTCCTGGAAGTAAATTATGCTGTAAACTGTCATTTATACAATGTACAGTGTGAATGAATAATTCTTCATATCAAACGCAGTAGCCTTATTTCACCCAGTATACTACTCTATTGCATTTCATTGAAGAAGGATTTTGAATAGAGGTGTTTTTTTAAATAAACAATAAGTCTGGCCAGCCAAAGTCACTAGTTTTCAGCAGATTTAATAAGACGAAAGAGTTGAGTGTCACTGACTCCGCAGAACTACAGTTTAATTATTGTCTTGTTTATTGTAACATACTGTTCAAAAAATACTTTAAACCAATTACTTTCTGCTCAAATTAGTTAGTCTAATAAATCTCATTATACTTCAAACATTCTAGCACTTTCTACAATTTCTTTCTGCTCATATTAGTTAGTCTAATAAATCTCATTATACTTAAAACATTCTAGCACAATCTACCCTTTGTCTACAAAGATTGCTAACTAGGTCCATACATGTACAATTTCACTGACATGTGCCTTCATATTTAGAATTTAGTACAGTCACATTAAGGACTTTAATAATGAAGAAAGTGATGGACTTTTTTAATGGACTGAAGAATTTTCATTTACCAAAAGTAACAATTTCTTCAATGTTTTGCCCTAAAAATACAATTGCTATAATGTCGAGTGTCCTCTCCTAGCCTTTAATGCATACTCTTTTTTTTTTTTAAGCAGTTGCTCACGACACTTATTTCTGCGTCACACATTTGACACCCCCTTATTCACTGATCTATAAAAAAAATATTGACTGACAAATAGTGCATTCCATTCTTTATAGCTGCAACTCGAAACTCATCGCCACCCACGAAATTTGCTTTGATTCTCTCTCTCGTCTCCCACCCATGGACGGCTTAGGGCACAATCAAGCAGTGCCCTCCCCTCTCCTGAACAGGACATCAAAATTTGCTCCCCCAATTTTTTTTGTGTCTAAGCCAAAACACGATACTGACTGAATCTTGTATTTTGATCGGTTTTCATTTTTGCATACATGTGAAACATTGAAACAATATAGGTTCAAACGTAATATAATTTTTAAATATTTTACTCAAGTCTTGGGACACCGATAGACTAGGGCCGGTCTGCCCCCAACCCTCTCCTTTGCACTGTTGATTACGTCATGAGCATCTGATGATATAATCTTATTGACATGAATAACGAAGGAGCATTGACTCCTTTCCATCAACTGAAACGGCATTTCAAAACTCTAAATGTGTGACACAAACGCCACCTAGTTATTTTTATTATTAATTAATCATCCATAACTAATTACAAGTGATGATAATCTTAATTTATGTTGTTAATAATTCTCCAGCAGACACCACTCGCGCCTCTCTATTTGGTAGATATGCTGGCGCTGTAAACGTTTTCTTTCTTCCTCAATATTTTAAGACAAACATTTACCGTCACACAATATTTCCGTAGGTGGAAAACGTTTTACTAAAGGAGAAGACAAATCCGTTTTTAATCTATATTTAACGAGCCCCATTCACCCACTTTCTTCTCCAACAAAAGTTTATCAATATATATAAGAAGGTAAATTTAACAATCGAATTTACATTTAACAAATACAATGAAAAAGACTACTTGACATCAATATTTCCACAAAACCACTTTTTAATAATTTTTATACCACACAGTCTTATATCCTAAAATACAATTCAACAATAGTGTCAATACAAATCACAGGAGAGTTCTTATCAGAAAACAGAAATGGAGTTATTAGAAATAAGCAATAATAGTTTCTACATAACCTGGTTTAAGCATTGTCTTAGTCTTTTGCATGCTTTTTTTTACGTCGCAAGTTATTGTTCACGTCCGTTGAAAACACTGATTCACTGCTATTTTCTCAAAGTTAACCTGGGTGCCTTTTTTCGCGTACCAGCTTCTTCAAGCAGAACAACATTTGTAGCAATTTCTAGTAACTTCCTTATACTAGAAATTGATCGATGTAAGCATACCATGCCACCCTACTTCATTGGAGTGGAGTATATTCTTACACTTTCACACTGCAGTAGAGGCTTCTTGCATCTACCGCAGTAGTAGCAGTTTATAATCAACCAGTAAACCAGGAGATTCATATAATACAAGGAAAGACTGCTTTCTCCCTGAAAAATGCAACCATGGAACAAATGCTAAGTTTCTAGTTTTATCCCTGTTTAACTCCATTCTTTCTTACATTCAAGTCTCGACTTAAGAGTTTCCTGCAGCAGTATTTATTAGCCCGATACATGAATGCAGCATATCAGTTTTATGACCAGGTTCACTAGAAACAATCTCAAGTGTTTAACATACTATATATGAGCATCTTAGATCAAACATTTCTAGAAATAATAGTCTATGTCACATCTCTACATAAAACACGAGTATAACATATCAACAGCAAAAATGCACAAAATATTTCTAAGTCCATTCTCTCTCAATCAGTCAGTTAACTCACCTTTAAACTAATGGGCACCTTTCATGACTACACTAAATTCGAGTGAGTAGACAATAGAATTCTCTATAGCATGTAAACTTTTGATCTCAGCCTATTGGCTGGTTTCGTTCTCATAAATCCTTAACCATTGGATAATAAGAACTGGTGATCTAGTTAGAACTGGTTTGCATTATAACAGCAATTTCTAGCACATTTTCAACTCAACTCAACTTTCATTATAAGGAGTGCCCAAGGTCGGGTCACTTTTACAATTTATATCAGAATTAAGTTTAGAAATAGGGATAGGCAAATGTAGTGGGCCACAAAAAGATTTAAATAAAATTATTGTTGTTTTTTTATTAAAAAAAATATTCCAATAGATTTATGGCTACATATGTCTTCAGGTTTTTACTTCCATTTGTTGTTGTTTGGGAGGGGGTGGTTAAACGTTAAACTACTTATTACCGAAATAAAAATGCATTGCACTGCAGGAGTCAAATAATACGGTCCTCCAAAACTGAGTTCGAGAGAAACGTAATAGCAATGCCTTTTATCAAGATGTCGTAAAGTCTTTGAGCGGGTGAATGGTACGCGCTATTTTTAAGTTCCATTTGTTAGGCTTTCATCTATTGCCGTTTTGTGCTCGACTTGGACCTTCTTTGTGTTTTGCTTGAAACTAGAGCAAGGCTAAAACCGCCCAGGGTTTAAAACGAGTGAGTGCCTACAGTTGAGAGAAAAAAGTACTGCGCACTTCGACCAGAATTCTGTTTTAAATGACTGGATTGCGCCGACTTATTTAGAATTACAAAAAAGATTTTCATTCTTTCAGAAAATAAATATTTAGTACTATGCATTGTACATCACTATTCGTCATTTCACCGACCCACCTATTTCAGTTGGAATGATCATTTCGGACATAATAATCAGGGGTTGGTCAGTCGGTCGGTTGGGACACTCCGATTTGACGTCAAATGACCTTTGGACTGTACAACCCAAAAAGATTTGAGTCACATTGAACTCGAGTACGTCAGTTTTCAATAAGGAGAAGAAGAAAAGAAAAATCTGGGGAGAGGGGGCCGGGAAGGCGTCATTATTTTAGTTCGAAGTTCACCTGATCTGGCGCAGTGTACAGGCTAGAGTAGACGGAGGCATGACCAGCAGATTTGTTTGGACTCCGGTAAATAACTTCAAACTGTACGACGTCATCAAATTTTATCCAACAGTTTGGTATAGTGTTACCACAGCGAGCTAAACAGTATGGTGTCATCGCAGCGCGGAAAACAGTCGGTATGATGTCATTGCAATGTGCAAAAACTGTCGGTATAGTGTCACCACAGCGAGTAAAACAGTCGGGATGATGTCATCGCAATGTGCAAAAACTGACGGTATAGTGTCATCGTAGCACGTAAAACAGTCGGTATGATGTCATTGCAATGTGCAAAAACTGTCAGTATAGTGTCACCACAGCGAGTAAAACAGTCGGTATGATGCCATCGCAATGTGCAAAAACTGACGGTATAGTGTCACCACAGCGAGTAAAACAGTCGGTATGATGCCATCGCAATGTGCAAAAACTGACGGTATAGTGTCACCACAGCGAGTAAAACAGTCGGTATGATGTCATTGCAATTTGCAAAAACTGACGGTATAGTGTCATCGCAGCACGTAAAACAGTCGGTAAAATGATGTCATCGTTTATCACGTAAAACAGTCGGTTTGGTGTTTCATCATATCGCGTAAAACAATCAATATAGTGTCATCGTTTATCACCCCGCTGCTGGCTGCAGTTGCAGTGTTAATATCATCGAAAATATCGCTTTAAAGAAATGGGTTTTTTTGTGTTTTTTTTCCAAAAACATGAAATTAACTCTTGTCAATCAAAACAGGTAGTAGTATTTGAATATCATTGCTAAGCAAACAGTGAGCAAAATCCTGTAATTCAACCGACTTAAATTTACTGGTTCCGTTTAAAATGGCCTTTTTAAAGTGTAAATAAATGGGAGGAGGAAACGGGGTTCATAGCTCTTTTCTTCAGAACTTTCTAGTTTTGGCGAATGCGACTTTTCTCTGTACAGTTTTAATTGGCATCATTAACAAGTCCACGCTCAACAGCAGACATAATATTTGTTTGCACATTCAAGCGTTCAGAAATAATGGGATTCTTAAGATTTTTTTTTTTTAAAATAGAAAACCTGTAACACAGCAATCACTAATGTGAATGTTTGCTCTATTACAGAGTGACACCTGATGGCCTTGACCGAAATTGGTTTCAGTACCTTAGTCGGCTCTGCTGTCGCCTATAAACAGATAACCATAAATACATTTATTTTTGGTCGTGGGGGTTATATGGTGACAATCAGAACCGTTTGTATGGTCATTTGAACGACATTTTATTTTGACTGATATGATTCGAAACTGGCAAGTGAGCCGAATTCACCCTTGATCAGTTAGTCGGTTGTTATTTTTTTTTTTTATTGCATGACGTTAATTTTATATTGAGGGATGGGAGGAGAGCGAGAGAGACAACGACAGTTTTTGTTTAATCTGTAAATAAGTTACAACACACAAAATAAAATTTACGAAAATAAACGTGATTTGGGTCCCTAAAGTATAAACGCCAAGTTCTGAACTGTTTCGTCTGTACTAGTAAGGCCAAGACTGTGCAGTGTACTGTATCAAGTGTAAGTTTTAATTTTAAAAAATTGTGATTCTTTCCGTATTCTATAATCATGTATAAGTGTGTAGTGTTTTCCAAAGCCACGCTGTGAACCGTAAACAGCATTAATTTGTCAACTAAAGAAATCGGTTATACTATGACTCGATCATTTTCACTAAGGAGGAATACTTTTTTATTCGACAAAAGCGCTTTTCGTCACAGTAATCGTCCTTGTCATATGACGTGAGTTGGCGGGGTGGGGGTAAATAGTATCAAAGAAGGCTGACGTCTATTTATACGAAACTCTCTCTAAAGAATCGCAAATGAGCAAATTATCTGACTGGGTCGTTGTGAACATAATCACTAGATAAAGTGCACCATACATCAGCAGACTTTAATATACATTTTTTTTTCAAGTGTTGTTTTAAGTTATTTTTATTGCATTGTCTTCAGGAATGGGTTATTTAGCCGAACGCGTCGGATTTTTTCAGTCCTGTAACCTTATACATCTACGAACTGATTTAAAAAAAAAAAAGCAAGAAAACCGCTATGTAAAGAACGATAGTGATTGGCATTGTTTAAACAGACAACAAAAAACTACTCACAACATCAAAACAGATGAACTAAAGTATGTTCACAATACTTGCGTGCATACGACCTTAGTGTAAACTCGATTTACTAGTCTCATATATCTAATGTCAGCATTAGTAGAGACAGCCATTTAATGAGTGTAACGCAAACACATTAAAAAAAAAATGATATACATAATAGATGGAAATAAAAGAGACTTAATACTGTTTAAGTAATTAAAAGACTATCAATAAACCTGGATAAGTTAAATGAAACCTAATTTTGTTCATTTTGGGGTTTTGAACACATAAAGTGACCCATTTTATTTTCATTGGAAACATTCACTGCCATATAACAAACGTGCACACGCACCTCTTCCCCCCACCCCCGCACAGACCTACAAGCACATATACATGCATATCGGATTTCATATCATCAGCTTGTATAGTTGCATAACATTTCCAAGATAGGTCCAATGGCAATGGGAATCTTTGTCAGTTTTATGAGGTGACCGTGGTGGGTGGTTCCAGATCGTAGTGGGAATCTTTGTCAGTTTTATGAGGTGATTATGGTCGATTGATCTAGATCGAAATGATTTATGTCAAAAGTGCTTTACAGCACATCGAAAGGAAAGAGATTTGGAAAAGTGACAAAGGGGCGGGGGGAGAGAGAGAAAGAAGAGGGTTTATTTTTTATTATTCTTTTAAGAGAGAATTGCACTGAACAATTCATCCAATATAACCATCATCAAAACAAAAAAAAAATATGTATAAGCCTAAGACAAAATAAAGCTATCTATTAAATACTTTTAAATAATTTTACACTAAATAAATTTGCAAATTATCATTACTATTATAAGATTTTGGTTGATTAGATCAGCTGATAATACATGCGTATTTTAAAAGAGAATTAAATAGCAGCTACTTTTTTATCGCTCGCTCTAAATCGTCTTGTGAGTGAAAACTATTAGAACACTTTATTAGAGGACCGTCTTTTAGTTGAGTATAGATATTACTTCATTTGCTCTCAGTCCTTCATTTTATTATATGTGCCATTTTCATTCAGTACAAATAGCAGGGTTCAATTTACTCCGCACCTATTCCGTATAGAGCTATCGAGTACAAAGTGTACTTTAAGCTAGTTGAACGTTTGCGTCATTGTTATCATTTACTGGAATTAACCTAGTTGAGTTTTTACGTAATTGTTTATTATTTACTAGAAGGAAGCTAGTTGAATGTTCACGTCTCTGTTTTTCATTTAGTAGAAGGAAGCTAGTTGAACGTTTAGGTCACTATTTTTCATTTAGTAGAAGGAAGCTAGTGAATGAATCTCAGATAGATTCTAGCAGAATTTTTACACTGAGCATCTTGATGCTAGATCAAAATTACGCTTGTTACCGTATTTAAAATGTGTTGTTGAATTGATTTTAAATGATAAAGCTTTCACTGTGGTTTTATTTCTTTTTGCCTACCACAACAAGAGCAGACGATGTGTCACGTGGTCCTTGACGTCGAATAGTGACGTGCCTAATAAGAAGGTCGGTATGAGTTTGACAATAAGCCTACTTATTTACTGCAAGGAAGCAAGTTGAACGTGTTTTCATTACCTGGGAAGGAAAAGGCCTACAGACATGTTCAACAGACAGTAGAGTTTGCGTGCATGGGTGTAGGCCTGTTTGAGGAGAGTACGGGTTGTGACGGGTTGTACCAAGGGTACGCTTGGGAAATAGACAAAAAATATTTTATTTCATAGTTTTGAAAGTCAGTTAGAGAACACTTCAAACTCTCCACGAGGTGTAGGAAAATTAACAGTATGTTTAGTGTAGTGTAGAGTTTACTACTGTTATACTTGTTAAGGTAACTATACTACATGTTTATCTGTTAAATATACATTTAGAATTAAATAAATAATTGCTTTCCTTTCTCTTTGGAAACATTGTTTCCCAAGTTTGACTGAACATCTAGTTGGTACATATTTTTGTAAATGCTGGATATCGTGTAAACAACGACCACCTTTTAACCTGTTCAAAGCAGGTGGGCCAAGTTGCAAGCCACAAGTCTATCTATGAAATATAATGTAGAATAAATAAAAGGCATTGTTTAATCCTTTGTGGACATTGGTTGGTTGATCTAGCTTGGGGTTGTCTGCCCGAAAGAAATGGGGAAACTGAACAAACTACAAACCTCTTAAGTTTAATTTTTTTTTTAATGGCTGAATCTCTTAAATAATACCCAACTGTTAGAAAACAGTAATTTGATAATTTTTTTGGCAGGTGAGGATTTGGGAAGCAGTGTACGCACATAAGAACATTACACAAAGCCTCTGAACTGTGAACTAGCATTTCTATCTTGAGACATAATACTGCCAGACACATTGCAGATTAGTCTACCGTGTCGAAGAACACTAAACTAGTAAAAGACCCACAATAATATATTCCAGTAATCCGGCTTAAAGAAGATGACGAAAAAATACTTGTCGGTAGTGCATTGAGGTTCACTCGCTGGAACTCAGCCATTGCGCCATTGTCAAGACAGCAGTTGACCTAGTCCTATATAATACAGATAGTCTACAACTGTTTGTTTAGTCGAGTGTGCTTTTTACCGGTTCACAGTTTGAATAAAATATAGACTTATTTCTCACTCTTTAAGAGTACAAAGGTTGGCAGAGCCGATCACAGCTCAGCCATATCTCCTGAAATCTGACTCTCGAATCGTGACCTCGGCGACACGCGCCCCATAATAAAATAACATAATCAGTTTTCCTTTGAGTGCAATTTGTTTCACCGAGCTGCCAATGGCAGTTGGCCGGGTGTTTCGTTGGTGGAACAGGCCACTGAAATTTGAAATGGTGGGTCTAAATAATCGTTATGTTCGAAAACTTTTAATTAGTTAGTAGGCCTACACTGATCGAATCACACTGACCGAGTGCGCCGTCTCATTGCGAACCACAAACTCTTAAATATCTTTCAGGTAACACAATAGGCCTAAGCAAAGGTAATATCACTGACAGTATTTTTCATATAAAATGCCGACTGTCAGTACAGTCATATATTCTCGTATCCATCCGCCCACAGGCCTACTGTGTTAAAATATGGCCTAGGCCTATAGCCTACCTATTCTTGAAACAGTCGACCTGTTTTGGTAATCTATTGGTCTATTGCTGAGTGTCCAATTTGTGTCGCGAGTCGGTTTCTGGGCTAGCCAAAGAGCTAATAATTGCAGGCCTATTACAAGTTCTTCGACGCTAGCTGAGATCTCCTTGTTAAGTTAATGTGACATTAAAAACCAGTTTCGTTGTTACGTTAACGTGACACTAAAATAAATCAGTCACTTCCAATGATGACAGCGACATACCGTCGACCGACTTGCCTGAGAACTTGTTTTTACATGCAAACCTTTGGACGACCAACAGGTAGTCAAGGTAAACAGTTGTCACTCCTGTAGCGCAGCATACGAGTTGTAGTGTCATGGTTATTTATATCACACACACACACACACACACACACACACACACACACACACACACACACACACACACACACACACACACACACACACACACACACACACACACACACACTGTGGGTAAAAGGCGTAAAAATAAGATCTGTAAGATGATCTGATTACGAAAATCTACTTCAAATTCTCGTCCGGGGATCACTATTTAATTTCAAGAGCGCATTTCTACAAAGTTTTGATGTCGTAGATGATGATTAATTATGAGAAGCGCTTTCGACATGGGCCGATTTCGCGCTGGGGATTGTCATCACTATATGCCACAAACTTTTATTCATAGCCAATGATGACGCTCTACACCACACGTTTTTATGCATAGTCAATGACGCTATACGCCACAAGTTTTCATGTATAGTCAATGATGACGCTATACGCCACAAGTTTTTATGTAGCCAATCAAGAGCTATAGCATTTTTATGTTGCCAACATCAGGCAGATATAATTTAGTCAATGAAACCAGGCAGATCCATCTCTCTACAACAACAGGCAGATATAATCTATGTCCCTGATGACAAAAGCAGACACAATCTCAGTCAATGAAATCAGGCAGACACAATCTCAGTCACTAATACCAGGCAAATACTCTCTCAGTTGGCAATATCTGGTAAATACAATTTTCAGTCAATGATCTAGGCAGGTCCAACTTCAGTCACGACATCAGACAAATACAATCTTAGTCAATCTCACCAAGCTTATATCATGTCAGGCAATCAAACCAGGAAGATACGTAGTCAGTCACACCAGGCATATAAAATCTCAATCATTATACGGACCCACTCTTTCAATGTTACTACCACACACATGTACATAACTAAAACATTAGAAATATCTATCTATCCATCCATCAATCTATCTCCTAAAAGTTCTATTTATCATGATTAAATAACACATTTCATCAGATATATTGAGAAAAGACAAGTTTTATAATAAGTTTACTGATATGACAGGAGTCTGACTATACAGCCAGGCACAAAATAACACCTCAACTTTATAAGTGTAGAGCATCACATTTATATATATTACCAGAACAAATCAGGCAGTTCGAGAGCATTTGCATTATGGAATATCATCATAACTACGGAAACACTAATTTAAATAAAAATATACACAATTGTGTGTGGTGTGAAAGGTTCATTTTAAAAATAAATTTCCATATTTTCACATTTCGCTGGAACACAGTTTTTTTTTTTTAATCTCACCACCCATATTTGAGTCTTTTAAATTTTATAGTTATATTACTAAGCTTGCCAATATATTTTACAACTAGCTAAAATGAGATAATAAATAAAAACAAATTGACAAACAGCTCCCTCCCTACAAAAAAAAAACAAAACAAAAAAACAAAACAAATCACCAAAACCCCCCACCAACCAAACCAAAAACCCAAGACAAAACAAAAGAAAACCAACCAAACAAAACCCCAACAAAAAGTCCTTACTGTGATTATCTCCTGAATTATATTGGAAAGAATTATAAGAATCATACTGAGATTAAAAATAGGAATTAATGACACAAATTCAAGTTTTTCTTTTGATAACTTTTGAAAATTATGTGGTTGCTCTTCCATACAAGAGTCTTGACCTACTCAAAGTTTTTTGTTGGGCTTTTTTTTATATACAAAATATATGATCAAAAGTGGATTGGCTTTAAAATATTAAATGGTAGATAATATTGCAATTTAACTTTGTTATCAAACTAGTCAATTTCTTTTAGAAAAGTGTTTGTATAATTATAAACCAAATTCTTTTTTCACTAACAAGACACAAGGGCAATGCATTTGCAAACAAACAATGCTGATATAATGCTCCTTAAAGAAAGTTTTGCTTTCTTTATAACTATACTTTTTAAAACTGTCATGAAATTAAATTTATTTAATGCTTAATATAAGTGAAAGGTAATAAAAATGCTTCCTTTAATTACTCAAATAATAAGATAATTACATTTTAAAGTGTTCCACTAAGTAAATGCTCACCTGTTATACATTTTTGAAAAATAACTCTTGACAAATGTTCATATTTATAAATCCTTGAATAGTAGTTCTACAACTCCATTTATATAAAGGTGGATTTCAACTTCATAAACTGATCTATAACATTTTGGGAATTACATTTTGCTCTACACTGTATACGAAATATAAATAATATAAATATATATATATGTGCTATGATTTACAGTTGTAAAACATAAAATTATAATTTATATGCAGCACAAAGAATGTGAGCAACAGAATTAGATTGCACTGAAACTTGTTATTGATTGCAATATTTAATGTGCTCAAACATAGCAAAAATTTACAATTATAGTTATACTTAGTTATAAGAAATATGTGAAATTCAAAACACTGTAAAATGCATTCTGAAAGTTCTTGTATCATGTGAAACACAAAAGAAAAACAATAATAAAAATTTTGCATAAGAAAAAATTCTAGAATAGATACTGTGACAGATGCTGAGGAATGAGATAGTGAAAGCATGTCAAGACATGAGAACTGAACAGCAATATATAATATAAATTAAATAAGTTAAATCTCAAATGTGCTTAAAATAATATACACACCTATTAAATTTACCATGCTTTTGGCAGAGATTACAAATCCACTTATCCAGAGAGTAACAAACATACACACAAATAGAGTCAATGGTGTATATTAATATACATTACTGATTACTACATAAATGAAACTAGTAAGGATTTCAACATATAAAAAAATCACATTGTTTTCAATTTTTCAAGGTTGTAACATAAAATAACACATTAATATTTTTTACAGTGTAGATGTTTCAATAATAAAATTTGAGATGTTAAAAAATGACAAAAATAATATGTCTAAAGACGACAGCTTTGAAGATCTTCACTTTTAAAATAACATTGAATAGAATTTAATAGATAGTAACCCAAAATCATTTTTCCAATTCTCATATGAAGTACAAAGATTAATGGTATTGTTCCAAGCAAAATTACACTTTCAAGCTTTATATTGTAAGGTATGTCTAAATAGGTTTCATATTTTGTGGTACTGCTTTGCAAAATGGTTAATTTGTAATGTTTAAGCAAAAATATGTTTTCAAATTCTGAAATACTGCTTTGTGCAAAATTACAGATTTTATATTTTTGGATATTGGTGGGCAAACTTATCCAAGCTTTGCATTTTGAGGTACTGCTTGTAAGCAAAAGAGCATTTGTACTGGTTTGTATTTTTGTTATTGCTTTAAAGCAAAATTACAGGTTTTCAATCTTATGGTACTTCTTCAAGTAAAATTATATTTCATATTTTGTGATATTAATAAAATTAAAGATTTTGTTTCTAATTGTTTCAATGAATTTGAAGTTTCTTTAGCATCAATCAATTTGAAGTCTCTATAGTGTTCTTGTTTTATTAATACAGTTTCTCTCTTAGTGAATCTTCATCTATTTCCCAAATTTACAGTACACTATTGCATTTCCAAGTAAAGTCAGCTCACTTCATGAAAATATAGTATCGCTTGATTTGGAAACAAATTAAAATAATGAGGTAACAATATAACAGTCCATTCATTTTAAAGAAACATTTTTGCTGTCTTGCCCTCTTTCAAACTGAACAAGAATTATCACCTATTTGTAATATAAACTAAATCTTTTCTACCATGAGATAGCTACAACATTACTACAATTACAACTGCAATGCTGCATGGATTTATATTTCTTTGCAGAAAAATTTCAAACAGATTTTTTTAAAAGACCTTTTAAATGCATCCTTTTTATCTTTAAAAAACAAACAAAACTGTTTACTAAGAACTAAAGAAGGGTGTTTTGATAAAAGTTACCTCTTTCTTTATCAAATATATATACTCAGGAAAAAATGTTCACAAGAAAACAATTCATACTATCCCATTTAATACATATACATAATCACACATTGCATTTCTATTTTTTACTCAGTCAAACCTTACAAGCTGTTTCAGAGGAGTCTATGGTTTGAAGCCAAAACAGATAAACGTTTACCAAATATTTCTGGCAATGTTCTCTTCTCAGACTGTAAATCCAAACCCGGTAATTTATCAGACTCTTCAGGAAGTTCTTCACTCATGACAACTGCATCATTAGAAGAAAGGTTTTCAGTTACAGAAGGCATAGTGTACGCCACTGTTCCTTTACGCAAGCTAACAGGGTTTCCCCTTGAATACGCAGCTATTTTTGTCTTACCACTCATATCCAAGCCATTTATATTATTTTTCTCCATCACAGTAAAATTATTCATTTTTGCTACATCAGTGTTTGACACTACAGGTACAGAAGTAGTGACATCCTGAGCACCAAGATCTTTATAAACAGGGGCAGATAACTGTGAGTGGGATGCTGGTTTTATCTTAGATTCCTGTGAAATATAAGTTTCTATTTTCTTGTATTTCGGCATAAGTTTTTCTAAAGGCCTCAGAGGTGCATCTGGTCTGAACATTGGAACAACAGTAAACAGGTCATTGCTGAATTTGTCATGGTTCAGTTGTGAAAAACCTTGAATCTTAATATCTCTTAGCATTTTGTTCCCAGCAACAGCAGGCTGATGAGGAGCAGGTAACAGTTCTTGTGGTTTCCTAGCAAGAACTGGTGATGAAGTTTTGATTGATTTTTCTAAAGCATTGAGACGTGAATTGAAGTTCTCCATGAACAGGTCAGTTGTAGATTTCATAAGCTGCTGCTCCTTGATAAGCAAGTGTTTTGGTGGGAAATGAAAAATAACATCTTCCCCACAATCAGGATAACTTTTTTCCCCTTGCTGATGCTGTTCTATATTTAACTTCTCTTCCACGATGCCCCTGAAATTATTTTCTAAGTCTCTTCTAATTAATTTTTGTGTCTGCTGTACTTCAGATGTGACCACAGTGCGATCTGAGCGACTCCTTTTTCCTGAAAACCATTCTTGGAAATCTCTAGTCAATTTGCTAGTGCGATAAAATCCATTGTTTGGAATATAGCGGTATGTCACTGGCTCCACATTCCTCTTCCAAGGTGGACAAGTTGAGTCAGTACTCCAGACATCATCGATCAGACGCACTGATGTAGTTACTGGAAGTGGAAGGCTTTTGCATCCTTTCTTGCAGGCTGATTCAGTTTTGTAACCAGGTGGTTGGGTAGTTATATATCTTGCATAGGGTGCAGCATTCTGCCATCCCCTGATAGCCTCTATCCAGTCGACATAGATAACATTTTCAGCTGATAGCACATCAGAAAATGCCAAATTATCACTGACTTCAGTTAGTTTTTCAACCAGATTTTTTTCCAGATGCAAAGAAAAATGCAATTTGGATGTAGGGAACTCAGCTGGAGTCTCTTCATGGTTTGTACCTTTCTTGTCTATTTCAGATTGAAGGGCACTAATGTCACTTTCACATATCAGTGGTGAAACCCCTGTGTAGTTTTCACTTAGTAAGATGTCAGAAGCATTACTGCTAGTTGGTACGCAAGATACCTCTAACATTTTTAGGTACTATCATTCCTCATACAGAATGAATTTGAAGACTGAGTATATAGATTTATATATGGTACATATCTCGTAGATATCTTATTATTTTAAATGTTGGCTTTATCATGAAGAAATTAACATTAAACGTTGTTCTATAAATTATTCATTAAATTCTCTATGACACATCAAGCTACTGGTAACTTGTTTTTTTGTTTAGAAACCTTTAAGTTAATGAATGACACATTCATATAACAAAAGTGTGTATTTCAAACGCAATATGCGTTCAATATAAATGTATCTGCTCTTCCAATAAAGCAGAATGTTGCAATAGCATGAAATGTTAAAATCTTTTCCACTTTTAAATCTTTTAAAATTGTTTCCACTCAGATTTCAAATATACATAAAGCAACGGATTATATCATTCGATGAAGCAATCACAAAACAAAGCCACTTTGTCGACTCACGAGGTAGGCGTTTCAGTTCCTTCAAGTGTCGACAGTCTGCTTGCTTTATTATAGTTTATGACAATACGGAATCTATTCATTCATTCTAATTGATATTCGAATATCAATGTTACCAAATCAAATTTATATCACTGTACAACACATTCACAAATTAAAGTCATATGCCCCGGTATGCACAGAGTCGTTTGGTACTGTCGTCGGAAGCATTTTTATCACTATGCCAAGTTTCCGATTAAAAAAAAAAGAAAAAAAAAGAAGAGAAGCAGCTTTCTCTTCTCCCAGGGCAACTCTCGACTACGTCACGAGATTATACGAAACGTTTAGATAAAGTTTGTTTGCATGATAATTATTATTATGACACTTCACAATAACATTTAACAATGTTATGACTATTTTAATATATTATACAATGATTTTTGGAGTGCTAATTCCCCTAGGTATATAGTTTTGGCTTTACTTAACAGATTATTTTAATGCGCATGCGCGCAAAAATTACCGCCTTGGTCAGCATCGGGAAGTGCTACGCTTTTCTTGACATTTAGATGAACACATAATGTTCCGGTGGCGTAAAAGTGAGAGAGGGGTGAAAAGGAAGTCAGTTTTTCTTGCTCAAGAACAATGGCAATATCAGGGAGGTGGCTTTCAGCGACTCAGCCAGGTAAGTTTGTCTCAGTTTGATACTCAGGAAGCAATGTTCATTTCGCTGTTGTGATAATGAAAGCAGAAAGGGCACGCAAAGACAATTTCGTCCTTGACAGACTTTATTATTTAGCTCAAATATTAAGATATTTTCTATAAGAATGTGTCACAAGAAAACTGTAACTAAAATTCATTTTAAAAAAAATTAAAAATACAACTTTTCATGGAATTATTAAGTATTATATACAATGCCTACGTGACCATACTATCATCGCAGATTCCCCCCCCTTTTTTTTTGTTGTTTGTTTTGGGGTTAGGTTTGTATAAGTTTTTTAAAAAAAATAATCAGTGTAGTACGATATTAAATATTTAAAACCTTAAAATTGTTGTTGACTATGCCCTTTGTGTATTTCATTTTCCACAATTTTGTGGAATTATTTCTGAACTGTTTGTCAACAAATGTTATCGATCGAATTGTTTACTCTGAACAAATTAATTTAAAATATAAAAAAAATAAATGAAAGAATTTTTTAGGATAAGTGTCATTAATGATACTATTTCTGTCAATTTTAATTGGTGAAATATCTTTTGACTGGTGTTCATTGTAATCATAATAATAATAATCATAATTTAAATATAGCCTACTGGCTACTCATTTGTGTTGTAACTTTTAGTAGATAAGTCTATACTATAGTATTATTAATTAAAGACGACAAATAACTTACAGTTACACAAATCATATTTTAGTATATATGGACATAATAAAATAGAAGGTCAATAAATTTAACAATTTATTTATTAAAACAACAATCTAATATACAGCATATGAATATAATCATAGAACATTGACATTTACATCACTTAACAACTATGTTCGATTAATGCTAGATAATCATTTAGTTTATCCTAGCATAGACATTAGCAATAAAGTCAATTAACATAAATATATAATCAAGTTCATAGATATCATCATGGAAATGAGAGTAGAGTTTCAGAGAAATAGTCAGAGTCGCTGCACATAACCTGTTCAAAGATGGTGGCTGTCGCTGGCACATATTTCATGATCCCACAATTTGCAACAAGTCACTGCCTTTCACATTAGGCAAAGCCCTCTAGAGTCACATTATAGTTCCACAATCTTTGACGCTCTCTCCAAGCACACTGTAGAGAATCATCCTGAATTTCACATTCACTATCAAGCACACACCATGAGGGACTTTCAAAATCTTGAGACCAAACTCAAGCCACAATTTCCGCTGTATTGGTTCTTGAATGGAATTCACAGAATCGACTTACAGCAACACATTTTACTGATAAGTTGACAACAGTGCCGGATTCACACACCAACATAATTTACTAGAGCACAGTAATGTGACAGAAGTAAAACAAAAAGGCCTGCTCCTCTGCAAAAGTCAAATTAAGGCAGCGCTAAATTTCAGGCATATTTCATCTCTAAACTCCTTTCTTTTTTACATACAATACATTCTCACCTTTATAAAATCTTGCAACAATTTTATTAGCCTGATACACAAACAACATAAGAAATATCGTATCGATCAGAATTCTCAAGTATAATGTACAATGTAGTCAAATTAATGAACATAGAAATAATGGTTCAATTACATAAAGCATTTTCCAATTCAAATCATAGATCAACATCAAACATGTATGAAATATTCTAAGTTTATTCCTCTTTATCAGTCATTTAACTTACCATAAGCTAACGATTGCCTTCATGACCAGACTTTTGAGTTGTGTTCAAATTCAAAGTGATTAGAAAAATAGAATACAGTATTTCTTTAACAAGGAAACTTCCGGTCCGTCCCCATTGGATGAGTTTGTTATGAACAAGTGTAAAACTTTTAGTCAGAAAAACTGCTCATCCAATTGGAATTGCATCACAATTTTCTAGCATATTCTCAACCCAAGTTGTTCACCATCATAGGGAGTGTCCAAGATCGGGTCACTTTGAAAATTTAACAACTTATATAACAATTAAATTTAGGGATAGGCAAATTTACTCCTCCACAGTATTAAATTTATTGAAAACTGAACCCAACTAAAACTGACTAGCCAGGAATAACCCAATTTAGAGATAGGGATAGGCAAATTTACTCCTCCACAGTATTAAATTTATTGAAAACTGAACCCAACTAAAACTGACTAGCCAGTAATAACCCAATGACAACACAGTGAACCATTTATGTCTCTGTCCTGCTGCCCATCCTACCCTCACAGCACAAGCCACCATCATGCTATATCAATGCTGACATAAATAACTAATGAATGATGTGATGACATGTGCACATACCATCTAGATGGCAGCTGTTAGAACTATTTTCTTGGGAATTCATTCACTGTTTAATGACCTGCATACACGTTTCAGTGGGTACTGTTGAATTTATTTTCAAACTGTTCATGTCATTACAATAAGAAATTGCTGTATGCACTCGTGCAAACTTATCCTGATGAACTCTTTCTTAAATATTTTTTATGGATGGGAAATTTTCCATTTAAAGTTGATTTTACTTTAAGTGGTATTTTTTCTGGTCCCAATTAACCACAGATAGAAAGGATCTCCTGTATTGTTATGTTCCATTGTTGCTATTATAAGTTACATTTGTCGTGTATTTTTAAAAATTTCTTCTAGCTGCCAGACCACCTGGTAGAAGTGGTGGCTAAAAAGCGAGATGTGCCAGACATCATACGCGAATTAGATGAATTCAGTGTGTGTCTAGGGTTTGACTCAGATCAGTGTCTCTCAGTCCTTAAGGTAAGGTCATTACCATTACTTGTTTCTTGTACCTAATGGACTTAAGTAATCATAGATAGTAACATAGATATTATTTAGGACCATTAAAAATAAATGTATTAGTGTGGAAATGTGAGATTTCAGCTAAAACTCAGTGAAAGCAGACAGATTAAGAAGTCTTTTAAATAAAGTTATCATGCAGATGTGATGTGACAGAATTGTATCATACGTGTATATATATATATATATTATTGTTCAATAAATGTTTGTTTTAGGATTGGTAAATAGACATGGTCATTTACTTAAATATCTTGTCTTTCTATGGATATACATCTCTGAAATTATGATCAGGTTTTACTTTTGCACTATTCATTTTCTAGGACCTGAAAGGCATCACTATAAGTTTTATTATTATTTTATTAGACATATTACTTTGGTGTATTTTTGATCTTGTTTTTTCTTTCCCAACTTTTAAAAAAACAATCTTCAAATATTTTGTGTTGAGCTAATATAATTTGCTAATGTAGCTACATGTAAAGTTAAAATGCTTTGTTGTTTCCTTTTAGAAACTGCTGGGGAAATTAATGAATTTTGAGCCTCGTCGCAGTCATGAAGAAGGTCCGCAGGATGAAGAGCAGGAACAATTTGCTCGTACCTTCTGTGAACTTGGGGGTGTTGAGGTCAGCAACTGTTAATTTTTTTATGTAATTTCTATTTTTATAAAGAATGAGTTAGAAAATTGGTGTATGAGTAAATTTGGAGCTTATACAGAGGAAGAGGTTAAGTGTGGTTACAGTTTGTTAATGAAATTTTGTGAATGTTTATTAAAACCTGAATATTTTGATGGATTTCATGCATTCTAAACTATATCTATTTTACAGTAGATATGAGTCATTGTTTAGTTTTTAACTTTTTGGCAGCTTCACATATTTTTAGTGTAAATGTCTAAATGTTTTTTATTCAGAAAACTTCAGAATTTTTATCTCTCTTAAAGTAATTTTTGTTCTTGGTCCCCATATTTTATCTTGTGTATGGATTTGTATTCCATTTAAAACAAAAATTATTTTAATAGCAAACTTGTTTTGAATCAGTTTAAAACATTTTTTTTTAATTCTCTTGGTTGCACTTTCTTTAGTTTTCATCATACTGTCCACCCATTCATAACATCTGTGTTTATTCAAGTGCAAATTCCTGTTTTTACCCTTACTTATATTCAGATTATGCAATCATAAATGATGTCACACGATGATGCTTCCATTTCACTGATATAAAGTCTCCTTTATATATAAGCATTTTTTTCATAATTTTAATATGCTGTCATAAAATGTTTCTATTTAACTTTCTTAAGTTATAATATATAAAAACATTATGGTCACTAACATTTTAAATATGGTAATTTGGGTAGCAGATAATATTCCTGGTATATTAAAAAAAAATAACCAGCTTGCTTTCAACTACTTGTCATGCTTATAAATGCATCTATCTTAAATAATCAAATATGAAAAAGTTGTGAAACTGCAAATTATGTTTCCTTTTAGATTTCCTTTCATGTACATGAAAGATGACATGCTATACTTACCCAATACAAATTATAACACATGCATAAGAGTAAGTACAAATACATAATGAATATTGATCTGTAATTATATCAGCAATTTTGCAAGAATTTTACAATTTTAATAATTACTATATATAAAAATCACCATTATTATGGTGTGTGATAGTGTATTGAAAACATTATATATAAATGGATATATAACAAAATACTCGTGCCCATCATATTTCTGGACTTACTATCTTGTATTTGATAGTAAACATCACTGCAAGAATGGCATGTACTTTTTCTTTGATTTTAGGATTAAAAGAATTATTGTTACAGCACTGTATTATTGATTTTTAACAGTGTTTTCATTTTTTAAGTTTTATTATCTGTTAACTTTTTGGGACATTTTCTTAACTCTCTTTAAATGGCAAAATAGAAAAATCGTCCACTTGTGGGTGATGCCTAAAATTATCTACAAAATATTTTTTTTAAAAACATTTTACTTTAAAACCAGTTGTACAGCAAAATTAGAAATTAATTTATCTAACTTTTTTAAAAGTTGTATTTTATTATTTCATGTTCATAATCTCACATTAAAAATCATAAACAAAGGACGTGTCTTTGACCACCATTTTGAATTTTTCATGAATTTTGGTTTACACCTGCTTTATGAAAATCGTTCTAACTGATTCTGATTAAATAAATGCAATATTGCCCTGAAAAAGTACATTTGACAATATTTTGCATATCAAATAAACTGTATTGCTATATGTAGTAATAATTGTTGATTCTGTTTTCAAGCAAACCATACAGCATTTACAAGAGATAATTAGTGCTTTGTTATGACAATACAAACATGAGATAATGATGAGTGACAATATTTTGCATATCAAATAAATCGTATTGCTATTTGTAGTAATAATTGTTGATTCTATTTTCAACAAACCATAATGTGTATACATTTACAAGAGATAATTAGTGCTTTGTTGTGACAATGCAAACAATCAGTTCATTTTTTTAATTCACTGCCCAGCTGTGTAGCAAGGAAATACAGCATTGATATTTAAAATCATATGTATAAAGTTAAGTAAAAACTGAATGCAATGCAAATCCACAAAGTTGAAGCACATCATTGTAAGAACTAAACAACAGGGATTAAGTGGACAGTATTTAATTAACAAATAAAGGAGATCATATACCAGCCTCTTGGTAAAGTGGACATAATAAATATCCACATATCTATTTTTAATTATGAATTTATGCTCAAATTGTTTGTGTGTAGTAATGAATGGTCTTGGATGATGGCTTTATTAAAATGTAAATTTTTTTAAACAAAAATATTTTTCTCTTTATATTTTAAACATTTTAAAATAATTATTATATGTTTCTTTATTTGCCATTTCTTTTTTCACTTTGTGAATGCTATATTTAAAAAATATCTATATTCTGATTTGGTTTCATTGCTTTAACAATACTTTTAAATGAGTGGATTTAGTAGACTTTTAGAATGAGATTGTCTCATTTCCAGGTTTTATTACGTCTGCTTATGTTTGGCTCAATCCTTCCACACATAGTTCGTGCTAACAAAGGTGAGCTTTATATTTGAGTATAGAATATCTTTTTACTTTTTAATTAACTAAATAATGTAAATTATAAAGGCTGGGATTTTTTAGATTTACATATCTTGAAAGCACTGAATAGTGAATATTCATCATATTGCATATTTAACAGTTTTGGTCAGTGAATTGCTTAACTGCTTTTATTTTATTTAAAATTTTATGTGGTGACCTACTTAGCCACTTTCTATTTTTAACTTTTAGAGTATGATTTGAAAATGTTTTCATGAATTATTGCGTTTGATATTTTTAGTGATTTGGGAATCAGAACGCATGCTGAGAATCAAAAGTGTGGTCCTGGAAATATTGACAAAACTGACAACGACAGTAAGGATTTTTTTAGTGTTGGTTTTGTTGTTTTGTTTAATTTTGTATGCACAATTTACATCTAATCTTAGGAGAGAGATTTCCTGTATAATTTTATGCATTTATCATGCTTGAGAAACTAATTGTTTTAAATGTTTGTTGTATTTGTTATATGTGTAAAGAGAGAAAGGGTTAAACAACATTTATCTTATTAAAATTTTACCACCCCCGTAAAAAAAATAAAATAAAATCTGGAGTGTTTGTTTCAGTTAATTAAAACTGTAGAAGAATATATTATGAAAAATATTACTGTTTTTGATATATATATATATGATAGATAAATAGATGGTTATAAAATTAGAATGTTTGCATTTATGTTTGGTTGTTGTTGGCTTTAACTTCTTTACCCTGTTTTGTGTAAACACTTTATGTATTAGGTATGTATCTAAAGTCATTTGATCATCATTCTCTCTGATTCATGATTACATTTAATCAATTTTACTTTTGTCGCCACGAATGTGGTTTGAGATTGTTAACATTATTGTCATTTTTCAGCCCATGGGAGACCAGGTGACTTGTAAACTCTTAGAAAGTGATGATGTGCTGAATTATGTCTTTACTCTGTTGGCACACCCAAAAACATTTATCAATGCTTGCCAACTTATTGAAGACATGCTGCAGTCTCGCAAAGATGTGTTAGATCTTCATAGAATCCGTGAGTATTTCTAGTAAATTTTAAGTTCTCTGCTTCAGTTTCCATTAATTGATTTGCACATAGTAAAAGGGTGATTGGTGATAGGTTACTCTGTCCTAGTTCTGAATTATTGCATGTTGAATATTAGAAACTAAAGGTGTGTTGTAGTGTGCTAGAAATAGAGATGGCCTGGGTGGATTATAGAAAATTAACAAGTGCCAGTAACTTTGGTGTTCACAATGCTTTCTCTATTGAAGAGGATGGTTGACAGGCTTCAGTGGTAGATACCAAATTTATTCTTATATAGTCTGTTGGATCAAACACACAAATCCCCATTGGACTTAGTACAAAAGAACATATTCTTGATTGAGCTAGTACCTATAAGCAAGTTCACATTTGAGTGTCATGCAGGCAGTCTGAAAACATGCTGTGGCACATTGGCACTCATTTATATGACTTACTTGACTTATCTCCTTGGATTCCCCCTTGGAACAAAGGGCCTCGACAACAGTTCTCCATCAAAGTCTATTCTGGGCAGCCTTTTTCAGTTCACCCCACGACAGGTGCAGCTCTTCATTTCCTCTTCGCAGGATCGTTTCCAGGTGGTCTTAGGGTGACCGACCCATCTCTTTCCCTGGAGGTTCCACTTCAAAGCCTGCTGGGTGATGTCCTATGAGGGTTTCTGCAGGGTGTATCCTATCCATTACCATTTACGCCTGCCAGTCTGCTGATTGATGGGATCTTGGTTTGTCCGCATTTCCTTTTGGCACTGATAGACTTTGGTGATGTGCTAGCAGTGGAAGTTCTGTCTTAAATCACTGCTAAATGCCCCAAGGTCATAACCTACAAACTTAGGCCACTTTGTTTTTAATTTTTCAAATTGTAAAATCCATAAGATGTTGCCACAATTGCTGACTAAATTCTTTATTGTGTGGGTGAGTGGCAAACAATCTAATGATAGAGTAGGACTCAACCCGGCTCTAAAAGTTCTTTACTATCAAGTCTTTATTGTTGCTTATTAAGCAGTGTTTCAGCTTTGGAAGTGATAACAAAAGACAGATTGGTGCTACAAATAATCCATTCAGGCATGTTCCTTTTGCAACTGTCCTTCTCCCAGTCTAGGAAGCTGCCTTTTGAGTATCTGACAAATCAAAGGCCAAAGCTTAATCTCTAACATTATTTTTACTCTGAGACAAATATTACTGAGGTAATGAAAGATCACATCTCCATTCATCTAACCAGATATTTCTTGTACCAAAGTCTTTATAGGAGTGGGGAGCATTCGTAGCATTTGTTTCATAGCCTATCAAAATGCTGTCCCCCAATGCCAAATGTGGCACAACTGTGCCTTTATGATGTAAGACTGTCTCAAAAAGTTACATTTTCATAAACAAAAGGATTGGAATATATCAGATTTGGGGTTCTGGGAAAGGGTGTTTGAATTCTGAGTTTTAACATCCTGCCTTGCTATCAGCAAGTTGTTAATGAAATTTGTGCTTTGTCTGGTGATTACAACAGATCCTTTTTTCTCACAAAAAAATAAACTTTATGTTCTTATTGACTGAATAAGTCTAGGTTTTTCTGTTTAAATCCCACTGAATGCAATTGCATGATGAAAAAGTCAGTAATTTGTTAAAGCCATTGAGGGGTTTATATAAAACTGTTGTATTTTTTCAATATTTGTTCCTTATTTCAGATAATTTACGAACATTGCTGACCTGCCTAGACGACACACAGCTAGCCAACTTCTGTCGAATTCTAGCTGTTGCTATTTCTGATTTGGATATTTATGAAAATAAATCATCGTGTAAGAGACTCAATTTTCATTTAGAGATTTACCTTACAGTCATCTTCTAGCAAATATATTCTTGACAACTATCACTACATTTTTATCCTGGGGTGTTTTATTTTGCTATTTTATTATAATAATTTTGTTTGTATATTTTTTAAGAGAATTTTGCATGCACATGCACATTGTCAAACGATGAATCCTTGAGTCTTGACTCATGTAAGTCTATCTCCTAACGTTTTTCCATAAATACCATGTAATTAAGATTTTATGTTGTGTATAAATCAGTTTGTGTGAGAGATGTTATTTCAGGCTGTCTTTTGTATTAGCCCATTGTTAAATGCTGAACTTGAGTTATTCATTTGTAGCTATTGCAGGCTATGATTAGCATATCTTTATAGCTTATCAAGATATTTTTAATACAAACCATTATAGACTAAATTAATTGGTAAGTCTTCTGAACAGTTTGTTTGCTATTTACACTATACATAAATCTATCGCCTGCTAGTTTAAAATTGCCTTCTTGGCTCATGTTATTTACAGATTAATGTTCCAGTACAGCAGCAGTTTTTCTTCTTTCTATACAGAACAATATTCATATTGTAGCTACTGTTTTTCTTTGTTCAGTATATGCACAGAATAAACAGAAACGAAGTAAAGGCTTTGTCAACTTGCGTGACATCAATCAAGGTACGTTTAAACAGGATTATGCTAATAGCATAGACACAAACATTTGAATTGAAGGATTTCCTTTATAGTTTATGAGTTTCAACTGTATTTACATGTTCTTGCTTTTAAATACACCGTAATTTTTATCTTAATGTAATAGGGTTATAACAATAACATTTTTCCATCATCTTAACCATATATCCTCAGTGCCAGATATCTTTCCCCAGTGACCTAATAGCTAAGCTCATAGTATTAGCAGTATTCACTACAAGACGACAGAAAAAGAGAGAAAGGCAATAACATTAAAGATGGTCAACTATACTGTTTCATTACTATGTTAATTTAATAAGATGGTAGCACCCCATTTCTGCTGTTCTGATTTATTTAAATTAGTTTTTAAAAGTTATAATACAGAAGCTTGTATTTTTGAGAATCATTATAGTTATATCTTGAATGGGTTAGAAATTATGCTGACATTTTGTTTTGAAATAATACTTTTTTCTTTTTTTGTGTTGTGCTTGCTTGCAGAATTATTGTTGGGCATTCCAGAATTATTGCCTCGACTTGTGAAGATTGCTATCAATAAAGACTGTAAGTAATTGTCTTTGTGGTGACTATAGTTTAGTAGCCAAGTTTATTATGTCTTGTTCTCTTAGAGTTTGGTAGGTATATTATTAGTAATAATTGTCTCCCATTTGTAATATGTTTTTGTAGTTATGCCCACTCTTGTACACAGCATAATCTCTCTTTCTTGTAGACACACCACGATATCGAGGTATGGTGAGTGAGCTTGATTGTTGGATGGAATGGATAGAGAATCAGATGGCAGAAGAAGTGTTTGAACAGCAGAATCATGATGACTTTGAGGATTTTACAGGAGGTAACTCTCAGGGTTTTGTGTGTAATAGAAAAGTACTTTTAGTCAGATACATTATTTTTGAATGAAAAGAGACACTTTTACATCAGATTTATTATTATGATTTTCTGTAATTTGTATTTTCTTTACCTTGACTGCATTTGATTATTGTTTGCCAGATGAGCAACAAATCAACTTTGAAACTAAATATTCAAATAAAGACAATTTCACCATTTTTAAAATAAATGAATAATGAAATGTATATAAATAATTGTAATTGGTTTTGAAAAAAATCATATAAAATGTAATAAACTTTAAATTTAAGAAATCTTTTTGGTATTTGTATTCATTCATGTCTTTTCATTGTACATTTATTAGTTGCATTGCATATTTAATAAGTGTGGATATTGCAGTGTGCATAAATAAATTTCATTCTTTGGGATTTCCCATTTATTGACATGTTGTCTTTGAAGAGTGCTGCTAACACATGATAGGAATTAATAATTTTATAATACAGTAATAAATCAAATTTGATAGACTTCATTGCTCTAAGTTCAAATCTGCAAATGTCCTCTTAGGATATAGAGAGATTTATAATATCTGCCTTTTTGTTTCCCAAATAAATTCAGTCTTCTTTCCCCCAATACTATGACCTTTAACATCATGACTGATTCCCCACCATGTGTCTGTTTATTCTGTAATTGTTTGCTTTTATATATTCTACTAAATCATCTTTAGTCTCTGCTAATAATTTCCATGTACTTTGATGACAGTCAATTTTTCTTTACAAGTGTAAGTAAACGAAATACATTGAGTGTGCACAAGTCTCCCTCCTATGCCCCCAGACTGTTGGAAGCAATATTATTAAAAATGTGAACTTAAGATTTGGTAGGGTCCTATTCTTGAATGTGATATAAGGTAGGTGTATTCATAATTCTTTTTGCATGAAGTGGGAACTTCGAGTTCAATTGTACTCTACATCAGACAGTTTTACACTCCACGTTCTAAATGTTTTTGAAGTTTGTTTGCAATGTACATTAATTATGTGAAAATTGTTTTATTTTAGTAGTTATTATCCATGATTTATTTTTGTATTTTTCAGGTATATCTGAACCCTCAGCAGAAGGAGGTCACATGGTTGCACAGCAAGGCTTAAAAATTACAGAAGAATTAGTGCAGAGAGTGGAAGTGGTATATGTACTTGGACTTTTTCTTCTCGGCAAACATAGAAAAAAGGTTAGAGTCCTGTTGGAAAGTGGCGCATTTTTATTTATTTTTTTTGTCCTCACCATGTGGCAGTTTGTAACATTTTAACATGCAGGCCTCTTAATGTTTAGGTACTGCCTGAGAAAACAGAAACAGATTTCTGTTAGGCCCCTATTTTATGAAACTTGGTATTCAAGTTAAAAAATACTAATTTAACATTCAAAACAAATTCATTGTGCTTGTGGAGAAGATAATTTCAGTATTTATCTACGTTTATCATTATTTCTACTAGTCAGGTTATTAGGCATATAAAAAGACCTAATTACTATTCTACATGTTTCTGATGTAGACCTGTTTGTTACAATAGAAACACTTAACAGCTGATGTGAGAAAGAAATATCTGTCACAACAGAATCATTTAGTACAACAGGACAGAAAAGTAATTATCATATATTCTTTTCAGGCCTTTGGCTGTTTTAAAACATTTTTTGCCTGGCAAAAGGGCCTTTTGAATGTTTATCAGGCCAAAAGGAATGTCAGTTTTGTTGGTGCAAAACAAAAGGATTGATCCACTTGATATTTCAGTCACAGATATAGCTGGTTTCTTCATCTGGGTGCTTTAAGTCACGATTGCAGGTTCCTGCAGTTACAGATGATAGATCTGATAGACACTTTAATAACTAGACATGTCGTCTAAAATCTCTTAGATCAGGGGTGCACAAATCACAGCCTGAGACAGGGCTCTCTGCGGCCCCTGGGCTTTATTTCATTGTTTGTGTTGTTTTTTTCTATCTGAGCCATCCATGTGCAGTTTGACTTGTGGCCTTTCCACGCACTATCAATTGGAAATTTGACCCTCTGGCCTAAAACGTTTGTGCACCCCTGTCTTAGATTTTCTTGCAAATATGAGATATGAAAAGAAATGACATACAACTAAATGGTTGCTCTTAACATGATCATAACATTTGGTCGCTGTTCCATAATGTAAGTGAATACTCAGGGACTGATGAAAAGCCACAGAAAGACCTTGTTCTAATGCCAGTTAGGGAGGTTACTTTTTTTGGAAGTACTCTAATCAAATATCTCATGCCAGAAGTTGGCAACCAACCTGGGTTGGGTGGGGGTGTCCTTGAACCTACTAATACTAATTTATGGGTTGCTTCCAGTTTCGCTGATTTCCTGCTGAGACAAATAGAAGGACATTAAAAATCCTGCACTGTCTGAATTCATTTTTCTGTAGTAAGTTCACAGTATAATCAGAAATCCACAAACAACCAGTTTCCTTGGGGATCCCTAAAACAATAGCAAAAGGAGACTTAAGGAAAGAATTTTAAAAGTTATTCACTCCATTACCTCACATGTAGAACAGTCTTTTTTGTTATTAGATTTCAAATAAATTTTACACGTACTGTGGTAGTTTCAGGTTGTCTTTGTATCACCCTTGACAGTAGTTAAATTTCTTTTTGCTATTGATTTTTGTTGTCAATTTCTGATGTGCCACTGATAGTAAATGTGCATCTAATGATTCTCTTACTTTATCAGGAGGTATGCATACTTCGATTCCAAGTGCTGGCTTTCCAGGGATGAGTTTGGAAACAGTCTGAAAGATGTATAAAAGATATAGAAACGAAGCGAGCCACTGGTTTAGCCAATAATTTTTTTTTTCTCCTGGGAATTGGGAATTGAAGCCTACATTGACAACTTCCACTGGTGGTACCCATTAGAAATCTTGCAGCATACCATGTTCCTTTGGAAATTTAGTAGTTTGAGAACCAATAAAAAATTATTTCTGATCATTATATCTACAATATATTCTGTGCAGGTTCAACGAAAATTGGCAGATTTGAAGTTGGCACCAGGGCTCAGTGATTTGTTCGACCAATTTATCTGGAAATACCAAGTGTGAGTGTGTTTAATTTTGTTACTGAAAGTTAAACTCAAAAAGATATAAATGGTAGACTTTCTTTTAATTTTATTTAAATTGCTTATTTGTGAGTGTAAAACTGTATTTACCTACCTTTTCATTTTATTGTTTTGCCTGTGAATTATTGCTTCTGAATAATTCACAACTTTCTTTATTATTCATTGATGAACTCTCCTTAGCAGTGAAAGCTACAGTTTTCTCCCTTCAATTGTGAGTCCTAAAGAAATGCTAAGATCACTTGCATCCTAAACTGCTTATAAGTCCTTAAACTCATTTGCTATTCTTTTTATGATTGTTAGTCAAAACCAGTCACATCTTCTCAGGTGCATTAACATTGTTCAAAGGATAAGCATTTTGTATGAATTATCACACTGGGGATTGAATTGTAACTCTTAAATATTTTAACTAAATAGACCATTCTTTTAGGTATATATCATATTACTTATTTGCAATTATATATATATATATATATATAACAATTGGAAATAGTTTTTTAAATTATTTTTGTTTATTACGAGTTTTAAAAGAATGAAAACCTCTCTGCACTAATTAACAATATGTGATATGAAAAGTTCTACAGTTTTATTTGAGTTTAAAATAACACATTTTGATGAAAATGTAAATACATGTCTACAAATCCAAGTCCTTTTTCTTTGAGAGAGATTGTTAAATAAACTATAGATTGAAACATCTGCCATTAAACACAGGAGCCACATATTGAAACAGTTTCTATTAGACATAAGAACCATACATTGAAATAACTGCAGTTAAATGTTGGAAGCGTACGTTGAAATGCCATTAAGTATAGAGTTGTGAATGGTGTTACTTGACAAATTGACAGAATACAGTAAATGATATATAAATTGTATAAAATATTTAAAAACTCTTACACTTAATATACTGGGTTGTTGATTTATTAATCAGACCAGACATTTCTTGTTCTGTTGAATTATTAATCAGACATTTGTGTGGTTTTCAGTTGAGTTTTTATTTAGATATTGCATTGTTCATCAATATTCACACTAGATATTGTGTTGTTAATCAGATATGTATGTTCTTTACTTATTTACTTTTTGATTTAATGGGATGTTTTGGTTGATTTAAAAAAAATTCCTTTACATAAATACAGAAAATTTAATGAAACATTTGCTTGACATAGTATTGTAAACGTTTTAAATAAGTGATTTAAAAACAAATAGTGTATAAATTTGAGTGTTTACTTTCTGTATGTTTGTAAATATTTACTTAAAAACACTTACACGTCAAGCAAACATTAATTGAGTCTAGTGATGACAGTGGAAGGCACCACAGCAGACATCGGTTACGAGGACACAATGCAGCCTGCGAGTGTAGTCCTGAAGTAGCCCTCAAGATACAGTTCCTTCGTCTTGTACATAGTTTCTGTGATCACTCTGAGTGAGTTTTATTCTGCTGTTATTTTAGTTTCAGTTATACATCATGCTTGATAGTATGGTTGAATAAAGAATTATTATAAATTATTATAAGCCTTTAGCAGATTGAAGGTAGAATAATCTGCCTGGGTGATAATGCTGCTAAAATTTCAGGCAGTATTTTCCACCCAAAGTGTTGATTGTGGTGAGTCCCTTTCAGCATTGAAAGAGTCGTATGACTACATGTATTAAAATCACACTTCCATTCACTTGAATAGGGCAACCTCATGTCTTTGTAGCACCATTTTTGAAAACAAGTGCTAATTGTTAAAGGAGACTTTTTTTTATTTTGAGTAAAAGGAAGAGTTTGTGGAGTTTGAATCTGCTGCTATTTTGAGGAATAAAATTAGGGGTGATGTGAATTTGGTAGTGAATGTGTTTGATTTTTTTTTATTGTTTTTTGTTATAGTAAAACCTGTGAAATTGGCAGTAGTTAGTCAAAAAGAAAGTAAATCTAAGCAGATTAGTATGATATATGTGCTTACATAAGTAGCGGTCATTTTATATTAAGATTATATAAGATTTACAGGGATACTTTTTTTCTTCCCCTCAACTTTTTAAGTGGACTAGTTGCAAATTAGGCAGGAGTACCTGGCACATAATCATATTAAAAGGCCTCATGTCCCCGCTCAGCTTTGAGCTTACTGATGGAAATGAAAATATTATTTTTATTTCATGGTTTGACAAGAAGCACATGAACAATGTCAGCAGTACATTTGCAGTTCAGTGGTCAGTAAGGAAAGCTCTAGATCACAGATGCATTAATTGAGAAAATTATTCCTCACTATTGTTCTTGGGTATTTGCATGGCTATCAGCCAGAGGTATGCTCAAGAACTGGCAGAAACATTCAGAACTGCTCCGATCAGCTTGTTTTTGGTCTGAAGTAACTTACGGAGTTTACAGACATGTTCAGAACCCTTAGATAATTTTATGGGAGATCGTTATATTATTTCTACCATTTAGGTAGAAAACTAGTTCGTCTTCCAAGAGACTATCTTGTCTAGACTCTGTATTGCACTGTGACATGAAATGCCACCAGACTCGGTTTACGTTCAAAATGCATTCAATACTCTTTGCCATTTACCATTTTTTGAATGCTACCCCATTTTCAATAATTTAAGATGTGTTCATTATCTCTCTAAGTTTTTGAGATATGCAAAACTAGTAATCTGAAAATTCAATCTGCTAAATGTTGATGGATATTTTAAATATTTTTTCGCTCTCATTTTCTGAGGCTTTAAGAAAGAAAATTTTAACATTATTTTTGTTCTGTTATTTATTTTGTATTTTGAGTTTTGCAATGATTTTATAATAACTGGTACTATTTTGCATTATGTATACTTTTTAAATAGTTTTCTGTTTTTCAGATATAAACACCTATTGCTGTCAAAAAATGAACTTATCGAAGTCAAACGAATAAATGGTATGTCTTATTACTTGCAACAATTTTCTTCTAAGAATTATATGAATACTTATGTTTTTCCTAATTAGCAGTTAATTTTTTTCTTCCCCCACCTTTTATAATGTTAAGAACAATTAGTAGATACATTGAAAAATGTATTCTAAAACAAAAGTAAATTACGTTTTCCAGAAACAACATTCATATTATCACTCCTACCCACTTCAACATGTGCTTATGGTAATAAAGAGACTTTTTCGAGTTTTGTAGTGCTGCAAGGAAGAAAAACTAACATTTGACAACATTTGTAGTAGAAAGATTGTAAAGGGAAGTTCTTGTAAATCCTAGTAAGTGTCTCCCACCCCCAATTGTTAGTAGGTATGTTTGACAATTCTTAGCATACTTAGTGAGTTTACATGAAAATATCTTTCCTTAAATTTTATTTGTGAATATGAGGATTGTTTATTTTTGTTTTTCCCCCTTTCTTTTTCATTTTCTTTTTAGCCAAAGCAGGAACTCTGGCACTTACTAATCTTGACACCATAAACAGGTATGTCAATGAGTAACAGTTTTCAATTATTTGTTATAGATGAATTTGACTTGCTGTGTGATAATGAGTTATACCAAAATGTGTCGAGTTATTAAACATGTTTATACAAGGCACTTGTCATCAGAATTGTTTTGCAAATAATAGATTTTATGGGTTTTTTTGTTTATCAAAAGAAGCCTAATATGTGCATGAACTTGATTATGTAAGGATGATTTAATCTCTAGTACATAACAGGAAAATGGACCCACTCTAAACAGTAGACATAAGTTTGCTGTTTGCTGAGACATTGAGATATCTTGCTGGAACTGGGATAAAATGGTGGGGTTTAGAGCAGGCGAACATTTTTTTTTAATAAAAAAAGTAAAAGGAAATAATTTAATTTATATATATTGTTAATAAAACCAATGTTTGTTAAGGCAATTCACATGCTGACTTTAACTGACAAGATCAAACTTGCCATCAGAAAAATAAATTCTCTGACTTAACTCAGTTCTTAGTTTTAATATAAATATATTGGTTTAATATACTTTTTGATAGCTTACTTAAACTAACTGGTATCAGTGAGTTGATAAATAAAACCTTGACTGTACTTTGGAAATAGGTCTGTGCCTAGCAGTGCAGTTAAAATCACTCCATGTTCCAAACAGCCTATTGAACTTTAAGAATTTTAGTTTTAAAATAAAAAAAGAAAGAGAGACTCAATATCCAGCACATAAAGCCCGAAATACGTTAGTGCTTTAAGATTACGTGTATGGTGCCGTGAGTTCTCTAAGATTTTTCAGCACGTGCTATTAGATTTGTGAATAATTTCGTGTGCTTTCTAACGTATTCAAGAGTCAGAAAGCCCAGAGAAAAATCATTACAGGAAACCCTAAACAACTTAATTTACAATTGTACAGTTCCATGAGCTTTCTAACATATTCCATATACAGGAAAATGCCCAGAGAAAGTTGTTACAAGACACCCAAAATAAGTCAACCATGAGCTTTAAAAGATATTCCATACACAAAAAGCCCCATAGAAAGTTGTTACAGGAAACCCTAAACAACTTAAGTTATAATTGTACAGGCCATAAAGATACTTCGCTACAGACCACCGACGAAGATACACGCGGACACACAGAACATATACGCACCGCATGTTCGCTTTCAGCCAGCAATTCCACGATGCAGCATTCCTACGATGGTGGCAGCCTACTAGTGGGCACAGACGGAAAGCAACAACAATTCACTCTTCGCTACGGACCACCGATGAAGAAACACGTGACAACAACACAAGCTTCGCTACGGACTACTGATGAAGACACGCAACAACAACGCACGCACACACACACTACGTGCTCATTCCTGGCCAGCAACTCCACGTATTGGCTATCCGATGAGGGTAACGGTCTTTGAGCGGGCATGAACGGAAAACGAAAACCCCACCAGCTCTACACTTCGCCAGACTGGCTTCCGATGGCGGACACAAACGAAACATCATACACAGACAGAGCGGCGGGACCCGCGGGCACCAAGGCTGGTAAGTCTCAAACTCGCTGGTCTGGTGCAAGCGGTACACACACCAACATGCACAAGGGGGCTTTGGAAAAACCCTAAGAGGAAGAAAAAAACAAAAAAAAAACGGACAAGCAAATAGTTGAGACAAGGAACAGACACTGACAAACGAAAATTCAAATGCAACACCGCTGCCCTCTCCGAACGCCAGAGAAGAGAGGAAGGCCTCACAGGAATCCACCAAAAGTAGAGAACATCACCAAGATGAAAAGTTTTAACGCAATTCCTGTGGGGTGAAGAATTAATCGAATGATGATGATGAACTTTCAAAGATCCAAAGTTAAGCTTCTCTGAATGATTTGAATACCTCTGATTTTTAAGCAGGTTATTTTAATGTTTTTATATTACCAATATATTTTGTAATTTATGATGTTCAAGTTTGCTGTGTTCTTTACCCTGTAGTTTCTCCATTGGGAAATATTAACACATGCAATAGCTAATAATGAGGGGGTTTATAAAATTTCATATCACTTTCAAAGCAGCTTGCAATTGGTGTACTATTGACCATCCTGAGTTTAGTTGAGATAGTTTATCACTTTTCTGCACGTTTACATTTAGGGGAACTCATCTGACTTGTGCACTTTTTTTTTGGGTGGTGATGGTGGTCTCGTTATACATGCTGATACACTGAATAGTATCATAAAATTAGTGTAAAGTATAGAATGATGATACACTGAATAGTATCATAAAATTAGTGTACAGTATAGAATGATGATACACTGAATAGTATCATAAAATTAGTGTAAAGTATAGAATGATGATACACTGAATAGTATTATAAAATTAGTGTAAAGTATAGAATGATGATACACTGAATAGTATTATAAAATTAGTGTAAAGTATAGAATGATGATACACTGAATAGTATTATAAAATTAGTGTAAAGTATAGAATGATGATACACTGAATAGTATTATAAAATTAGTGTAAAGTATAGAATGATGATACACTGAATAGTATTATAAAATTAGTGTAAAATATAGAATGCTGCAAATAATGTCAATTCCTGTCTTTCAAAGAAATAATGCAATAGTCACTATGCCCATATACAATTAAAGGCATTGTTATGACAATTTTATATTAGTTAAAATCATGCATGATTTAGGTGATGTAGCCTAGGTCACAGAGCATTATTATTTTAGTTTCGCATTGTCACAACAAACAGTGGCAGAGAGAAATTTTTTTTTTTCATATTCAAGCATATTCTCATTCCATTTCTGCCCATTCCATCAAGGCATATATTGATATAAACAAGGACTTTTTTTGACAAGTAATATGCGCTTCCTGTGGGATAGGTTTTGTACAATTCATTCATGATTTTATTTATCATTTTATTGCCTTGTTGGTTATTTATGTTTAATTACTATATTTAATCAATATATTTATTTTAAAAATGAAACAAATAATAAAAAAAGAACAACCTGTGGAATATATAATTAATTAGGGCATCTGAGCTCAATCTTGTTGATATCAGCATGTTATTCAAGATGTACCCTTATTTATATAGACTATTATCTATTCTATTTTCACTTTATTACAACCCCAAAGCAATTATTATTTTTTTTTTAATGTGTTCTTTTATAAAATTAGAAAATATCCATCAACTTTACACCTAACCATTTAAATCTCAGACTGTTCTGTTTTTTATATGTGCATGTGTGTGTTTTGACTTTTCTGCTTGCAGTGTTTCAGCTTTCTTCATCTGTTTTGATTTCAAATATCAATGCTACATCCTTTGGTTAATTGTTTAAGTCCCCATTAAATCAGTGTATTAGATCAGTACCCTGATTTTTAATTGAAACCTGTTTGCACTGTATGTTTCTTTTAAATGATATGCTTTGATCACTAGCAGTTTTGCTCCTGCTTTTATAATTTACATTACTCAAAAACAGTATGCTGAGTGAGAGGCTTATATTGTGACTTGCTTGCTAATAAAATAAGTAATTATTACTGCTCATACTAATAGAAGTATCATATAGTTTACTTTAAATGTAAAATTGTCACTTATGTCATTTGCTATGCATCATTGCATTTACTTACGCATAATCTATGGGGTGTTTTGGCTCAGACAATTCTACAGATTTAATTTACTTTAAACTCTTCCCAACTGCATGCATAGCCAGTATCCAGAATATGTTCTGTAAGAGTCAATTTATACATTGTAGTTTTTTTCTGCAACACATGCAGAGAATTGGTTATATGATATGTTGAGTCTATTTACATCATATGGTAAGTTTCACTTGCTTGAACACATGCAGAAAATTGGTAATATGATCTGTATAGTCAGTTTATTTATTGTAGTCAATTTCTCTTTGAACATACGCAGAAAATTGGTAAGAAATGGGGTTCAACTTGATTTTGAGATTTAATATATTTTTTGAATCTTGTTGAGTGATTAAATTTTATTAATTAATTTGTCTGCACTTGAGTGTGATTGAGGGAGAAGTAAGTTACAGCATGCTTGAATGAGAGACAAGAAAATTAAATCAGATTGTCAGAGACCTAAAAGTATTCATGTGTAGATCTGAACGTAGGCAGCTGATGTGCCGAGGAAGCAAGGGGCTCCTGACCAAAATTGTGGAGGTCATGAAACGAGAACCAACAACATCAACTTTCAGGTATGACTACCTTTCAACTTTTTCCTGGTATAACTTTCACTCATCACCTACTAGCCTGTACCATTCACTTTGTACCTTACACTTTTCACTGTGTATTTCCCTGTCTATAACATAAGTGTGTTACACCCTACTACAGCCATAATTTTTAAAATTTGTTCTTTTAAGAACTCACCCATTGGCACCCCAATCCCCAGTATAGTGGTTATAGCAAACATGGGACAGATTTTGTAATGCCTCAGCCTAGGATTGACAGATATGAAGTCTGAAGAGAAATATACAGAAACAGAATTCAGTAGTCAAAGGCAGGTGGAAAAAATATATGTTAGAAGAAAATCATTTTACAGTAAGTAAAATAATGTGCAGGATGAACTTACCCTTTAAGCTGTATTGTCACCCTGCATAATTGCATTTTTCAGGTTCTGGTTGGCTCGGGCGGTGGAAAGTTATTTGCGTGGTGACACCTCTTATTGCGATCAGATTTTTTTAATGCGTCGGGGTTTACTCCAAGTGAGTTTTAGTAGGAAATGTGTTTTGAAATCTTAATTCTTTTGCACTTTTAATGTTTGTTTACAAATATGCTTTGTTTTTAATGAAGAGAAATATAATGGATGAGCATCTGTTTCAGTTTGTTTAAAAGAAATAACTGATAGGAACTTTAAAAATGTTAACAGTTTGGCTGTGTTCTATAAATAAATGATTTAAATCTTTTTGGATAAATAGAAAAATTAAAATATCTTTTTTTCACAGAAAATTTTTATTGGTGGTTACTCTCGGGGTGTTTGAAAGTGCTGTATTTGATTAAAGAGACTGCTGATGGCTGTTGCACCTAAAATATGATGTGTTTATAATTGTGAAAAAGCACAGTATGTTTGATTTAAACTTTTTTTTCAAATTTGTTGTTATAATAATATTCTATGCTGTAATATTCTGTGCTTACTGCAAATAAATTCCTTCATGATATATTTTGATTGTATTATTTTCAGCATGTCGCAAGCAATATAGTTGAGCATGAAATCAGACACAAGGAGATCCTACAGAGTAGCTTTGACTTACTAGGGGAGCTCATCAAGTTCAACTGGGAGGCTTTTAAGACCTTTGACTCTGTGCTCACAACACCTTCCAAGGTTTTTTTATGCTTAATTTTCATTTATATATTATATTTTTTGTCAAATGCAATGACATCTTTTGACTGTCATTGTCATACCAGGCTTCTTATAACAAACTTTCTAGCTTACCCTTTTCTACTAAATTTGATTTATAAATCAAACCAACTCATTTGTTGTATGCTTGGTTGTTTTCTAAATTTATTGATAATTTTTAATTTAAGTTAGTCATCAACTTCTTTGTCCTTAATAACTTGTATGCCTGATTTATTTTGTATGTAAGTACTTTTGGCTTAAGTTAGCCAGAGTAGACTGTTTTTCAATATGTTTTAAAAAATAATTTTACCTACATACGCTATTATGGGTAGTAAATCATTGGTGTACATTCCGTTCTTGTTATGTATATTATTGATTTCTTTTGGAAAGACTCAGATGAATAACAAAAGATATGAACTACCACCCTCCTCCTCATCTATTAAAAATGGAAACATTTATGGGTTATTAACTAAAATAACAACTGAGTGAAAAATTAAATCTCTCTTCCTTTCTCCTTCATGAGTAGAAACTATTAATGCACACAACATCCATTAAGTAAAATTTTAAAAAAGATCTCCCATTTGCATGTAGAAGGCATAATGCATGATCATTAGGCTATTCTTTTTTCCTTATGTAAATCAGTTAGTTACTTTAGGATCCTAGATAGTACAACCTCCATGTGTGCAAAATCGATTGTGCATGCATATTTCAGGTGGAAGTGGGTAGGCAGGGTGAAGTATTTATCTGTCCTACAGCTAGACAAACTTTAGGAGATATCCTAGGTTGCAAGTTCAAATAAACCAGGGTAGCTCTATGGAGACACAAGCACATAACCCAGCAGAATGCAGTCCCTTTGTGAGTACTGTTGTCATTTAGTGCGTGGCTGGGCAGTTTCTCAAGCTGATGTTATGCATTCTAGCTTTTCTTTGTTCTTTCTCTTTTAATGTTCCAAGAAAACATTGTTTTGCATAAAACAATTCTTTCAGCATCTTAAGTGGACATAGTAATCATAATATTTTCTCTTATTTTATTTTAAGCAATGTATTTTGTCACTGCCTGCACTGTTCTGGTTTGGGGTTTTTGTTTCAGTTTGAAAAATTTGTCAGTACTGTGAACAGAAATATGGTGGATTCAAACATGTTCATCCGAAGTCTGGTTCTCTCTCTTGAACATTTTCGATCTGAAGGGAAAGACACAGGTACGTCATTGTGTTTTTGGAGCATTCAAAAAATGTTTGTGACTATTATGACTTTTTTTCCTTAAGTTTTAAAATAAATGGGCACTAAGAACCTCACTTTGTGTTTATTTTTGTATTTTTTAGGTGTGTTGTTTTCGTTGTCTGTTTTGGTATTGTTGAGAGATAATCTCTTGTGTTCTATTTTTCTGTTTAGAGGTGTTGTGTTTTGTGTTAAATTTTTGTTTATGGGTGTTGTCTTGTGGTGGTCTATTTTTGAGTTGTTTAAGGGTGTTGTCTTAGTTATGATGTGTTGTCTTGGTTGTCTGATCTGTTTTTATGTTTAGGAGTGTTGTCTTAGTTTGTGGTCTATTTTTATGTTGTTTTGGGTGTTGTTATAGTTGTGCTGTATTTTGGGAGTGTTGTAGTTGTATTGTCTAGTTTTAGTGTTATTTTGGGATGCAGCTGTGTGGTCCATCTGTTTTTTTAGTGTTATTTTAGGGTGCTATTCTACTTGTGAGGTCTGTTTATTAGTGTTATTTTGGGGTGTTGTAGTTGTGAAGTCGGGGGTGGGGTGGGGTTAGTGTTATTGTGGGGTGCTGTTGTAGTTGTGTTGGTCTGTTTTGTAATGTTATTTTAGAGTTTTGTACTTGTGTGGACTCTATTAATGTTATTGTGGGGTATTGTAGTTTTCTGGTCTGTTTATTAGTGTTGTAGTTGTGTGGTCTGTTTTTAGTGTTATTGTGGGGTACTGATGAAGTTAAGTGGTGTGTTTTTTGTGTTATTGTAGGGTGCTGTTGTAGTGTGGTCTGTGTTGTCATCTGGCTTGTTTGTGTGTGCCATTGCAGTTATGTGATTCATTTTTGTGTTTTGGATGTTTTGTATTGGCAGTTTGTGGTTGTGATCCATTATTTTGAGTTGTTGTATTGGCACATTTGTAGTTGTGTTCTCATTTTTCTTCCTTGTACATGTTATAACTTTGTGATGGGCGTATATTTATTTATTTATTTTTATTTTTTGTTTGTTTGGAGCTATTGTATTGTTATAGTTTTTCTAGAGGTTTTAGTTTACATTTGTGTTATTTTATTTTGATTAGTTAGTTTTTGTATTTAGATGGACCTCCCAATCATCACTTTAAGTGGGTAGTCTTAGGCTTGAGAAAACCCTGGATGTTGGGGCATTACTGTGGGCACAGACAGAATGTAAAAAAGAACAGACCTCCTGGTGCAATGGTGTAGGGATGAAAATCCACATATATATATATATATATATATGTATGTATGTATCACAATAATTCACACACCACTTATCTTTAGATTCATACTAAGATGCATACTTCAGTAAATGCTGGACACAAATATCTGTAAATATATGTAGTTTATGATTATTTTTACCTCTAGCCCTTTTTAAACAAATTTATAAATGTTTTGTCAAGAGTACGAAAAAGGTAATATTTTTTAATGTACATAATTCAAAGAGCATGGGATATAATTTCAGAAATGGACAAAAAAGACAGTAAACTGATGGCTTACATCTGTGACTTTGGACGCCAATTGGACTATTTGTTCAAACTGATCACAATCATCAGTGTACAGAACCTTACACAGGTAGAGTTGTCATTTCATTTAATGATCAAGTAAAATTGAAGAAACACTCTACATCCCTTACATTTTTTTCCTCTTTTGCTAAACAATTTGCACTCTTATCATCTATTGCAGTCTTTTAGAGATTAGTTTATAATGAAACTTTAGCCTTACAATACTTTAGAGATCAGTTTATAATGAAATGTTAGCCTCTCAATCCTTTAGAGATCACTTTTTAATGAAATGTTAGCCTTACAATGCTTTAGAGATTAGTTTAGAATGGGATGATAACTGCATAATCCTTTAAAGATTAGCTTATACTAGAACGAAGGCTGCTCAGCTCTTTAGAAATCAACTCATAAAGAAATGGTATTTCCACATTCTTTAGAGGTCAGCTTGTAATAGAACAGTAGATCCACAGTCTTAGAGAGATCTGCTTATAATGGAATGAGAGATGCATATCAGAGCAAGATAGAGTTTGTTATCTTCTTGACATTGGCAGATGGACATCTTTCAGAAACTGTTCACACCAAGAATTGTATTTATGGTATAATTTGCTTTTCAGGAAAATGTATGACTCCTCAGTCCAAGAATTGTATTCATGGTATAATTTGCTTTTCAGGAAAATGTAAGCTGTTTAAATACAACACTTGTGTTCTTGATGTTTGCTAACAAGAAGAACCAGCTTCCTCGCTACCTACAGGCTCTGAGAGACGAAAAGGAGGATCTCGCAGACATGACTGGCACTGGCTCAATTTTACAAAATTTCAGGTGATTTTTTTCTCTCTCTCAATTACCAAGGAAATGCTACAGCACTTTTACTTGTTCTATTGCACACAGTATTACTTCTAACACACGGTGAATGTATTTATATTTTTGTGTCTAATTCTGTTTTTGTAGTTACAAATAAAAAATGATTTTATATTTTGTCCAGTAGCATCCTATTTGTGTCTGTGTGTGTATATATTTGTGTGTGACATATTATATTTTGTGAATAAACACTGATTTATACATGGATGATGTATACATGACCATGCATGGAATTTCAGGATGTATCAACACAAAATAGCAAGGTGATAATTGAGAATGAAATACAAAAATGGGTATTCCATTTTTCTATTATTTTCTTATGATTTCTATTTTATTAATTTTTTTTTTCCTGATAGTAACTTTAACTTCTGTAAAAATATATTTTACGTTTATGAATGACTGCACAAACCACTATGACTTAACCCGTTCGCAGTCTTGGTGTCAAGTTATGTCACAACCGGAAGTGACTGAGCATGTTTATTTACACATGGGGAATGTATGTTATGTTTTGTCAAATATCAGTGTTTATTTTCATATTCCTCATTATGGGGAATGTACTTTATGTTTGTTTTGATTAGCTTTCTTCACCCATTTGTTAATCTTGTGGTTTCTCTCTTACTCTTTGGTCTACTTAAAAGATAGTTTCATGTAATTTACTCAAAAGCTGACATTAGTAGATGTCATTAGTTTAATGCAATCTGTGTGATAACTGTGACAGACACTATAATGTCATGTATGCAGTAAGATGAAATTTATTTTGGCACTGAGTGTTTCAGTAGCAAATCTTCAACGTTTTTTGTCTTTTTGGAATCGTGAATATTGGGAGAGAGGTGCACAACAGCACTAGACACTACAGAGAGACCCATACCATTGTTACAAACCATTTGACCATTGCCACATAGGTGGATTATTAGACAAAATTATTCCGCTACATTGAGTTTAATGAAACCACACTATAGAAACCATGGTAGTCACTCTACAACAGGGGTCACCAACCTTTTTGATACTGAGAGCTACTTCATGGTTAATGGGTCATACAAAGGGCTACCATCTTCTGAAATATAACAAATTTGCTTAGTTTGCAGCTGAGTTGTGCTATTTTTGGCCTTCGGGCGACTCAAGTGGTCTTTGCGGGCAACCGTCGTGCCCGCAGGCACCGTGTTGGTGACCCCTGCTCTACAAGCTTAAGGGTCAGGTTGCTTGAGGTTCATATTCCTATTTCTACTTTTAGTAGTCTACTTGCAGAAGATAATCTGTGCACTCTAGATTTTAACATCATTTGTTTGATTACTTTCTAAATATTTAGAGTATTTGCTACCCATCGTATGATGGGTAGAAAATTAAAAGGAATGCATTGCTAGGAACATAAAGAAGTTGTTTATTGGAAGGCTTGATTAGAGTCACATTGCTTGTGAAAATTCAAGCTTCCTTTAGCAAGTGACCTTGACTGCCTTTTTTTAAAAGATGTTTTCTCTGTTTCGTGAATGGGATAGTGCAACATAAATTTGGCCTTGTAAAAACTCCCTCCCTCCCTCCCTCCCTCTCAAACTTACTTCCTTGAAGGAAGGAAGTTTTCAAATGGCCAAATTTATGTTGCATTGTCCCATTCATGAAACAGAAGCATCGAAGTACTTAAAAAAAAAAAAAAACACACAGTCAAGGTTATTTGCTAAACGAGGCTCGAATTTTCACTCACAATATGACTCACAATTAAGCCTTCTAATAAATCTTCCTTCCAAACTCCTTCCAAACCCACATGTGTGCTTTAGTGTTATACACATAGAGAGCTGGAAAACTGTATGTATATATTTAGATTGTGAAGAGTTTGTTTCCTGTTTTCCTTGTTTCTCTTCCCCCCCCCCCCTTTCTCTTCTATTTTCCTTCCTTTTTTTCTTTTTTTTGCATTTTTAACTTCTGTTTTCCTTCTTTTTTACCTTTAAAAGAATAGTATACTTTTTTAATATTATTTAAGTTTTGTGCACAGGTTTTATGTACTGATTCAAATAAATTATATTAATTAAAACCAAATCTACACTTAGAAGGGGAAAAGGTTTTTACATTGGCATACTTGTTCTTATTAATAATATGCTTTTTTACATAATGGATTATTTTTCAGGGATCTTTTGATTTTCTGGCAAGACCACTATCTTCACAAGGACAAAGACTGTAGTGCACTGGAAAAGGTACGCAAACAAGTCCTGAGAATGCAAGCTAAAGTTTAAACTTTGATATTGGTTAGGTATATTCTCTCCAAACTATTTTTCTTTCTTGAGGACTGTTTGAAGTTCGGATTCTCATTTTAATTGCAATTTCCAGGTTTAATTTGTATGTGTGTGTATGTGCGTGTGCGATTGATATAGACCCTAAGCAATTCTTATGATTCTAAAATAGTTGCATACACACCTTGGTAAATAAACTTTTCCTTATTATTTATTTATTCTTCACATTGAACAGGTAATCTAAACTCTTTTCATCTTAATATAAAATAGTAGCACACACACACCTTGGTGAATAAACTTTTCTTTATTATTTATTTATTTATTCTTTACATTGAACAGGTAATCTAAACTCTTTTCAAAGAGCTTAATATAAACTGTTGTCACCCAAATATAAAAAAAACAAACAGTCTGAAAGTAATTGCCTAATTTAAATCAAAACTATATACCAAAATAGAATAAAGTAAATAAAGACTGTTTGCTAATTTTTTGTTTTCTTGCTTTCATTCATTTTATGTCTTAAGATTCGTGTCTCCAAATTGAGTATTACAAGTATGCTTGAAGAAGTTGAGGATAATTATAAAAATTTATTTTTTTATTTATCAGATAAGCATGATATCTTAAATGATGGCAAGGTAGTGTTTGTGCACAGTGACATATCCATGTACTTGGTGGTCAAATATAATGTCGAGCCCAAATAACTGACATTATAAAAATATCAAAATTTGCTAAACTAATTTTGACTTTATTAGTTACATAACTTGAGTTGATTATTTGTGTTGAGATTTAACTGTAAAAGTATCTTTTATGAAAAGTAAAACATGTTCATATGGCATATTTTCAAAATGGTTTATAATTTAAGTTTCCTTTTCCTCCAAATGGATACCTTCCCCTACTACAAAGATATCCTCTATATGACATTTCCACAATGGCGTCTACAAGGGGATTAACATAAGCATTTCTTAGTTATTTCTTCCCCTACTACAAACAAGATATCCTCTATATACAGACATTTCCACAATGGCGTCTACAAGGATTAACATAAGCACTTCTTAGTTATTTCTTTTTCTTATATAGAAACTATTTGGATGGTTAAGTTTTTGTCATATGGAAACTGTATATCTCTGTATAAATTATTTTGTTGTATAGAAGCTATATGGTTGTGTATAAGTTGTTTTTGTCATATAGAAACTGAATGGTTTTGAGAAATCAGTTTTGCTGTATAAAAACTGCACAGTTGCATGAGATTTGATTTAGGAAAAGGCTACCCCACATTGTAAATTTATGTGTGTATTCTGGTCACTTATCTCTGTTTATGTATTCATGTCTTCTCTCTGTTTTAGTAGATGTGGATGCTTGTACCTTCAATATAAATGAAAGAGTTTCTTGAAATTAATGCTGAAATGGTGTTTACGAGTTCATAGAGAGTTTTTCTTCATAATTTTATTTCCTGATCAAAAGATATTTAGAAAAAAATCATTTTTTCCTCTACTTAATTTATGCTTGACCAGGAAAATAGTAAGTGGTAGAATAATGGATTATGGGATTTGTACTGCTTGTATATAAATGTATGGTGAATAGATTTCAGATGTACTATAATTTTACGCTCTTTTATTTTAATGCATAATTCCCTTCAGATTACTTATACAATGATTTTACGTTTTTTTGTTATAATACAGAATTCTCTTCAGATATATTTGTACAATGATTTAACACTTTCATTTTAATACAGAATTTCCTTCAGATACACTTGTACAGTAATTTTACTCTTTTTTTAAATACACAATTCCCTTCAGATATATAGTTGTACAATAATTTTAATCTTTTTTAATACACACTTACCTCGATATATACTTGCACAATAATTTCTGCTCATTTGTTTTAATACAGAGTTCCCGCATCAGTTTCCAGTACTGGAAGCAAACTGTAGCCACTTTAGTGCATGATGACAAGGCAGATCCTAGGACAGTAGCTTTCTACATCAATCCATTGCCAGCAGGTAGAACCAACTGAGCCACCAGAAACAACACAGCATTCTTCATTTTTTGTTTCTCTAGTGCTCCTTTATTGGCATATTCTTGACCCCTTCAAAAAAGGTCTGTGCCAAAGGTGGATCATCTGCCACTGGAAGTGCTCCATGAATTGGCTGTTAATCTGTTGATGTCGATTCATGGACCAGGCATGAATTCAAAGCACTATTGTGTTCTTTTGTTGGAGATAGCCCATCAAGCAAGGAAAACAATTGGTAGTGAGTGTAATCATCTGGAGCATATTTATTTTATTTTGGGGCTTAATTTTGGTTGACCAGCTTCATTCACTCTATAGTGAAGCTCACCAATGTTTACCGTTTTAAAATTTATTGAGTGTTAATTATAACACCCATGATGAATTGTTAATTTTTAAGTACGATTTAAAGTCACTTTTTGAAATTGAGACCCATTGTTTAGTTTTTATGTTGCATCTACTGAATAGTGTTCTTAAGTCGGCAGTGGTTCTTTTTCTTCTGGTGTGAGGAGTTCATGAGATAAGCATTTTATGAAACTAATCCAATCCTGAGTGTCTTTAAAAAAAAAAAAGAAGCCAGTTTTTAACCCTGGACTAAAGATCTTATTTTGCCATTGCATGGTGTGTGTATTCTGTGAATGTTAATTTGGTGAATTACACTGACACTTTCTGGATTGATTTTTACAATTAAGTACCTACTGTTTTGCAACCATCAGCTCCTGGAGTGTTTTTACATTGACATTTTGCTACAACAAGCAGTTTCCTGGATTGTGACTACAATGACGCAAGTACTGTTTTGCACCAACATCTCTCAGGATTGTCTACAGTCATGCAGATATATGTTTATTTGCCAGCTTCGTAGATTTTCTGATATGGATGCTGTTGTGTTGCAACCAACAGGTTCCTGAATTGTTTTTACAAATACATGGTTAAAGTTTCACAACCTTCAGTTCCACGGATTGTTTTTAATGTTATGTGGACACTGCTGCATGCAGGCTGTGTTTTGCAGTGCCGGCATTGGCTTTGAGCTAAAGTGAATCACCAGAACAGTGGACGGGGGTTGGGGTGGGGGGTGTAAATTTACATAATTACAAGAGGAAAAACCTTGTTTTCATGGCCTGATATGGTTTTCTATATTTTTATTATTATATCATTTGGTCTCTTGTTCTTTGTCATTGCACAATTGTTTCTATTTGTGCATTCAAATGCACTGGATTTTATATAAATGTATGTATTTATCAAACAGTAGTAGGCTATCAGGAAAGGTTTATATGCTGGCAGCTTTCTGGTGGTGGTTTTTTTTTTGGGGGGTGGGGTTGGGTGGTCGCTGGGATGGAAACCAGACTCTGCTTTCAATAAACTGTGCCTATGGTAAGTCTGACAGCATACAAACATACTGGGTGAGCATGCAAAGCTTACATAGCGAGCCAATATTTTTTTTAAATATGTAAATGTGTATAAATTCTCTATCACTTTTTTAAAGTTAACTGCAGTGTCTGCATGTGTTGACTGCCATTTTGGTTTTGAATTGTGTATAGATTGATCGGTCTCAGGGTGTTTGTGAGCACAGTTATAGACATTGCAAATGTTTTCTATGGATAAATGGTATGTGAAGTTAATTTATTATCATGTGAGTTATTTTGTCTACCTCTAGTGATTTATTATTATTTTCTTCATCAAGAAATGAAGTACTAGAATATATGGATCGGTAATTATTGAGGAGCCAATCAAATTGTTGTGCAATGTTTCCATTACAGGACATATCAGACAAGTGAGTTTAGAAAATGGCGAATCAAATTAACTTTGCATCAGATTTGTCTTTTGCAACATAAGATATTAATTATTCTCTCACTTCTTTCTGAGAAAAAAAAAAAAAAACTGAATCTCCTCAAATGCATTGCATGCTTGCAAGAAAATGTGCTGTTTTAATGGGACTTAATGGCTTTAGGCCATGAATCATACATGCACTATTGCAAAATTTAATTTTATAGGAACTTCTGTTGCTGACCACATTTTCCCCCCTATTATCATTTAATTTTAAAAGCCGAAGAGAGTATCTTATGTTAACTTTCGTCCATTAAGTAACGTTTTAAATGTGTCTTTATTATTATTATAATTATTTTTAATTTTTGTTAAAAGGTAGTAGTTTATATGTATTTAGCAAATAGGCTTGAATGTAATCTCTGGTTCAGTAATTCTTTTCTTGTGAAACGATTTCAGTTTGTGTCACTGTACATGTCAGTTGCTACATTCTTTTGATTTTTATCTTCTCACAAATTATTGCTGCTTTACACAAGCCATATTTTTCATCTACTTTTCATTTCAGAAACCAATATTTCACTTTTTATTTTATTTAAAATGCCAATATTTCACTGCTTCAGTTCAGATGACCATAAATTATTTATTTACTTCATTTCAGATGCCAATATTTTTCATCCTTTTTAAAACAAGCAATCATCTCTTCTTTTTCTTTGCTTTATCAGGAAAAAATATTGAATTTCCTCTTTATCATCTTTTTTTTATTCTAATCGTCTCATGGTTTTTAGTTTGTTTTTAAATATTGACCCTTCTCTTGCTCCATCTTTGTACACGTGAATGTCTTTCTCAGAGGTCACATTAATCCCACAGACAATAAAACTTGTACAGAAATTCAATAGTGAACTTAACATTGTAAATGAGCAATATACCATTGAAATAAACTACATTATCTTGGCTTTTCGCAGTAATATAATTAATAATTCAGTTTTCTTTTTAGTATCTACCATGTAAACAGTTTGACTACTTGCCAGCACTCCTATTTTAACACTGAAGTAAAACTGAGTTTATGGAATGTTGGCTAAATCATGACCATTAAAACAAAAATAACTGTTCACTTTAAGTTTAAAAAGAAAACATTAATTAAATACAAATATTGAATTGGCTATGTTGATTTTTGGAGAAAAACAACATCCAAATACATTTCAAACAGTGAATTCAGAACCCATCATAATATGGATGGAGTCTAGATCTAAAATCAACTTGAGTTGGAATGAATAGGGGTTTTTTTTAAAAGCGGATTTTGAATGAAAATAATGTTTGCTTATTTATTTTTATAAAAATGATGACACACACTTTCAGTAAGAGAACTCTGACCTAGGTTAGGCCAAATACAGACCTGATCGATCTTTCTTAAAATTTTTATCATGTCTCATGATGAAGGCAGAAAATAATGCTGCTTGCAGCATTTAATTTTTTTTATTTTTTAACTTCACTACTTGGCAACTGCATCAATATATAATTAAATCGTGGGGTGGGGTATGACATGCCACACAAGACAATGCATTTCAGTCGATTTTTGCAGTTATTTTAAAATTTAAAACAATAATACAATTTCTGTTTTCATAATTAAACTATGACTCTTTTTCCCTTGACATGGCTGCCTTGACTGTTGTTTTAGAGTATGTCATGGATTTTGAGCTGTTTTGTCAAGGATAATACGTACAGTTTAACAGTCTTGTAGTATTTAATGCAGACCGGGAAATTTCATCTTGCACTATATGTTGTGTGTTGAGTTCACACCTGATGAATGACTTTGTTGTTTATCTCGTGTTGAAACTGCTGTAATCTTTAAAAATTATATTGTGTGGATTTATAAACATGGGCCTCTTTTGTCACATTGGATGTGAAGGTAAAATTACCAGATTATATATATGGGCATTTGGGGTTTGTTTTCTTTATTGGAAGGGGCGAGGCAACTGAAATTTATTTTGTTTTCAGGCGACTGAATGTTAGTAATTTTTTTGCAATCTTGTAACTTTGAATTGCCTCTGTGTGTCAAGACTGTATTCTCCAAAAGTTCTATTTAACTGCCTGCATGTGCATATTCATAAAAAAAATCCATATAGCAGTGTATTGGGACTGTGTTCTCTGCCTGCCTGAATGTACATATTCATAAGTGGGGTGCAGAAGTGTGTCAGGACTGTATTTTTTAAAAGTTAACTGCCTGCATGTGTACATTGTTCACATAAGCGTACATTAGTGTGTTAGTTTCTTATATTACATTATTAGGTTAGGAAGAATACTTGTACAGTGCTAAATCAGGGTTTCCAGGTGTAGAAGAGATTTTGAAAGTTTGCTTGAAAATGGGAGTGGGGGAAGTTGTGCACAAAGAGATTTTATTGACGTGCATGACTATCAACATTTTTATGTGGGTGAAATGAATGAAATGAATGAAATTTGGAAGTGTAAGTGTTGAATGAGTCCGCTTTTAGCAAACTGTAAACATGCAAGTTTACACGAGTGCATTTGCAAGCAAAAGAGTATAGACTGTACAAGATCATATATAAAATATCTGTGCATGTTTACATTAAATTGATAAATTAATGAAGTGTGGATGAACAATTTAAATAAAATACATCATTATTAAATGATGAAAATTGTAAAAATGCAAATCTTTACAAAATTTAGTATGAAGCTGGAGGTTTTTAATGCTGAATCACTTTTTTAATATTATTAATTGAGAAAATATTCATTTTACCCATATATATTATTTGTTGGCCAAATGCTTCCCAATTTAACTGATCATGACATTACTTTTAATGTGAGAATCTGATGAATGTATTAAATATTTGAGATTGTGTGCAAGTGAAGCAACTTGGTCATGTAGGACTAGTTTGTTTTACACTGAAAAATTATGCTGTCAACCCCATTTATTGTAATTATGGAAGCATTGTGTTAAATTTTATCACCTGATGGACACATATGAGAATATCTTATTTGTTGCAGATTACTATTGTGTGTAAATTGTTTTGTGATTTTTTTTTTTTTTTAAAGTGCAAGTTTGTTTATTTTATGTGAACTGTGCTTAGTAAATACAGTCTTATATTGCATGCCGCAAGGATGTGTATTTAATACAATCTTATGTGTTAATTGTTTGATATTGTCTATTATAAAGTATATTGTCATATTTGTATAAAATCTTTATTAAATGTCCAACTTAAAAGTCTGGAGTATGGAAACTGTCATCTTGTCTCCTGTGCATTATTCTCAGCCAGTTGTAGTGAAACATGTCTTTTGTAAATATATCCTAAAAGAAAGGGAAATAATTTAGACGTATTTGAAACCAGGTGTGGTTGGTAGGATAGATTCAAGACTTAAATGTGACTCTTTGATTCCAGACAGGCAGCCTTATTTTTGCCTCTTTAGAACTTTGATATAGGTAGGTTGCATAATGTAGGTGTTATAACTAATAAAGTGAGATGATTATGGAGGTAGTATAGTGCAATTATTAAAATCAAAGGGAGATCACTAAACTGATGACAAAGGGTAAATTAATTCGAGTGGATAATATACCGTGAATCGCTGTACTATGAAAAGTGTAATGGGCTAGATGAAAAGCTAGAGGTGGCTAAGCTAGTGATAATAAAATAACTAGGTTAGATAATATATTAAGTTGATTGTGGTGATGGCAGTAATAACTAGGCGATATAATAAAGGGAGATCACCAAGCTGGTGACAAATGGTAATTAGGCTAAGTGAAATCACTAAACTGGTGAAGGTAAACACATCAAGGATAAATAACATTCAGAGATGCCTTCAGTAGTGACAGGATAATAACTAGGTTTTACATAATAAAGGGAGATCACTAAGTTTTGAAAGTAAAATAACTAGCTTAGATATACTTTATGACTGGCAGTGACAAATGGGTATTAATTGGACTAAACAAAGCTCACTAATGTGATGAAAATGAAATAACTAGGTTTGACATTGAATTGAGATGACTGTAGTGGTGACAAATTGTAATGACTAGATAACAAATTGAGATGTCTCTCATGGTGAGAAAGAGTATTGATTAAGCTGTCTAATAAACTGAGATGATTGGGCTATACAGTAGAGATGACTATAGTGATGATATTGTAATAACTCGTCTAGCCAACAAAGTGACTCAGTAGGCTGGTGGTAAATTGTACTGACTAGATAACAAACTGAGATGTCTCTCATGGTGAGAAAGAGTATTGATTAAGCTGTCTAATAAACTGAGATGATTGGGCTATACAGTAGAGATGACTATAGTGATGATATTGTAAGAACTCGTCTAGCCAACAAAGTGACTCAGTAGGCTGGTGATAAATTGTACTGACTAGATAAGCTGGCTACAAATTGTAGTAAGAAGTGTGTTCATTAGGCTGATGACTATTATAATACCAACTAAAGACAAATTGTAATTAGTGCGAGTTCCTTAGCTGGTGGTACTAGTCATAATTCTATTAGAATGGGGTGAGATGACTAAGCTGATGATGTGTTTAAATAACAAGGCTAGAAAATATAAAGTGGGATAATTACATTAGCAACAAAGCATAATAAATAAATAATAAAATATAAACAACAAAGTATAGAAAAAGACTAAATAATAAAGTGATATGACTGCAGTAGTGACAACATGTAAATAAATAGTGAAATGAGGTAAATAGGGTAGTTACCAAGTGTAACAAAGTGAATATAGTGGTTGTAAACTATAATAAATAGACTAAATAATACAGTGAGGTAAATATGGTAGTTACAAAGTGTAATGAATAAATTGAGGTGAATATGCAGTGATAACCTATAATAAATAGTCAAATACAATGCAGCGATAATAAATAGTCAAATATATGCAGTGATAACCTATAATAAATAGTCAAAATACAATGCAGCAATAATAAATAGTCAAATATATGCAGTGATAACCTATAATAAATAGTCAAATACAATGCAGCGATAATAAATAGTCAAATATATGCAGCAATAACCTATAATAAATAGTCAAAATACAATGCAGCAATAATAAATAGTCAAATATATGCAGCGATAACCTATAATAAATAGTCAAAATAATACTATGAGGTAAATATGCAGCAATAGCCCATAATAAATAAATGCAATGAGGTAAATGTAGTCACAAAGTGTAATAACTAGGCTAGATAATAAAATGAGATATCAAAAGCCAGTAAAAATGCCACAATAATAAACAGAAATTATGTTCCTGAGGACAGTAATTGAGGTTAAGTAGGCTCAGATGCTCAAGATTGTATTAAGGATAAGAAATTTTGTGAAAAGGTCAATTCAGAATTAGAAATGGTTGCAAATCATTAAGTAAAATTTTTGAACCAATAATTTTCAAGGTTGCCAAAAACTCTACTCTGATATTTATGTAAAATTGGATAGATATAATAATACTATCACAATACTATTATAAATTTTTGAAAGAATAATTCTGTAAAGTCAGACTAAAATATGTCAATGTTAATTGTGCACTTTAAAAAAGAATCAAAAATATTTTGCTTTTATTTCTCAGTTGCTCAGTTTCTTTTGTCATGCTTGAAATGATTAATTCATTTTCATGTTTATTTACCTATAATATCCATTATAAAAATTATTTTATATTCTTTTTTTTTTAGTGTCCACTTGAATTCTGATTTATATTTGTTAAACTATGTACTAAAGCATTTTTTAAAATGCAAACTAGTTCTTTGATTTGAATGTTTAGAGGACATCTTTTTTTATTTAATTCATAAAGTTCTTGCATACATTTTACCCAGAACTTAAGTCTTACTGTAACCTCTTCAGAAAAAAATATAGGATTATCTGATAGCAGGAAGTCAAACGGACCTAAAAGAAAGTCTAAACCAGACCAAAAACAGTCTTGTCTGGATAATTCACAACCATTCCCTTCCATAGAATCAAGTCTAATTCAGCTAAACTGGATTAGTTAAAATATACCATCCCAATTTTTTTGTTTTTTTTGTTTTTATTAACCTTAGGGTAACTTGACAGATGAGAAATTTTATTAATGATAAAGCTTGAGCTTATTCCCCTTCTCTTCCTTCAATTCAGATTTTTTTTTTTTAAATGTAGCTTTGTTTTATTTTTTTAAGATTGTTTTCACTGTTGTCCTGCCTGTAGCAACATCAGAAAACTGGAATGAAATGGTAACTAAACTAGTAAACAAGCTCTCTCAGATTATCTCCCATAGAATGTAATCACCCTCAACTATACAAATAACAATGAAATTCTTGTGGACTTGGATTGGCATCTTTTACTCACAAATCTTTGTACCTTAAATGTATTGCATTGCATTTAGGGGTGATCTGTTTTGCAAATTAGTTTAATTTATTGTCGTTGAATTCTTCAATTAGTGAAATGGCCAGTTTAAGATTTTTTTTTTTTTTTAAATAAAGCAAGTATATCCCTATGGCATGGAGTGGGGGTGTTTATAAGAGTATCAGAAGTGTTTGCTTCTTATGATTTTCTATTTTAATCAATTCTATACAAAACATACTTTAATGATTTAAATTATTCACTATCATTATGTGTGTCAATTCTTCATCTTGTGTTCTTGTAAAAATATGAACAGTTACAATGTGAATATAAAAACCAAAAGCTTTGTGAAAACTTAAAATAGTTCAGAAAACTTCAACTGTACAAAAATGAATTAAACAAGATTTCTACTTGTAATAATGATGTAAATGTAAAACATCTTTTTTTAATTTTAGATTTGTATTTTTAAAAAGGTTTAAATTTATAAAACAAAATTGTAAGAGTCCTGTAAGTACATTAGTTCCATCAAATAGACTTATAAATTGATTCAACTGCTAAATTGTCTCAGTTTTTGAATGAGAGAAACAGTTATGAATAAATGTGAAGTTTGTGGAGAGTAAAAATAACAATAATCATGCAACAAAACAAAAATAAAAAAATTGACAATGTTCATGTGTTGTAATTGTTGTCACTTCAACTCTGTCATATTACTTGTTTTTGAAATGTTAGGCTGTCTGTAAGTAATCACCTTGACGGCTTACACAAATAAAATTATAAAACAATTTTACCACTGGTCTTTGATATTTTTGTATCTGTAAAATTTCATGTGTAGACAACTATAGACATCATTAAGCAAACCAGTCACTCATCTTCATTAACTTTCATATTATTTTTTAACTTACAAAAATGTTTTTGTTTATTTTAGACTTAGCCAGGATGAACAAAATAAAACAAGCTTGAATTAAATTCTTAGTTACAGATTTCTTTTCACAATAGAATTATGTATTTGTCATATATTTTTGTCTAATTATTCTTCTATTCACAGCTTTTTTTAGAATGGTGGTACCTATTTGTGCTGAGAACCTTCTTTAAACTCACCTTTCATAGCCATTGTTTGGATTATACTTTTACCTGCTTTTTTTTTTTTAAAGACCAAGTTTACATGTCACAAAACTATATATTACTTTCCAACAATCCAAAATAAATATAAAATTACAGAACTGCTTTCAACATCCAACCATGAAAGTTTCACACAGAACTGTAATAAACTCCATTAAATTTCAAGGGCATATTCAGGTACTTAAAAAAGTAGTGTGAATGAAAAAAAGCAACCCTTTTCTGTTCTAATATGATACAGTATAAAGATTTCACTAGCATACAATCAAATGAGCTTTTAAGCTTTGTTTCCCCACCAGAGGGCTGGCCTATGGGTGGAAAATTCTGGCTTGTATGTGTAAGACTAGTATCTTAGTATGCTGGACTGGTTAATGTAAAGGGAAAAAACTTATTTTATTTAGAATCTTCTTTTCTATGAAATTATGTGCATTAAAAAATAGAATGTAAAGTTGTTGGTTTTTTTGAAAAAGTCTTTATTCCAATGTCATCAATTTCTTTTTAACTGTCATCTTTTTCTATCCCATTTTTCATGTGTACATAGAAATGTAATACCTTTTAAATCTTTGTTAGTCTTAAGTCCACCACTGTATATCTTTTATTCTTGTTTAAATACTAAATTAGCATTCTTTCATACCCATTTACACAAAGATTTTAAAAAAAAATTATTTTAATTTTAAATGTGTAATATACATGAACAGCAAATAAAAGTAAAAGCACATTGTGCAACACACAAATACACGCGTATATTTACAGATTTGATTTAAAAATACTCAAAGATACAGGCAGAAAATTTAAAAACTGAGACATCTTGTAACAATCTGGTAGAAAACATAATTATGTTTATTTATTATAATAAATAGATGCAAAATATTAATTTTTTAAAAAATAAAACAATTCTGGTTTGGGCATAATTTAAATCAAACAGGAATATTTGCAAATGCAAACATTCCATTGTGTGTGTGGGTATGTTGGAAGTTGGGGGAGAGAACTCATACAGACTATAATGAGATTACTATAGTTTACAGCAGTCAGAACTACAGATCAGACAACAAATGAATTTGACAAATGCTAGTTGATGCAACTTCAAGATTTATTAGACTCTTAGAAAAAGTGTGATCATTGAAAAGTGTTGTACAACATAAATATATTTCAAGATGAACTTTTATTTCTATAATAATAATAACTCATTTCTATGAAACGCTACTGTCACAGATATATTTTCCTATAATGTGCAACAATGTACCTGTGTCAATAAAGTTAAAATTACCAAGTTCAAAACATTTGAATAATAGCTTTTAAAATACTTCTTTGCATCAAAAACTATGATACTTAAAACTACATTTGCCATTGATTTGTGAACATAAACTAGTTGTAGGCAAACAATATACAGGTACCAATGATTTGAAAACATATCAAACTAGCTGTAGGCAAACAATGTACAGGTACCAATGATTTGAAAACCTACAAAAAACTACTTAAGGCAAAAAATGTACCTACTCCTGAGAAATCCAACATGAAAGTTAATGAAGAACTACTGGGAAACTTTCCAAATGAACTAAGTATTCAAGTCAAGCAAACATAATGCCAAATTACCAGCATAATTATTTCAGTAGAAAAGTTCCTCTACTTCATTATTTATATAATCAACATAGCTATTTAATCGTACTCAAGTATAACAATTCCAATGGATTACCCCTAGTATTAACATTTCTACAAAAGCAACTGTTTACATTTTTATTAAAATTACCACAGCTAACTGCATAAATCATTCTTATTTAAATGTACCAGCACAGTATTTTGATGTTGACAATTGGGATGAATTTTACTTGGAGTGCTATATGAGTGCTCTCTAGAGATGGTTCACAGCAGGGATGAGTTTATTTGAAGTACATGTACCATATAATGTTCTCTAGAGATGGTTCACACCAAATAGATGGGTAATTATACTAGAAGTTAAAATATTCAATCTTAAGACAATAATACTAAAAATAAACAGAGCTATCACAGAAAAAAGCCAGCAGCCTAGACAAACAACCAGACAAAGCAACCAAACAAAAAGCAATACAACTGCAGCTCTTTGAGGAGACAACACACATCAATTATGCATTTGGCATAGATGTCTATTGTAACAACAAAAGTTGATGTAGCCATTAGGCCCCACCCCCTAGTTCGAAATCTGCACAAGCCAGAAGTGTTTCCCTATATTCAGTTAGTTCAAAGCAGGACAAATACAGAATAGAAAAATCTAAACTTCAGGACATTTCTATAGTACATAGTTAAATGTGAGCAAATTTATACAAGGTATACAATTGATTTTTCTATTCATAGCTACTATATCCTTAATACTCAAACACTTTACTGCAGGATATAAGTATTTGTTTTATTCACTGCTACTATATCCTTAATACTCAAACACTTTACTGCAGGATATAATTATTTGTTTTATTCACTGTTACTATGTCCTTAATACTCAAACACTTTACTGCAGGATATAATTATTTATTTTATTCACTGCTACTATATCCTTAACACTCACATTAGGGTAACTATTCTATTCATTGCTAGTATAACCATACCTCTCAAACATAGCACCTCACATTATAACTAATCTATTTGCTACTACTATATCCATTAACATACAAAACTCAGATCTCACATTCTATTTGCTACTACTATATCCTATATCCATTAACATATAAAATTCACATCTCACATTCTATTCTATTTGCTACTACTATAGTTGAAAGGCCAAGTGATGTGCCACTCTCAATATGACTATTCTAAAGCACAGTACATACTAATAGTAACATTTCAAATACCCCCACAAAATCTGTCCAGTATAACAATTACAAATGTCATGCTGTACATATAATTGCTCCATCATGCCAAGCAGCCACTTCTCACTCCACCCCACCCCCCTTAAAAGTGTGATGCAAATTTGAAATCACCTTCACCTCCAATCATGAACTTAATCATGTTAATGGAAAGTCTAAATTATGTTTGGTACTTTGCATCCAAATTCCCAAATTGGAAAACAAATTCATGTAAACCTGAAAAGCTCAACTGATATTTGGAGAGAGAAAGGACATTTTAACATACTTTTCAAATAATGTTATACATGTAAAGAGCATTTTAATTCACACTGTTAAAAAAATAGTTTTATATACATAAACATATTAATAAATTACAAGCATCATACACAGAAGTGAAAAACAGACAAAACTACTTAATGTAACTTGTGACTTCTGTATAATGAAATATAGGAGGTAAGAAAAGCAACACACTCAGGCTATGTTGAGCATAAACGATACTTAAATTCAGCACAAAAGTACTTTAAATGCTTTTATAGAAACAACAAACTGGGCATTTTATAAAAGTTAATCTCATTAAAAGTGTTTCTACCTTTATATGTTAATTACAGCCATTTTTTCACCGCTAGATATCTCATTCATATTTTGAGAGTAAAATCAAATAGAAAAACTATTATGAAACAATGCATAAAAACAGATCATGATCTAAATGAGTAGAGAAATTGATCCAAATGAGTATTCTTGATTTAAAAATCAATGCAAAGCATTTTCAATGACAGCTCTTGAGCAGCAACACCAATTTCTGCATGAAAATTAATTCCTTTAAACCTGCTAAGAAATGTAAATGCTAATACATTTTTTTTTAAATGTTTGTCAATCACTATGGCATGTTTTCATAAACCGTACTAACCTTTAACCCACTAAATTCTTATGTGCTGAAGTGGAAAATGAAATAATTAACAACAATATTCCAATAAAATTGTGAAATATCACCATTTGCGGACAAAGGATAATATATATTTTTGGTGAATTTCTGTCTTCCATTTGTCCACAATCACTTATTAGATGCACAAATTTTGTATATATAAATTATTAACTCTGGATATTGTAAATAGATATGAATGTGCAGAAAGCAAGCTTTTTTGGTGAATGCATTCATGTATGTTTGAATCTCCCCAATACAACTGTTATTACTGTTGGTCTATAAATATAAAAAATTTGCTAACTTTTGCATGAAGAACACATTTTCTAAACTACACAGCAAACTGAATCAGGTAATAATGACTTTCAATAATACTACTCCTATCTATTATAAAGTGAAGACAATTTATTATCGTGAATGCAGAATTTACAAGTTGAAAGATCACTGAATGTATACAATGACAAATATAATTGTAGATATTTTTCATAATTTCTTTTTAAAATAACAACAATAAAATGTTAAAAATGACATATTTCAACAATTAAAAATTCCATTAAAAAAATCTGCTCAAATGCTTTAATCTTGCAACAGTCCTATTTTTAAACTCGACAAGATAAAGTATGTCTTGAATTTCCCATATTTTTACTTCATTTTTTCAACATAATGTGTCAAACAAATATTAATTAGGATCAGAAACAAATAAATAAAATATCCTCTCTTGCCTTGATTGCAATTAAATTTGAAGGCTGCAATTGTAAGCAGCTTGAAATGTAAATCAAAAAACTACTTTCTTATTCTTCTGATAAATTCTGAAGATCCCAAACTGCCATTGTTCTGACCACTTCATGTGGTAGATTCTTTACCACATGGCTGTCTATTTCTCTAATTACTTGCTTGTATAAACCCTCCTGTCACTTTTTGATATTGTATCTGCAAACAATTTCCATATTAGTTGAGTGGCAATCACATTCTTCATATGAAAGTAAACTACAAAAACCAAGCTTTACAAAGGAATTATTTCTGACCTGAACAAACAACAGAATTAAAATGATCCACAAGAAAAAGCATCATTCTGGAAGAAGAATATGATGCATCAAATAAGTTATATCCAAAATTCGAAGTGATCCAAGTGGAACTCCTACAATATGATAAAGTTGAAATGTAAAAGAAAAACACTTTAATTTAAAAATCTGATTTATTTTGAGTACAGTGGTAATGGTATCATTGCAAAGTAAATAGAAACAAAATGCAATCTTTCAATGTTTCACCATAAAAGTTTAATAAACTTTAATATAAAAAAAGTATAAACAGAGTATTATGAACCAAATCTGACAGCCACAAATGATGTCATAGAGTGAATAAAACCTAAGAATTCGACTAGAACCCATTGCAGCAAATTTATGATAAAACATTCTGCAATAAATAGATGCAGAAAAATTTTTAACATGGACAATTATTACATTGCATTAAGAATTTACAATTAAAGTTTACAAAAAGTTGTTTTCACAACAGGTACATTAAAAGAAACAATATTTTGAGTTCAAATAAGTCAATTGTGTGTGTTTTCCAAAATAAATGCCTAATGGAAAACTACAATGCTACACCCAGAAATGAACTCTGGATTCTGTACAATAATAGTTGGTGCCTCTGAGAAATCTGTCATTTTATTTGACAATTACTAGCTAAATCCTGAAATATTTCTGACATTCAAGTAAACCTGCAAAATAAAAATCAGTGAGTAATGTATTCTTTTTACCTTTCCTGTGTCAATTAAAAAAAAGAAATTTTGGTAGTTATGTTAATTCTTTAGTCTTTTGATTTGTCTGTGATTGGTGAGACAAGGATGAGGAAAGGAAAAACAATAAAAAATAAAATATAAAACAATCTGATTTCTTCTATCATTTAAAACATTTAAAATTTGGTATTAATTCTTACTGATTCTGAGGCATCTTACTGCAGCATTAAAAGCATTCAGCTCTTATTCATCTGTCAATTTCAATTCTAGATTAGTATTAAAAACAGAACCAGCTGAAATTTTATTTGTAACAATGGCTCTGAAGGAGAAAACGGTATTATTTCTTTTGTCCGGATATTTAAAAGCAATTTTCAGTACCAGTGGAATTATTCCTGGCATTTCTACCAATTTTAAGAAAAACAGAGTAGACCGGGTCTCATATTCAATAAAATTATCTTAATGCAAACCTGAAATAAAAATTCACTTGCATTATGCTTTAATAAATGTTGACTACATCTTGGCAATTTCTGACTGTCAAGTGTGAACTAATTGGCAGATGTGGCATTGAATGATCACAGAAGAACCCTGAACAGTGACATTTAATGATGAGAAGAGGGCTGATGCCTGTCAAGTGGATGGATTGGCAGCAAGTGAAATTTAGCAATGACAAAGGAAAAACCCTGATACCTGTCAAATGTGAATGGATTGACAGAGGTGGTATTTAGCAATGACAAAAAAACCCTGATACCTGTCAAATGTGAATGGATTGACAGAGGTGGTATTTAGTGATGACAACAGAAGAACCCTGATACCTGTCAAATGTGAATGGATTGACAGAGGTGGTATTTAGCAATGACAAAAAAACCCTGATACCTGTCAAATGTGAATGGATTGACAGAGGTGGTATTTAGTGATGACAACAGAAGAACCCTGATACCTGTCAAATGTGAATGGATTGACAGAGGTGGTATTTAGTGATGACAACAGAAGAACCCTGGCACCTTAAATGACTTATGGATCATCAAAGGAAACTTATAATTGTGAAGCAATCTTTTACCTCAAAAGCAATAAATGTTTCAGGATGGGTCATGCATAAAACCCTATGAAAACAACACACAAAATGTATTTGCAGATTATGTCAAAAATTATTTTATGACTGTGTCATCTTGTAATTATAAATATATTAAATAAGGGTCAACTACTTCATATCTCCCTTCCCAAAGATGACAAAGTCACTAAAGGAGTAATATTATTATTAGCAAAGATTTTAATGTGAAGTAAGCAGTAATTTTTTGATGTTTTTAAAATGTTGATGGACAGCTAGAAGTAATGATTGGCATTTATTGTAAGATTCATTTAATATCAATCTTTGATTTTCTTTTTCATCAAGTCACTCACATTCATTCGTATTGTTCAAAATGAAATTCATAGGTACTTTAAGTAAAATGCTGGATTTACAAACATATTTTTTTCAAGATTAGTAGTACTCTAAGTTTACAAAGATTTTTTCCAGAGTTTGTGGTATCTCTGAAGACTTTTTTTGCAATACATCTTAATTGTACATACTGTACCATGTAAAACATCATTTATAATACTGAGATTTGGCTCTGAAATAGCGTTTCTACCAGTAAAACAATAAACCTGTACAGATTTATTTTTACCACCTTTGCGCAGAGCAATAAACTTTGCTCCCAAGAGATCCCAGGTGAGCAATTAAATAATTACAGCGAAGTTCAAACGACATGTATTTTCGCAAGTAATACTTCAATATCTCACACAAGTAAATGCAAACTGTTCTTCAACATTCTATTTCTACATTTTTGTCCTACAATTGGTAGAAATTAGCAGGTGTCAGTGGAAAGAACATTATAGCATCCCGTACCCGATTTCAACATTTTGTTTTGTCATATGAATGTACACGTAGTATAAACTAAGTAAGTGTCACTTGGTGGAAATATACCACACAACAGGTTGAAACAAAAAGGTTTTTTTACAAAGTATTTAGAGATTACATTCTAAAACAAAATAAATTAAAAAACCAAACAAAAACAGAAATATAATCTAAATCAACAAGCCTAGTTTGGTTCTGCACGTACTGCAAGAAACCCGATTTACCAGTGGACATTTATGCATGTAGATATAATATTACACCTCCTTGCTTTGTATTCCCTTACAAATGTATTCATTATATGAATGAACCTTTTGCAAAAATTTCTTCCATATTTAACCTGACAAAACCTAGCTAACACAACCTCTATCCTCTGTGCATTAAGTTAAAAACTGAAATACTGTGCACTTAAATAATTAGCAGCAATTTTGCATAAAATTGCAAATATGTATATTCAGTTAAAAGTTAAAAAATAATATGTTTACTCACACCAACAAAAAAAAAAAGAGAAAATTATTCTTGCTGGCAATACAACAACCACAATCAGCATACATGTGAGGCTTGGGTAAAAATTTCTCAATCTAGTCCAATACAAGATGTGCATCATCCAAAGCTTCCAAAACTGCCGACGCTTCCAAAACTGCCCATGCTGCTGAGTGAACTCCAACTGCCACGCCTTCCCCAGCCCATCAACCCATGCCCGAATAGTCCACCACCAATTTTGGAAGCTCCATAAGCAAGAGCAGCACCACCAATCAAGCCTGCCATAGAAGAGCATACATTGGCTATGCTGAAAGAAATGTGTGGAATTAGGACCACTGACAATAAATGTTGGACAAGACAAAACCTTCTTTCATCTAAGAGAAAATAAATAAATAAAAATAATTCTGTAACTGCTAACACTGTCATAATCAAGAAATGTTAACAATGGCTTGTGATAGAGAGAATTCAAATTAATTTTCTTTTCTTTTCATTAAACGATACAGACAAATAAAGGGAATCAATTTATAGGTGCCTAAACAAAAAGACAGCCAAATTACAAATTTCTTTTTAATTTATAATAATTTAAAATAAAATTTTAAGTTCATTTAAAAATAAAATGAACTCGGATAGTATTATTTGATTTAACAAAATAAAATGTAAGACTGCTAAGTATCAAACAAGAAACCTGCATGACATGTATTTCAAAATACTTTACGTGGCTAATACAAATGTCTGCATTTTGAGTAAAGTTTCCTCAAGTCTACAATAATAACACATGCCAAAGAAATTGCAAATTAGTCTTATATAAGTAATCTTTTTGAAGGAAAGATCCATTTCAAGTAAAATTAACTGCTACATAATGTAAGAAGTTACCTCTCCATTTGTAATAGTATTACACTGATCTACCCTGTTCTATTCTGGCTGCACTGATCTGTTCTGACTACACTGATCTATTCTGATTACACTGATCTATTCTGATGTTATTTAAGTGACAAACTGATACCTTTTTTCAAGTATGTACACATCTTTAAAACATTACTGAAATTTGATGTTGCCTGGTATTTTATTTAACACACACTGAAAATTCTTTTTGCTTGTGTCAAACAAAGAGCATCCATCATAGTTTTCTTTTAGCAGCACATCTTTTTACCACAAACCACCCACACATCCCACTACATCAAATTGCAAATTCCATCTGCATTTGACACAGGGCAATAGTACACATTGTTTAAAATTCGCATAGGTTACAGGGCAATAGTTCACACTTTTTAAATTTACATAGGTTACAGGGCAACAGTTCACATTGTTTAAATTTACATAAATTACAGGGCAACAATTCACATTGTTTAAATTTATAAGGACACAGGGCAACAATTCACATGTTTAAATTTAAAGTACTGATTGTCACCATTACAGTATGTCATTTTGATATACAGCTAAAATGGCAATTATATGATAGTTGATAATTGCTCAAGTTTATTTACTCTAACCCTCAGACTGCATTTACCATCTCAGTAACTGTACAACTTACTTCTAATCAACTTGTAAAATAAACTATAATCATATAATGTGTGGATTGATAATATGATAATAATATTTCAGCATGTTCAACCTTCATTAATTAAATGAAATCAGAAGCTGAGATGACTGTTTCTGTGTGGTGAATTATTTCAATTTAAAGGCAGTTCACATGAAAGGATATGTACATTTATATTATTTACTGACTGTCACAAAGAACTTTTCATAAAATAGTGTTACTTGAATTTGCATTTTTTTTCCATGAAAACAGAGTGGAAGTTGTGGTGGAATGTGAAGGGTTATAATGGTAGTGGTGGGATGTGAAGGGTTGTAATGGTAGTGGTGGGATGTGAAGGGTTGTAGTGGTAGTGGTGGGATGTGAAGTGGTAGTGGTGGGATGTGAAGGGTTGTAGTGGTGGTGGTGGGATGTGAGGGTTGTAGTGGTAGTGGTGGGATGTGAAGGGTTGTAATGGTAGTGGTGGGATGTGAAGTGGTAGTGGTGGGATGTGAAGGGTTGTAGTGGTAGTGGTGGGATGTGAAGGGTTGTAATGGTAGTGGTGGGATGTGAAGGGTTGTAGTGGTAGTGGTGGGATGTGGTGAGCTGTGGTGTAGTGAAAAGATGGTCAAACTCTTTCAAAGTTTTGTGGAAATGCAAAGTTTTTTTTTACAAATTGCAGCAACACAATTTTATGTGGGGTGAAAACTCACTCTAAAGAAATGAGACATAAACACTGAAAGCAAGAGTAGATTTATTATTATTCTGCTGATGTAGTAGGTTCAAGGTCAGAGCTCTATATTTAAAATTTCTAAAAGATCTGTTATGCAACTGAACAAGAACAGGAAGGACAGATGTTTTCTTTCAATTTTTAATAAGTGCATATATTTAAAAACCCAGCTCAAAGCAGTTTATTCTTACTTGATTGTAAGGTTTAATATAAAATGGACTGAAAAGATAATTAAGAAAACAATACTTACACTTTTTCCCCAATTTATTTAAATTAGCACAAAGTGAACACTACTTTAAAAACAACACAACAAGCTAGCAAAATAACTCTCACAACATGAGATGTGCATGACTTAAAATTACTTCCTTTGCATAACAAAAACCATCTTAAATCTATTCATTTTATCACAAATGCACATAAGCTAGAACGAAACCAGCCTTTAATTTAATCACAAATGTACCTATGATAGTATCAGACCCTAATGGCTATTGATACACATAGCTAAACATATCTATGAGGATAGCCAGAACAATAAGAAGACAAATTTACTGTTAAAACTTTAGTTTATACAAGAAAATAAAAAGTAGAAAATTGATCCAGCAACTGTGCAGTGCTGTTATACAGAAACAACAGCAACATACCTGCAGCCATTTTGCCTGTATTGGAAGACAAAATGCCTTGACTCTTGGGCTGCTGCTGAGCATAAACCACATTGGGTTGTTGGTAATGGCCAGCATAACCTTGCTGTGGCATGTAATAGCCACCTGCATGAGAGGATATAGATAAAAATGGGGTACACAAATAAGATGAGTGACCCCCGCCCATATTTTACATGCAAAGTGTAGCACCATTCATTCTTTCACTGCCAAGTAACCTAAAGTACCGTAACTCCATTTGTTTTTAATTTCAAAACTTTCACACTTCAGATCTTTAGTTTATGCAGCAATAATAATAATACAGATGACTTAATAGAGAAGTTACAATGCATAAGATTACAAATAATTGTACCAGGGACAGTTTTGAAGTCTTATACAAATTAGTATTGGGTCTCTAAAGCTTCAGCAAAATCATTTCAAAAAGGTAGGAATAAAATTAATTTATACCGAAGTAATATTAAAAGCCTACAGTAAATGGGCTTTCTGAAGGACTAATTACCAAAATGATCAACAAAGCGCTGTTTCTACTGAAATGTTTGAGCCAAACAAAAGCAAGTTCAATACTGAGAACTATTTTCATCTATGTTCATCTAATTATTTCAAATTTCAAAGAGAATTTTCAACAAGTAAAAGAAAATTAAGAAAATGACAAGTTCCATGGGAAAAGATTTTAGCAAATGTAGTTTTGCTTTCATTATAAATAGGGCTTTAACGATTAATGATTTCTTTGCTGATTAATCTTACAACAATTAACAATTAATTAATAGATAAAAAACAACTAAATTGATAACAAAATGACACTCAAATTTAATCCTATTGTTACTGTTATTGTTCAGTTCACTCAGTCACTCCATAGATTTCGACCAGTCTGTTAAGCAGACTAACTTCTGGTATGTCATCGACGTATTTGAGCCACAAAAGACAAAGACTTTATCACAGTGAAACAGTATATTTTCTCACCATTAATAACTTTGTTGTTATCGTCTACTTTAAAACCAAAATGGTCAAGCAATTTACTATTAACCGGTTTATAATCTTTCATTTTAGAATCAGCCATTTTGGCAGTAAAAAATAATAAAATATAAAAACTTCTGATGCAACTAAATATCAGTATTGCTTCAGTAAGTAAGAAAATTATTTGAAATTTAATCGTCATGAAATAAATTAATCAATAAAATTTCTTAGCGATTAATCGCAAGATTTATCTTAAAATGGGCAGCCCTAATTATAAACAATAGGAAAGTAAGCTGATGTATTTTAATTTTGGATAATGTGTGAAATTTTTGATTTTGCAAATTTGATCATCATAAATTTCAAAGTTTCAATGAAAGTGTCTAAAGAATGACACAGTTTTGTGCAACCATTTGGCAAAATTAGTGAATAGGATTGGATAGTGAACAAGCAAGTAAGACAAAAGCAACTTACGACACTTGGAAAAAAAATAGTTTGGATTTGAATGTGAAAAGTAAGTGAAACTGGATGGCAATATCTCAACTGTCTCTCTCAGACACCACTTCTTTGATGTTTACTATAGTTCACAATGGCTTACTGCCTCCATTTTTGATCAAGCATTATTATGGTTAGCAAAAAAATCTATAAGTTCCAGAAAAGCATAATTATCTCTTTTTGGGTTCAAAATAATCAACAAACCATTCTGTAACTAGTGTCAAAAAATAGCACATAGCAAATTTAATTGCAAGTTTTCATTTATGTATGCTTCTGTCATAATTTAGTTTCTTATTAATATTCTGCGAACATATAACTTAGTTAAATGGATCTTTAGACTAACAATCCAAATTGTAAGAAAATTTACTTTTTAATATTTATGTCAAACTTCTGGTACCTAAATTTGGAGAACTGTACACTAATCAATTCTAAATAAAACCACCAAAAGAAATTAAAATATGAACTAGTTTTGCAAAAGTCATCAATATAAATGATTTATTATCACTAATCAGTGTGCACAATCCCTTACATAAATTAATATATATTACTTAGTTTTACATAATACACCTAAATCAATTTAAATACAATGAATAATTTAAATGAACCTAACAATTATTACATATTGATTATCTGAAACATACACAAATTATTAAGCACAAAGTATTATACACACTGACACACTGTTATACAATGAGCATTTTTACAATTACACTGCCAAAGTATTCAACAGATGGCAATTCTGTATGATGCCTATATAAACTATTATACACAGATTTTTGCACAAGATGTTTGTATGAACTATTAGACATGGACAGTTTTGCATAAGATAGCTATGCCAACTATTATACATATGGAAGTTTTGCATAAAAGACCTACACAAATTATTATTATACAATGAACACTTAACAAAAAAAGACCTACACAAATTATTATTATACAATGAACACTTAACAAAAAAGACTTGTGTGCAATAAAGAACATGCCCACTTTGTATGAAATGTACATCATTACAAAGCTATCAATCGTACGAGCAAGACTCAGAGGCAATCAGATGACTGAATAACAAGTGAAGGAGATCAATACTGCGATCATTACAATGCCATGTGAATAAAAAACTCATAATTAATTTGTTATGCCTATCTGATAAAACAATGGATATCCCTCCATCAATAAATTACAAGGACTGAAAAGAAGATATTCTGAAGATAAAATCGACACTTCACACATAAAGAATCAGACACAACCAATCAGCACTGTGAAATTCAGCACACACCTGGAGGTGGAGGTCCATATGCTGCTTGCTGGGGTTGGTAATAACCTTGCTGAGGGTAACCTTGTGGAGGTAAACCTGGTGGAGGGTAGCCTTGTGGAGGGTATGGTTGCTGGGGGTATGATTGTTGAGGGTATGATTGTTGAGGGTATGATTGTTGAGGATATGATTGTTGGGGGTATGATTGTTGGGGATATGGTTGCTGAGGGTAAGGTTGCTGTGGGTAGCCTGGCTGGCTGTGGGTTAATTGTGTTGAAGAAGACTGAGCTGGAAGCAAAGAAACAAACATATGACTCTCAGTAAAGAAGAATTATATTCCAGCATTAGAAACACAAACTTGTATTAATAGACAAACATGTGATTCTCAATAAAGAATTATATTCTAGCATTAGAAACATAAACTTGCACTAATAAACAAACATTTGACTCTCAGTAAAGATGTATTATATTCCAGCATTAGAAACATAAACTTGCAGTTATGTTTAGAAAATAACTCTTGCAATGGATTTCTGACAAATGACAATTTCAAACCAGTAATATATGTAATTTTATTAGTATCTCAGTATTTGCTAAATTTGCTTACAAATAAAATAACAAATTTCAAACAACATTGAAATACCTTCAGAGACTTTTATAAATTAATGTTTATAACCAAATATAAATATCTAATCTAAATACAGTCCAACCATAACAGAATCAAATACTTCCTTTGGTTGATCTAAAATCACATATGTATTTATAAAAGAATAAAAACCAGCCCTTAATCTAATCACACAATGTATTTATTTATTTATTTATTAAAATCTGCCTTCATGCACAAATATACTCTATGATAGAATAAAGATCAGATTTAATCTAATCACAAATGTACCTATGATAAAACCTTTTATCTAATCACATACATTCTTATAATACATTAAATCCTGCCTTTAATCTAAATCACAAATATATCAGAATAAAACTAAAACTTTAATTTAATCACAAAAAATACCTATGCTGAAGGGGAGGGGGGAGCCTTTAATCAGAAATGTACCCATGGTAGAATTAAAACCATCATGTAATCTAATCACAATATAGCTATAAAAGAATAAGCTAACCTTTATTCACATACATACCCACACAAGAAGAAAAAACATCTTTAATCTATTCATCTTATCACAAACGCACCTATGCTAGAACTAAACCATCCTTTAATCACAAATGTACCTATGACAGAACCATATCAACCTTAATTTAATCACAAATGTACCTATGATAGTTTCAAACCCTAAACCAGGGCCTGGACTTCCTCGGGGTACCGGAGTAGGCATCTGCTGGGCTGGAAGTGGTTGCTGTAAGGAATCACCTTTCTGTGGTGGTGGTGGTAGCTGCATTTGAAAGCAGTAAGATGCATAAGAAGATTACAGTATGTTTTCTTTAGCAGTATAAATAAGTTTAGATTCAGAAGCATTCAGACATGTAAGAAAATTACTGTATTTTTTCTTTTGCAAAGAAATAAGTTTAGATTCAGAAGTATTTAGATGTGTAAGGAGATGATTGCATGTTTTCTGCTGTAGTAGAAATAAGTTTAGATTAAGAAGCATTCGGACATATAGGGAGATTGCCGTATATTTTTTCATAATAAAAATAATGCATTACAAGTAGATCCAGTCTAGAAGTAGTGATGAATTCAGTTTATGCGTTCATCAAAATCAAAAGTGGAAGCTAAAACTATCTACAGAAAGAAACCTAATGTCAAGATAGGAAAACCCAATGCTTGTCACAGATGAAAAGTTATTAATAGTACCACTTTAGATTTTTCTCATGCAAGAAATAGTAGTTAACTAACATTAGTTATCCTGTTAGCCCAGTTATATACATAGAGAACAGTAAACATTAGTTATCCTGTTAGCCCAGTTATATACATAGAGAACAGTAAACATTAGTTATCCTGAAGACATGATAAAGGTGTGAATGCTGGGGTGAGTAACAAAATTAAATACATTAATTATCTCAAATCACTACTTGACTATCACAAATCACACCACAGTTATTAAGTAATTAACCCTATTCATATCTTGTGATTACCTGTTAACAACCACTTATTTTTTTACTGTGTTTAAAATCAAAAATCACTTAATTACTTACTGTGCTACAGATGGCCTCCATCCACTGGCTAGAAAAAAGACAAACAGTTAAATTGATTATGAAATATTAGAAGGACTGAATATGCAAATTAACTTGAGTTAGAAAATATAAATAAATGTCTAAACATACAGATAGATGAACAGAGAGAACCAGACCAGATTAGAAATATTTTAACAATTCTAATGAAAGTGACTACAGGTTCCCCTTGCATTACATGATTAAATGGTTCTGAAAAATAATTACATAATACAATGCATAAAATGGATTGATTTTAACAATTTATGGGTGATAGGGATTTGTTCCAAATAAAAATATAAAATAACCTAAAATTGGCAAACAAATGCAATTTTTTATTAATTTCTTTTATTAAATTAAAGGCCTACACAGCTATAGGTACTGTCATTCTTCAATCGGATGATGAATTAACTGGGTCTGGTAAGTCTGGTTCATCGTCTTCTTGCTCTGGATTGGTAGGTAGACAATTTTCAGATTTTTTTTGAAAAAAAATGTCAAGAGTGGGCTGAAGCAAATAACCATGCTCCTCAATTACAGCTAGAAGTTGTGTTAGAAATTTCCCAGCAGCAACATCAATTGCTGCAGCCTCCCTAGTCAGCTTAAGGTTATGGAATCCATGTTGTCCTTTGAAACACTCAACCATCCAATACTTGCAGCAAAGGATTGCACTTTGAACCCAGGTCAGTAGTGTTCAATTCTTTAAACCATCCAGTATTTGCAGCAAAGGATTGCACTTTAGGACCCAGGTTAGTAGCATTGAATTCTTCAAACAAAGTACTCGCTTGATAAAGACTGGATAATGAAATAGATGTTGATTTTCATGTTCAATCCACAGAGCCAACATCCTTCTGAGTTTCTCTAAATTCGATGCCCTTATCTGTGTTATCCTAGTTGTCATTCTTGTCACACATTTACAGCATTCTTGGATTTTCTCTGCTTGATTTTTTATTGTTCTTTAAACCATTAAAGTTGATTCAGAGATTCCTGTCACTCTGACAATGTCATCAGTGCGCTCAATACATTCCTACCTCTTATAATATCTAATTTGTCCTCTAATGTTACAGATTTCTTTTGTTTCTTGCTCTTAGAAGCACTCTGAACACATTCTTCTTTTTTCCATAATGCTAAACCTAAAGAAAAATATATTTCAATAACCACAATACAACCTGCTAGCTCTACAACTTCAGTGAGACTGAACAATGTTCACTGCATATGAATGCACGCTGTGTGTGTAAGTTCATCACATATAGGTGATTGCAAAATTCCAGCTATTCATTAATTTTTTTCTTCATTTACTAAAATTCACATAGCGAAAACGCATTCTGTATTAAGAAAACATCATAACATTTAAAACAACATAGTAAAACTGATATGATTAAAATTGATTAATTTTAATATGATTAAAAAGTGCTTGTGTGTTTGAGGCTGTGAACATATGTGCTTTGTGTGTTTGAGTATATGTGCTTGTGTATTTGAGTGTATGTGCTTGTGTGTTTGAGTCTGTGAGTGTTATGTGTTTGTGTGTTTGTGTGTGTAAGTGTATGTGTGCATTAGAGATAGAATGCCAGATCCGATTTACTTCTGATGATTTAAAGATTTTTTAGGGGTGGGGGTGGAGATTCCCCTATTGAATGCAATGCCACTGTCCTAACCTAAGTATTATTTTGTAATTTAAGGGGTGGTTAGTCGTCATTTTTTAAACAAGATGTTTTTCTTATTAGCAAATGTCATTCCAGGATGAAGGAGGTAGAAAAAAATTCCATCTCTCTTTAATTTCTAATAAATTATCTTCTTTTAAAGCAATTTTGAGAATTTAATGAAAAAACAGACACTGAAGATCATTTCTATATGTATCATAATTCAGTGAATTAGAGTCTAATTACTTCTACTACTATTACTTCTGCTGCCATATTGACTCTAATTTTTTGGCATATTCATTATTTCATCAACTAATCCCATTTTTCTCTCCGGGAATTCATCTGCTTTTGAAACAACGGAAGAAAAAAAACAGACCACCCAACTTAATGAATTAATCTGATGATTCAACACACATTAAAAATAAGATTCCCCCACACACAAACCCGTGACCAGCTAATGTACTTCTATCTTCAACTGAACAAGCTTACTGATGCATGTGCCTGTTGTCATCCTGCTCTTTCTGAGCAACAAAACAAGTAAAATATTCACATTACTGTATTTTCCTGCATTCAGTTTGACACGAAGTATATGTCGAGGTCTATTTTTTACTAAAAATTCTCCTGTTTAAGCCTGTAATCACCGTATAAGTTGACCCCTTTCCTTCATGTCTAACCACTCTATCAGAAATAACTTCCCACTAATACCGTGCCGGTAGCTATGATAAATTGAAATTCATGTAGCGAATTCCAGCACACGAATTATGGTCCTTTCAACAGCTCAAGATTGCCTAATATGTGGAACAATGGAAGACCCAAACTCAAGCTAAAAAATCTTGTTAGTTAGCTATGTCCTGAATGAGCAAGTGTGAGAATTCGCTTGACTTTGAAGTGTGCTTCACTGCTTGTTTTGCACGTTTCGTATTCTGGTGAATTGTTGTCTACTTAGTATCTCTCTTGACCTCTGACCTGCAAGGGTTCTGGGCATGTGCACTGGTAACTAGTTATGAAATGGCTTATTGTACAAAATGATACACTAACAGATTTATGAAATTATCACCTAGCGGTGGGCAAGAGAATCAAGCTATCCATGATGACTGATTTGTAAACAATGTCGAACATGTCAGAGATGTCACTAGGATCTTGTTATCTTCTGAAATTCACCTGAAATTACTACAGTTCAAAATGATCATCAATTTATAACTGGTGTGTAAGTCGACTTAGTATTTTTTATTGTGATTTTTGGTCTAAAAAAATTCGACTTATACGCCAGAAAATACAGTAATAATACCTCCAACAACTGCATCTAATATAAACCAAAGCAAGTCCCATCTTTGATATACAAATCTCACCCCATCCACTTTTCTCTGCAGGAATTTCCATTAGGAGGATATGAAACAAGACCAACATGTGACTTTCAAGTTACTATAAAAGAAAATTTAGGTGACTAAAAGCACATCATGTGATTTTTAACTTTGTATTAGGAAATTTGTAATTTAGTCTAAAAATAATACCATTTGACCTTTTTAATGTAAAAAAAAACTATCAGGTGATTTCTAGCTTTTAAAATAAAAAGTGATTTCTAACTTAAGTGTCATAAAAATATCTTAACTTCTAAATTAGTGTAGTTTTTCTCCACTTACTGTAGCTCTGCTTCATTGCTTAACAGGTACCAGTGAACCTTGGCCTTGCTAGAGGGTTTCTGTGGTATGCTTAAGAGTTGATTAACAGTGGAGCCAGCAGGGAGAGTTGGTCGATCTGGCATTCCATCTGTATGCACGCCATAAGCAAACCATTTCCGAACCTCCTGCAATAGAACAATGATGCTTAAGACTGAAGAATAAATGTTGTGGAATTTTACATTTATGCTGGCCAGTGGGAAAGCAAACATGAGGGCAAATGAAGGGAGAGAATTATTTCCATTTGTCACAGGATTTTTATGCCTAGTTCATGGCAACAAAAACATGTAAGACACTGTTTATGCATGAAACAATTACTTTTGTATTAGAGCAATCCACCAACATGCTCAGTTGGAACAAATAAATATGAACAGCATTTTGATGTCAGTGATGATGATGGTGATAATGTGATGAATTTTTCCAATTAACAGTAATGATTAAGAAGCACTAGGTGGATATAGTAAATCCTCTAGACATATACAAACCTATGTTTGTAACTAACACAATAGATTGTGTCTCTGGACATAAGTGACTATTACTGCAAAATATATAAACCTAAGATTTATCTAACACAATAGATTGTGTCTCTAGACATAAAGTGACTATTACTGCAAAATATACAAACCTAAGATTTATCTAACACAATAGATTGTGTCTCTAGACATAAGTGACTATTACTGCAAAATATACAAACCTAAGATTTATCTAACACAATAGATTGTGTCTCTAAGAGGTAGCTTGTAAACCATGCTCTCTTCCTCCATATTTCTCTCTCAGACCTTAGTGTCTGGATAAATCTTGCATGACAATGTTTTTCCATTAGAATACAAAACAGCCAGCTAACACTATTTATCAATCAATCATTCTTTATATTAATTATCAAAGTACCTAGTCTATAAGAATTGGGAATGCTTCTTGCATAGCATGTTGTTTCTCCATAAGTAGTCCATTAGAATACAAAACAGCAAGTTAACAATATTTATCAATCATTCGTTCTTTGTATTACTAAAGGTCTAGTCTATAAGAATTGGGAATGCTTCTTGCAAGGCATGTTGTTTCTCCATTAGAATACAGAACAGCCAGCTAACAATATTTATCAATCAATCATTCTTTGTATTATCAAAGGAACTAGTCTATAAGAATTGGGAAAGCTTTTGAAACCAGTTAGTGATAGATGTAGCTGTACAGATATTTATGTTTGAAGAGTCAGAAGAATTCTTCTGTAGAGATTAATATCAGTGTTTAGGCATGCTTAGGGAATGAACTGTAGGGGTGTATTTCCCCAGTCTGTTCTCCTAAAAGTCCTGACCTGCAAGCAAGATTGTGTATCAAGATGACGTGTTTGCAGGATTACTGTAATTGGATTTATATTAATGGTTCTTAATTGTTTTAACTGCACATGTGCAGTTTGCTTTCCAAGTAGGAAGCTGCTAACAGCTCATGGAAGTGTATTCTACTGTCATTTCCTATCTTTTCTCAAGTCACAAACCTAACCCAATTTTCCCCATTGAATATGGTTTCAACATTCGGAAATCCACATTCATATTTCATATTACTTACAGAAAGTAATCTTTAAAAAATGTGAAGATTTACTGTATTTAATCAATATTTTTATGTTTTCAAATGTCTCCTTACATAAAGATTGATGGTTCCTACTGGAGAAGTGTCTCCTTGCTTTTTATATGTGACAATATTGGAGTCACTGTACAGCACGACCCAAACCTGTTTCCAGCCTCCACTAAGAAGACTTTCTGTTTAACAAATAAAAATGAAAAGTAAGCTCATTGTTCAAATAGAAGGAATATAACAGAATATTAAAAAGAAATAGTGAATTTTCACTTTTATTAATTAAATGCAAGAACTCTGTTCAAAAACAAGACACATATGCACACACACAAATACACAATATATGGGGAATAATAGATTAAAAAATATTTTGTTATCTGATACTCAGATAATTACATGATTTTATAGTATCTTAAATGAAATAAATAAATTGGGAGATTTTTACTAGTGCTTTACAATACTAAATATGTCTAAATACTTTACAATGGGGGTGCAGCTCAACAACTGTAAGATTGTTGCAAAAATACTCTTAACTACTAAAATCAGAAAAATGTTAATAATTCTATGAATTAACCCAAATTGCTACTGTAACTTCATTTAGGATGGATATATTAAAGATTAGTTCATTTAACTGTAAAACTGGCTAATTTAATGTCATTCTAAGGTATCTGATCAGTCTAACTTTTCTACCACTGAAGTGATAAAGTAGTGCATATTTAGTGCCAGGATTGTGATTACAATAAATTTTTAGATGTTTTATTATAATACTTTAATAGTAGAAAAAAAAATCAGGAGCATAGTTTGACAATTTGAAGCCAGGGAGTGGGTAATTGGTTGAGAAATCTCTAACAAACAAAACCAGAAGGTGGAACCCAGATCTAATCCAAACATGTGAGGTTAGCGCCTATACCTTTTGAACATCATTCTCAAACTCAAAGGTGAAGACTGGTCTTTTCTTTGGCTTTTCTGTATGTGGCTCTCTATTTTAGAATTTATCTTGATTTTTTTTTTTAATGTGGGCTCATCTCAGACATCATGAACAATGCAAGAATTTAAAAGGTAGAAAAATAACTCATTAAAGTTGGTTGATTAAAGCTGAGGTTATTACAAGACAAATACATAAACATCTAGAAATACATTTTAAATAAATATCAATATCTGCAGAATTATCAAAGAGATTTAAAGATATACACAAGCCTGAGGAGGGGTGGTGGTGCAGCCAGTACTTTGTTCTGGGGCCCATGAAGGGGAAAATTAAAAGAAAAATTACAAAATAAATTTTTAAAAAGAAAAACAATCTTGGATATATACTTCATACTTTGTGTGTACAGGAAAACTGCCTTGCAGCCTTGTTTGACATAACCTATGAAAAAAATACATGTGTTGAACTTTGTATAAGGGCCCACACACTTTCTTTGTAATGGGGCCCGGACTTTCTCTCAGCGGCTCTGGGTATAAAACTGCATAAATCTACTTTTAATCAATAGCTGATTATATATATATATGAAACTGGAAGTGTATTTCTTGTCATTTTCCTGTTATATAAATTTAAAATGAATATATCCTGACAGATGACTTTATGTATTTATAAAAAGTTATCTTGCCAAGTTTCAATACTCAAAGTGTTACAACAAATAATATTCAGAAAGAGTGTGTGATGATAAGAAAAGAACCTAATTCAGTGGAAAGCATATAATCATATCTCTGAAATAACTGCTATAATGTTCATCAAAATCAAGTACATTTAACCTTTTTAATCTTTGTTTTTTTTAAAAAATGCATGCAAGAAATCAATGTCCAGTTAAAGCTTAGTTCCCATGAAAGATATTGCTGTTGCTTTTTTTATTGGCTTTATTAAAAACAAAACAACTGAAGCTTTATAAATAATATATAACTAGTATTTACATTTAGAGTAAAACTCATAAAATATTTTAAGAATACATGATTTATATCTATACAGTGAACCCTCAAATATTAATTCAGCAAAACAAAAAAAGGTAATATGTGAAATTAATATTAACTAAGTGTGTATGGGAATGGGAGTAAATAAATTTATGTAATCTAAACAGTGAAATAAATTTTGTCAAATTAAATAATATATATAGATTTAATTATTGCCTTGGACTAAGAAAATGTGCTTATGAGGTTTCATTAAAAACCATATTCAGTCATATCACACAAGTATCTACACCAATCTCGTTCTTCTATAATTTCTTGTTTGGTTTGCAGTGAAGTTGTTATCCTGGTTTGTTTTTCTTTATTTACACTTGTTTTAGAAGCCACTGTTATTAATTAATGAAGGACTTTAATTATTAAAATATGAGATAGTTCTAGGGAGCTCTATTCACTAAAAGTACAGCCAACAAAGCCAAAGCATCAACAGCTTTTCTGCCTGGCTCAGTTAAAGCTGTGAGCAGAGCAGAGCCTGACAGACCCATTAAATGCAAACATGGTAACATTATGCAGATTCTAATAGCATAAGAATACTCAATCATCTGTGGAAGGCCAAACAAAATATCATTTTGCAACCCCAAAATTATGCAAAGATCCACTGCTTGTATTGTATACAGGCACTCTTCACTTAACAACTACATGTTTAATGACTGCTCGGACTTATGACTGGGCTCTCCAGATGCAAATTAAAACAAAGTTATCAAGTTGGAGTTTCCTTTAGACTTTTCTTTATTCAGAATAAATAAAAATGATTAAGCTCTTCGCTTATTGACCAAATTGCTTAATATTTTTAATAACCTAGTCATGGGAATGGAACTTGGTTGTTAAGTGAGGAGTGCCTGTATATCTTTTAAATTTAGCACACTGTATTATTTTCTTTTGCCATGGACATATGATATATATGTGTGTGTGTGTGTGTGTGTGTGTGTATGCTTACAATTAAACTATTTCTAATCTATTCCTGAAAAGAAACCAAACTTCATAAAAAATTCTCCATTATACTAATTATAGACTAATTTTTATGAATGAAAATGTTAAAATTAAACAAATACATAATTTTTTAAAAATATTTTTTAACATATAAAATGCTGCTATACTCACTGCTGAATTTTCTCATATATCCTGATTTTACTGCACTCATCTGTATTAAGGCATATAAAACATGTTTTAAAATTAAGAAAATTCACAGGAATGAAAATACAATGAAACAGTTCACTAATTATTATACAAAATACAATGTACTATATAGTTACCCATCCCCACCAAATCTAGTGCATTGGACAGAGCTGTACAATAAAAAACAAAATGTCTGAAAAACAATAGTGCAAATCAGTGAGTAGGTCATTAGATCATTCATAGTAACAGAAAAGTTAAATGGAATAGTCTTTTATGTAAGTGGCATGTGCATATTTGATATCAAGTTTGATGTGGCAATGTTTTATAAATCTACTTATATAAAACTTTTAAAAGACTGTTTTAAATATCTCAGAAATTTAGTAAAACAGGCTATTTTATTAATCTTCAGAAGTTTCTCATTCTTCTTTCCCTTTCAAAAATTAACATAATTTTATTAAAAAAACAAATAAATATACTTAGAGTTAGATAAGCTCATATACTGATATAAATTACTTAAATTATAAGAGTTAATATGCGTATTTCAAATGTACTGAAACTATTGTCAAAAGAATCAATGCTTTCAACGTTGACTGTTTTATCTACTACCGTAAATGTGACAATCTTCAGAAATATTAGGGAATATATATATTTTTTAAATACAACTGCGTCTTAATCTGAGCTGCTTTAAACTTATATTACATGTAGGCATATTCCTAAACTATATATGGATTAAAACTCTTTAAAATACAAAGTAAACCCATTCCTTTCTAGAAATAGGAATCGTGTTTACGATTCTTGACCCATCACCGTCAAATGTGTGTAAGATACGACTAGTTTTCAGACATCGAATTTGGAGCATAAATCTATAGGCCTAAATTAAACACTGCCTTATAGTTATACTTAAAAGTATTGCTAATTCTAACGTGTTTTACTGTTTCATCGATAACTACTTATAATAATATACGCAATAATACCACACCTACAAAATATTATTCGTAATACTAATTACTATGTTGTTTATTTCAAGATTAGGGTGACAAGCCCATGAGCGATTATTATTAAATGTAAACTTTAAGATAACATATTAATAATTAAATCGTACTATTTAACAATTTAAGTGTTCTCCCTTTACCTTCTAAATTCGACTGTAGGCCTAACTCAAAACCTTGTTCACGTAATTTTGGATGATTCAAAAGATGAGCCAGACTAAGAAATTACGTAGAGCATTTCTATATAGATATACGATCACCAGCCAAAACAAACGCCATTCCGGCGGCGAACACTACTCGTGGCAGTGCGGAATAATTCTGTATAGGCATAGAAAATCAACTTTATTAATACAAATAAAATTACGTCATGTTATCTAGAGAGAGCGACTTGTACTTTTAAGATGTTGTAACATACCTTAATAATGTATGTGTTCCAGGCAGAAGTTTACACATTTCTAGAAAATAACTCCTATTTATACTGAGGGATTCTTAAAAGGCGCGTCAGTTTCTGCGTCTGCTATTCTAGAAAGTAAGTGTAAGGACATATGCTTCATGTAAGCAAGTATTAGTTTCGTTGTAAATTATAACAGAAGCTAATAGAGTGGATTTTTTTGTTCCTAAACCTTAAATTCAGTTCAAACTTCAGAGACATCTACGTCAATGGCCTCTAAGGTCAGAGCTCAGAACTTTTATTGTATAATAGACCATTAACCCATTAAATCATTAACCCAATAATAGACCATTAACCCATTAAATCAATATTACTATTATTAGTAAAATATGAAAACTACATACTAGTACATACTTTAACATAAAAATTACTCATTCGCACATTTATACTTAAATTTCTTTTGTTTACATTAATTGTATAACACCAACTTGCTCTGACATATATATATATATCACTCTCGTGATTAATGTGTAATTAGAGAACGACGGGGGAAAAAACATCCCGTTAAAAAGTGACGAAGATTGGCACTGTGATATGTTTGAAAGTGTTGTGTTTTATGAAGTCTGATATAGGCCAAACTGTAAATTCTAGAGCAATATGTACCAAGAATTAAGTGTTCTTACTACCTTGGCTGAGCTGGAAAGGTAGGCCTATCCAATCTTCTCATCCCCACCCTTCGAGTCTTTCGTTTTCTACCGATCTTTGGAATGTTCTTGAATTAAGGTTTTCTTAATACAGTTCACCTCAGCTTTTGCCACTCTATACCAGTTTTCTGAGGGCATATATTGATCCGTCAACGACAAGTTACTTCTGTGCTATTACTCACCTATATTTTGACACTATTTTTCTAAGATGTTCTATTTAACTGTGTTAATAGTTTACTTAAATTTTTTTCTAACAAAAAAACCCCACCCCGACCCTAAGTGTGTACATGAGGATAAGAAAGGGTCAACAGTAGCTACATTAGGATATCTGGGCTAGGAAAGAGTTAAAAAGCACTTAGAAAGAAAAATAGGCCCGACGAGAAAGGCAAGGAGCACTTAATGTCCAGCCTGTCATTTTTGGGGCGAATCTCTTTGTCATCTTAACACACCTTACCATCTGTGGTATATTTCATTATTTGTCTACCTTCCCATTGTTCTTGTTTGTAGCACACACTTTTTCGTTCATTACTTTTGGCGTCTTTTGGGAAATTAACATAAAAGAATATGCCTCTAAGATTTATCCTTTCTATAACAATCATTCAATTTAAAGATCTGGAAAAAAAATTTTTTAAAAGGAACCAAAGCATTACATAGATATGAAATGAGAATTAATGATCATTTTTTTCTGTCAGAAGAGGCCATGAAATGAATCATTTCAATTATTTTAAGATCAACTACAAAAGCGGCCAAATTTAAATTTGAACTGCACAGCTACATTCAGTAATGTGACATATTTTAATAAATTGACTATAGTTCAAAAGCAATCAGAGGTACACTTTAAATCTGAGCTTCACAAACGTCCAACCTTAAAAGCCCAATGTTGAGCAGTGTAGATTCCCATTGAAGGATATTCACGTCACTGGAAACTCCCTTTCTGTCAGCATTAGCATGCAAATTCAATGATTAACTTTTGAATCATATTCTCAACACATTTTCTAATTTCTATAGTCTATACTCTATACCATAAGTAACCGAGAATTATCTACCTTAGATAATCATGCCTTTTTATGTAATCTTATTCAAATATAAATTATTCTGAAATATGAAGGTACGATATTTTTAATTCGATTTACTGTAAAGCACTGGGATTAGTAGCTACAGATCTAAAACCTATTACTGGGTAAGAAAGAAAATATTACGTGATCTCTTTAATGATGTATTACATGTTGGTAGATCAATGTAAATATACTGGCTAAAATTGATTGTGATCTATCAACATATAATGCGTCATTCTAGTAATAGAAATCGTTAAGAATGTTGGATGAAAAGAGCATAAACTGCTTTTTACTTCTCTGTTGTATGTCCGTCCTATTAAACTGGCAATCCACTTAATCCACATGTATTGAATGTAGCTAGACATATTACTATAGTAATATTTAATGCTCTTTTGAGAAGGAAATTTGTCACATAGTCAACCCAATCATTTTGGGTATGTCAGCATAGTGGGCACCAAATTTTAAGTTTGAACAGGGACAAACTTGTCTAAGGTTAACAGAATTTTTAAAAAGTAGGCCTAAGCAAAAATTATCACAAACACTCTTTTCTGTTTCCGCTGTTTTAGCGAGTTGTTTTAGCGGGAATGGGGGGGGGGGGGATGCCATTAAAATCGAACTCCACTAATGCATCTCGTGTTTTTATTTTTGTTTACGAAACTGCTGTCTTGGGAATACTGGGGGGGGGGGGGGGGCGTAAATTGGTTAGGAGCCGTTTACCTACAAGTGTCGCCATGTTTATTGATTTAACCTTGAGGTTGACCAGAACTCTCGCGAAAGTTAGCTAGATGAGAGTTTGTATTTTGATTCCATTGGTACATTAATTGAATATATTTATTTATAGCATTTATCTAAAAATGCAATATGCTTGTGGAGAGCGTACTTAATTCCTAGGCCTACATTTGAAATGCTAGAGATCTTCGGAAGCTGTTAATTACCGAGGAATTAGATAGTTTTTTTTTAAAGTCCACAGAGTTCTGTGTATCTGTCAATAAGACGATCGGAAAATGTAACCTGATAAATTAAAGTGGAAAGAGAAAAAGTTGTCACAGGAAGTCCACGCAGCTCGTCCTAAAAAAAAAATGTCAACAAGGACAATTCATTATTCTGGAAAGTGTGCACATGTACGACTCGACAACTACATCTATCCCTAAAGTAGTGAAGGTCGACATTTTGACACGGTTACAAGGAAGCCCCGATATAAAGTGTTCCGTCAACGTGATGTGCAGCACAAATTAGCGCAACATGTATACCCAACTTGAAATTTATTAAATTTCATATGTAAATCTTCAATACACTGTGTCCTCAAATTAAAACAACAGAATATAAAGACGATATAAACCCGATTTTATTGTAAAGTATCTATCTATCGACCATAATAAAGCAACATAAGACGATATAAACCCGATTTTATTGTAAAGTGTCTATCTATCGACCATAACAAAGCAACATAAGACTATATAAATTCGATACTGAAGAGTGTGTCTCTATCAGCTCTGGAAAGGAGAAATATTGTATGTAAGTAAGGAGAAATTTCAGTTCTGGAAAGAAGAAATATTGTACCATAGTTATGGAGTGATTTCCATTATAGAAATAAAAAATATTTACTGATGATTATAGAGAGATTTCATTTCTGGAAAGAAGTATTTTGCCAGGGTTATAGAGAGATTTCATTTCTGGAAATAAGAAATATTTTAACCATGGTTATAGAAAGATTTCCGTTATAGAAAGGAAAAATACTATATCTTGCTTACTAAGATTTCCCTTATGGAAAGGATAAATAATATGTCATGGTTACAGAAATATATTTCCGTTGTGGAAATAATACGCTTTGTTTACAGAGAGATTTTCCTTGTGGAAAGGAGAAATATTATACCATGGTTATAGAGATATATTTCCGTTATGGAAAGGAGAAATAATATGCCATGGTTACACAGATATATTTCCGTTATGGAAAGGAGAAATAATATGCCATGGTTACACAGATATATTTCCGTTATGGAAAGGAGAAATAATATGCCATGGTTACACAGATATATTTCCGTTGTGGAAAGGAGAAATAATACGCTATGTTTACAGAGAGATTTTCCTTGTGGAAAGGAGAAATATTATACCATGGTTATAGAACGATTTCCGTTATGGAAAGGAAAAACCGTGTTTGTGGGTTAAGAGAGCGAAAATGTGCTGATTTGGAAGACAGACACATTTGAAAGCTCGGACAAGTAAATTCAAGTTAGGATTCCAAGCACTGGATTTCCTAGGGCACACGCTTTAGCGTAGAGATTCTCAACCGGGGGGTGTCTGGGAGGGGGGATTTTTAAGGTAGGGGTGGGAATTGGGACCATAGACTCAAACTGCATTATTATTTGGAATGTACCTTTTAGTCAGACTTGGAAATAAGGGTAATGGCATTCTTACATATGGTGAAAGGGTGCATGGAGCAAATAAGGTTGAGAAGCACTGCTTTAGGGTATAATTAGCACTCGATTGTGCTAAGATCGAAAAAATTTTACAGATTGCTGCACGGCCTGCTACTAAGACAGTTTTAACCTCATTGAATAACTATTATCGGTACCTTGTGTGTCTACACCCTCAGAATGCAAAACTATTACCGGTAGTCTGTGCCCTCAACCTCAGATTGCAAAACTATTTTTTTATCATTAGTTTGTGCCTACAGTCTCACATTGCAAAATTATTATCGGTAATCTGTGCCCACAACCTCAGATTGCATAGCTGTTATCGGTTGTTTGTGTCTGCAACCTCATGTTCCTTAACTATTATCGATAGTTTGTGCCCATAACTTCAGATAGCATACCTATTATTGGTATTTTGTACCCACAATATCAGATTGTTTAACTATTATCGATAGTTTGTGCCCATAACTTCAGATAGCATACCTATTATTGGTATCTTGTACCCACAATATCAGATTGTTTAACTGTTATCAGTAGTTTGTACCTACACTTAAATGCACCACAACTGCAAGAGTATTTCTGACAAGATTGCGTGGTCTGACACGTACGAGTAGTCTTTCAAACAGACTGACATCTGAATCGTGAAGATGGCCACGCTAGCAAAAGATTTTGTATTGCGTCGTCATGCCAGCAATGCCAGAATTGTTTCTATCTACTCCAAAAGCACGACGGAATCCTTTTCTCCGTTGCATGTGGTAGTAGAAAGTCGAGCAGAGAAATAACATACTCTCAGAGAGAAAGTGCTTGGCAAATATGCTTAGCTATTATGCTTGGCTATTGTGCTTGACATGTTTTGACATGCTTGACTAGTGTGCTTGGTATGCTTGGCTATTGTGCCTGGCATGCTTGGCTTTTGCACTTGGCATGCTTGACTATTGTGCCTGGTATGCATGACTGTTGTGCTTGGTATGCTTGGCTATTGTGCCTGGTATGCATGACTGTTGTGTATGGTATACTTGGTTATTGTGCCTGGTATGCATGACTGTTGTGTTTGGTATACTTGGTTATTGTGCCTGGTATGCATGACAGTTGTGCTTGGTATGCTTGGTTATTGTACTTTGTATACTTGACTGTTGTGTTTGGCATGCTTTGCTGTTGTATTTGGCTATCGTGTTTGGAATCAAGCGATTTAAACGGGAGGAAATTCATCCTCAAAACAGATCATAACCTGCTTGCACACCTATCGTGTCACCCCAACAGGTCATCTTTTGCAATAAGACCCTTTTTGCAAGAGTACCAGACGACTAACCGGTATATTCATGACAAGCAGATCACGAAGAGTTAGATGAAGAGAAATGTCGAACATCACATAATTGTGAAAATTCACTTCTAACTAATATGTCTATTTATAATAATACATGTACTACAAATGCGCACTTAATTATAAAATTTTAAATACGAGAGTAACAAACGGATAAAGATTGACCTTGCCGGTTATATTTGATTTATAAAATCCTGAAAAAATTAAAATGTTATTTATGCACAAATATTTTGTTGTAGAAAACCCAGGTTATCTTCTAAATAAGAATGTGACAGTGGTTCCACAAAGAACGTCTTTTCAGTATAATACTGCAATTATTAAAAGAGACATTCTTAAGGTACTTTCTTAGTTCAGATAATTTTAGTCTGCGCAGAATGTGCGGAAATTGTGTCACTAATAGAGGTATTTTTATGAAGAGTAATTTTTCCTTGATAGTAAATTTCAAATATAATTAGGTTTGCTGGGGAAAACAATGTATATTTCAATCATAATTAGGTTTGCCGAGAAAAGCAATGTAAATTTCAAACATAATTAGGTTTACTAAGAAAAAGAGAGGTAGATTTCAATCATGATTAGGTATGTTGAGAAAAACAATGTAAATTTCAATCACAATTAGATTTGCTGGGGAAAACGAGGTGGATTTCAAACATAATTAATTTTGTTGGGAAAACGAGGTAGATTTAAATCATAATTAAGTTTGTTGGGGAAAACGAAGTAGATTTAAATCATAATTAGGTTTGTTGGGGAAAACGAGGTAGATTTCAAACATAATTAGGTTTGCTGAGAAAAACGAAATAGATTTCAATATGATTAGATTTGCTGGAAAACAAAACTAGGTAGATTTCAATCATTATTAGGTTTGTTGGGGAAAACAAGGTATATTTCAATTATAATTAAGTTTGTTGGGAAAAAAACGAGTTAGATTTCAATCATAAATAGGTTTGTTTGGAAGAGGAAGATTTCAATCATAATTAGGTTTGCTGAGAAAAACGAGTTAGATTTCAATCATAATTAGGTTTGCTGAGAAAAACGAGTTAGATTTCAATCATAATTAGGTTTTGGGGGAAAAACAAATTAAATTTCAACATAATTAATAAATTAGGTTTGTTGGCAAAATGTAGGTAGATTTCTGTCATAATTAAGTTTATTGGGAAAAACAATGTAAATTTCAATCATAATTAGGTTTGTTGGGCAAAACGAGGTAGATTTCAATCTTAATTAGGTTTGTTGGTAAAGATGAGATAGATTTAAATCATAATTAGGTTTCTGGAAAAACACGAGGTAGATTTCAATCATAATTAGGTTTGTTGGAAAAAATGAGGTACATTTCAATCATAATTAGGTTGCTGAGAAAAACGAGGTACATTTCAATCAGAATTAGGTTTGTTGGGGAAAATTAGGTAGATTTCAATTATAATTAGGTTTGTTGGGAAAATGTGGTAGATTTAAATCATAATTAGGTTTGTTAGGAAAAACGAGGTAGATTTTAAGCGGTAACCATGCAAGTAACTTTACCTCAAGTCGTGCAGTGACTGGATTCCTTAACATAATGCAATCCTAGGTGATGCTGAAGTCAAAGACTCTTGGAATGTAAACTATTAGATCTTGCATAACTCGAAAATAGGACGCTAAATATTTACGGATATTTTGTAACAATAATAAGAGATCAAAGTTGTCCTTTATTTCTAGGCTTTAAAATATTCACTTTCATTTTACATTAGTTAATAAATTGAATAGGAAATAAGACAAAATAAATTATTTAAGATTAGTTTAATAGCATCTTGGAAAGGAAGGCATACTGATTATGTATGGCTCATACATGCAAACAATGCTTTCTGTGTTTATCAATGCGCAAGAGAGAGAGAGAGAGAGAGAGAGAGACTGTGTGTGTGTGTGTGTGTGTGTGTGTGTGTGTGTGTGTGAGTGAGAGAGAGAGAGAGAGAGAGAGAGAGAGAGAGAGTACGTGTCTAACAACTAAAACAAGAAGAAACAGAAAACGAAATTACCTCAAAACGGTTAAGCACATTTAATTTAATCACAGTACTGTGGAATCATCATAGAGGAAAAGAATATAAATAAAGTGTTAATTGAACACAACGGCTGAAAAATACAGTCAGTCAGTTACGTGAATCTGCATAGTAAGTCTCATGTTTGGGGCTCCTCATAGTTAATACATTCGCTAAAATTAATGTCTATTTTAGCCATAGTGTTCCCTTGTCAATTGTATATACATGAGTCAGTCTGTCAGTAATACACATATATTCCACACACGCGCACGCAGGCACACACAATGTGCACTCTATACGACTCGAACATACATGATCTGGAACTCGACACGGATTCAGTCGGTAAAAAGCCAACAATTCTGATTATTGTGCTTAGTCCTTGGGAAACAAATAAAATCCACACAAAAACAATATCAACAACAAGCAACCGATTCCCGCCAGCTATTATCTCTGTCCTGGCCATTTGTTCGCATCTTCTTTGAGTCATGCCTGTAATCCTTGGAGTATTGCTGAACTTTGCACCTAGCCACGACTTCAGGCCTTGAAGTATTGCAAGTGTGAGTGTAACTGATGCCGGCTGGATAAGCTCGTTCAGTCATTTTTAGTGCCGCACATAATAAAACAAGATTGAAATTTTAGTATTACAAAGCATAGGCGTCCAAGTTCTTTTCAACAATCTCTCTCCCTGGAAAACAATAGCCAATCGGTAAAATCTTTAGCATCAGCTTCATCTGTCTGCAATCCCTAAGGCTTCTGTTCATAACGGATTTTTCTAACCACATTTCCCCCATGACTGTTAACATCCAGTGTTGCAGGACCTGATCGGCTTCCATCACGAACGGTCACCTTGTGGCTCCCCACAGTCCCCTGCAAACCTTGGAACTTGCTGCCTTTCATGGGTTTGACGTTTTCGGGACGGAGACTGTGGAAATCCCGCAGAGCGTCCTGGTAGCTTCCGGTTTTCCCGTAGTGGCGTGTAAGGCGTGAGCCACTCCTAGTGACGGGCTGGCGCGTGACTCCCTGCAGCAGTGCACGTGCGGCCGTGAAAACAGTTCTGACAAGGGGCGCTACTCGCTTTCGGCGTCTCACTTCGTTTATGCTGAGCGAACTTTTCTTGCGAGTCTCCAATAAAGACATTTTCGCGACATGTTCACCTGAAGCAAAATAATAATAAAGACAATATTGATGATGATAATATTGACGATGATTATTATGACGGTGATAAAAATGAATATGATAAAATAATTAAAAATTAATAGTTATATTGGATTGTTTAATCATGACTAAATTAGATCAAATGATACCTATGGAACTTTTTTTTTTTTTTTTTGGAGGGGGGGGATTAGCATTGTATACTACACTTTGTCCAATCAAAAGTTTAGTCATTAAACAACTAGAAGCACATTTTTGTATCTATCACAAGCATTATCAATGTAAATTTTGTATAATTATGAACCATTCCTTTTTTTATTCATAATCAGATATGAAACTTGTATCTTCTAATAAAGCAAAAAGTTGATATAAATGTGCGTGCGTGTGTTGTGTTCTCCAACATTACCTAAAAATAATTTCATAAGTAAAATCATTTTATTTCATAGAATTTATCTGAATTATTTACCTAAATTTCATTATCGTGTACAATAGTGTCTCAGCTTACCCGCCTGTCCTAAGAAAATGTCGTCGTCAACGTCCATCAGTGCTTCTAGGTCATCATTATCCAGGTCTTCTACAGGAAATCCCTCCAGTTCATCATCATCGTCTTCCGCCGACTTGTCTTCGCCTTCATCAGAATCGGTTTTAGAATGTCGTTCACCTTTGCTTCCCGATTTCGTCTCGTCGTCGAGAGACTTGCTAGTGTCGCATCTCGTCGTTTGTCTATCATCTTTTGTCACCTCGCCGCTCGTCTCGTTAGATTGATTATCGCCAGCGCCTTTAACAACACTTTTGATACCATCGTTCTCTTCTTCAGCTGACGTCTTCAGATCCTTGGCAGTGTCGTCATCCTCAGATTCGATCGTGGAATTGTCGTGCGTTTCCTTGGAAGACTGGCGCGAGTCTTCATTAGAAACATTTTCGGTTCCGTTGTTCCTTTTTACAGAGTTGGAGTCTTCGTTGGTGTCCATAGACACATCTTTTTCCCAGGACGTGTCATTGTCGTTAATCTCTTTGGAATTGGGACTAAGACTTTCACTCGACTTCGACCTCTCCTCAGAAACAGTTTCGAGGGCGCTGGTGTCGTCATTGACGTCATCTTCCTTAGATTCCTTTGAGCTGTTGTTAGAATGATTGTCTTTTACACGAATCTTTACATCGTCGATATCATCTTCGCTAGATTCCGTTGAGTTGTTGTTAGAATGATTGTCTTTTACACGAATCTTTACATCGTCGATATCATCTTCGCTAGATTCCGTTGAGTTGTTGTTAGAATGATTGTCTTTTACACGAATCTTTACATCGTCGATATCATCTTCGCTAGATTCCGTTGAGTTGTTGTTAGAATGATTGTCTTTTACACGAGACTTCAAGTCGTCATCGCCACTTTCAGCGCTACTGTCGTTAGCATGCTTCTGGGAATGTTTGAAATCGTCGTCAAGCGAAACGTTGACAACAACGCGCACATCCTCTTTCGTGCTTACGACGCTGGCCGGGGAGGCGATAGGCTGGCTTGTTACCGGAACCGATCTGCAGACGTCTGGCAGATGGGCAATGGACAGCAGAATCGCTAGACCGCAAAGCGGCGACAACCACACCAGCTTAGCCATCCTAGTTTTATCGACGGACAAGTGCTGCCGATGTCAGTTATGCAGTGGGAGACTATGGAGATCTTGTTGCCTTCCTTCCTGGAAAATAGCAGCAGATCACGTTTTTGGAGAAGGCCGCTTCAAGCCAAAATTCCAGCCCGTGAGACACTTTGCGACGCGCGACTGACGGGTAACTGCTGATATGCGAACACTGGCTTGCTCAATGTGGTGGTGGTGCCGCTACTGGCTTGCTCAAGCTTCTTTCTGCCTTTTATAGAGACAAAGGAAAGCCCACAGTCAAATCCGTGGGTTATGCAAATTTTACGTCGTCAGGTTATAAATTCGGAAATACCGTCTTGTAAACCTCAGAGACGTGTATGTGTGTGTGTGTGAGAGAGAGAGAGAGAGAGAGTGTGTGTGCGTGTGTATCGGTGTTTCGGTGTGCGTGTGTAACACCCTCCATGCTATATCATGTCACTGTGTGTGTGTGCGTGCGTGTGAGGTATGTGTGGGCGGGGAATATTAATTAAAATTATACCCAGCGACATGTATAATGATTCATTTGGAAACATTTACACGCACAGACGCTACATAAAGGCGTGCGCAGTCACAAGTGTGCACTTCATAACCTTATTTAGCTCTATTCTGCAAGTCCTGTAAAAATTGCAAAAAGAGAAAGAGAGGGGAATAAAATACTGTGAAACAAAATAAACATTGCAAAAAGAGAAAGAGAGGGGAATAAAATACTGTGAAACAATATAAACATTGCAAAAAGAGAAAGAGAGGGGAATAAAATATTGTGAAACAATATAAACATTGCAAAAAGAGAAAGAGAGGGGAATAAAATATTGTGAAACAATATAAACATTGCTGACTAATGCAACTCACGATATTTTCTTTTCTTAAATATAAATAAACAAATTTTTAAAATTAAAAATAGCTAACGTTCACCTCATGTGACTCGGAAATAAGACATGTAAATTATTTATATCAGACTGACGTTAATAATGACTACTAGGCAACAGTTCGTCATTTTAAGTGTGCATGCTGTTCCTTGGTGACGTCAAACCCGTCAGCAGAGAACCTGGATATGAAAGCAGTTGTCCATCAAGCCGTTCGGCTTCCACTAGGCGTCGCTGTTCGACATTGTACGTCACGCTTGAAGACCAAACCCACACGAAGCAAAATCCATCATGTCGTATAATTCAAGATATTTTCGTTGTTTAACGCGTTTATGATTTCTGGTTGTCTTGTTTTTTGCTGGGTTCTTTTTTGTTTTGTTTTGAACCAGACGTCCAGTCACGTGCTCCTTAATTTAAAATTTCAGCTTTCAATTTAAAATTTCAGTAAACAAACTGATAATGTAACTTAATTCTGCAATTTTATGAAATTTTCTTCAGCTCATCAATCATTTAGTCTAATTCTTGCTGGTCTAGACTGGTTTTATGATACCAAGCGATACAAAGTAATGTGTGAACCTCGGGGGCACCCGTCACTCGTTATGGTTATTATTTATTAATTAATAACACAACTAATTACATATGATCGAGTATATTAATTTATAGTTATTAATAATTCTCCCAGAAGACCAACATGTCTCTCACTTGGCAGATTATAGGGGTGTCGTAAAACTCTACTCTGTACACAATAATAAATAGACGTTTTCCTGTCGCATAATATTCTGAAGGTGGAAATTACTTACCAACGGAGTATTAAAAATCTGCTTTTATCTATATTTAACGAGCCCCCATCTACCCACTATTACTGTAACATAAATTTTAACATATGTGCAAGAAGGTTAATAAATTTAATATATCAACAATGAAATGTACAAGATATATATATAATCAAGTTCATGGATATAATTCATCACAGAAATGAGAGTGGAATTTTAGAGAGATAATTATAGTCAATATATATATATAATTATTTCAATGATGGCCACTGTCACTAGCACATATTCTCAATCAAGTGGTTTGCAACAAGTCACTGTCTTTTTTTTAGGATGATGGTCCTACATACTCCTTCTAGGCTTTTTACACAACTATTCCAGAATCTTCAATGCACTTTCCAAGCATTACCATGGAGAATCGTCCAGAATTCCACGGGCACTATCAAGTATATCAGGAGAATGATCCAAAATTTTTATGTGCACTACACAGTACACCACGAGGAATGTTCAAGAAACTTTGGAGAATTCTTGAGACCAAACTCAAGCTTCAATTTTCGTCATATTGGCTCTCAAATAGAATTCACAGGAATCAACCTACAGCAACACATTACTGATAAGTTCGATGACAAGATTGAATACACTCACCAACATGATCCAGTAGAGTACAGTAGTCACTGTAGTCTGAAGCAGATCAAAAGCATCAAAGAAAAAAGGCACGCTCCTTTTGCAGAAGTTAAATTAAGGCAGCACTATATTTCAGGCATATTTTATCTCTAAACTTCTTTCTCCCTTACACTCATTCTCAACTTACAAAACCTGCAATAATATTCATTAGCCCGATATATATGCAGCATAAGAAATATAGTATTGATCAAAATTCACAAGTGTAATGTACAACTTCATCAAATTAGTGAACATAGAAATAATGGTTCATTTACCTAAGCCTTCACCAGTTCAAATCATAGATCAATTGCAAACACGTACAAAATATTTCTAAGTCCATTTTTACTTTATCAGTCAGTTAACTTACCATAAGCTAATGGTCGCTTTTATGGCCGGTCTCGAGTTCTGTCAAGATCAAAGTGATTAGAATAGAAAAATTCTTCAACAAAGTCACTTTTGGTCCATCGCCATTGGATGAAATTGTTATGAATAAGTATGAGACTATTAGTAAGAAAATCTACTCATCAATTTGGAACTGGTTTGGATTGCATCATCAAGATCTAGCATATTCTTCATCTGAGTTGTTTACTCCAACTCTGACACTTACAAAATACCATCATAAGCAGTGCCCAAGGTCTGGTCACTTTGACATTTAACAATTTATATAAAAATTAAGTTTAGAAATAGGGAAAAGCAAATTTACTTCACCACATAATGCCTTTTTTAATCTTTATGTTTAAAACTTAATTTGTATTTAAGTTTCAGCTTTTTTTTGTCTCTTTTTTCAAGGGAATTTAGTTTTAGCACGGACATTTTTAGTTATAAAGCTACAACACTGTGATGTCTGAAAATTCATATCGGACTTCTGGCATATTTTGTTCATAAGCAGTCACAGTTCTCTTCTTTGGTAGTGAAGTCAGAAAAATGTGTACACTCCGGTTACGCATTAGAACACACTTTGAGCACAACATACACGCATAACGTTTAAAGCATCAGAAAGACATTAATTGTTGTTCTTCCAATTATTAACTGCAAAATGAGAATATAACATTTAAAGAAACGGGGATATATTAATACATGTTATTCCATTTATTAACACGATAGTTATTCCAATTATTAACACGATGTTGTTCCAATTATTAACACGATGTTTTCACAGTTTTAACATGAAGTTGTTCCACTTATTAACACGAAGTTGTTCCAATTATTAACACGATGTTTTCACAGTTTTAACATGAAGTTGTTCCACTTATTAACACGAAGTTGTTCCAATTATTAACAGCATACGAGCACGAATGTTTAAGGAAATGGGAAGGTATTAATAGATGTTCCAGTTATTAATAACTTTCGGGAATAAAATTTAGAGAGACAGAAAAATAGTAATCGATGTTGTTTCAACAATTAAAGCAGACGAAGTCTTTCTTAACATATGTTCTAGTGAGTAACGGCATAAGAACATAGCGTTTAATGAGTCAGAACGTTAATAATGTATACTGTTCTAGCAATTAGGCTTAAGCTTATTCATGTATGCTGTTTCTAACAATTAGGCTTGAACTTATTCATGTATACTGTTCTAACAATTAGGCTTGAGATTATGGTGCCAGTTAAATTCAGAGTTATTAATAGATCATTTTTAGTTTTCGTTTCCCCGATGAAACTTCCAAGCATTTTCATGCTTCAGTGGACATGCTCACTTGTGGCATAAGAAGCGGAAGGGATGTTTTTGTTAAAGGTGCGTTGCCTACCAAGAGAACATGTTAAAGTAGCAAAGACAACAGTTATTCTTTGTGATCATTATTGGCTAAATACCTGTTTAACGTTATCAGCCTGATGGAATTCTACTGATGTCCAAAGTTTTAAAATATGTTGTCCTCTATGCTGATTTCTGGTATGAATCAGAGTGACACATAATTTCTCTTCATATGTGCACCACGTTATTGGGAAAAAATAAATAGACCTATTTGTACTGCGCATATTATGATGACATAAATAAACCTACATATTATGATGACATAAATAAACCTACATATTATGATGACATAAATAAACCTACATATTATGATGACATAAATAGACCTACATTAACTACACTTATTATGATGACATGAGTAGATCTACATTAACTACACTTATTATAAATAGACCTACATTAACTACACTTATTATGATGACATGAATAGACCTACATTAACTACATTTATTAAATCACACCTACATTAACTACACTTATTATGATGACATGAATAGACCTACATTAACAACATTTATTAAATCACACCTACATTAACTACACTTATTATGATGACATGAATAGACTTATAATAATTACACTTATTATAAATAGACCTACAATAACTACACTTATTATAACATGAATAGACCTACAATAACTACACTTATTATAAATAGACCTACATTAACTACACTTATTATAAATAGACCTACATTAATTACACCTGTTATAAATAGACCTACATTAACTACACTTATTATGATAACATGAATAGACCTACAATAACTACACATATTATAAATAGACTTACATTAACTATACTTATTATGTTAACATGAATAGACCTACATTAACTACACTTATTATAAATAGATCTACAACAACTACACTTATTATAAATAGACCTACATTAACTACACTTATTATGATAACATGAATAGACCTACATTAACAACACTTATTATGATAACATGAATAGACCTACAATAACTACACTTAATATAAATAAACCTACATTAACTACACTTATTATGATAACATGAATATAACTACAATAACCAATAATATAATGATGTCATAAATATACCTACTTGAATACACAATTTATGATGACATAAATTGACCTGTATTAACTACACATTCATGACGACATTAAGAAACCTATATGAACTACACCTATTATGAATACTGTGATGCCAAGGCCGCCTAGCTAATGGTTATGGTTATTATTATTTAATTAATCATCCATAACTAATTACAATTTACAAGTGATGAAGTGATGAGAATCTTAATTTATATTATTAATAATTCTCCAGCAGACACCACCGTCTTTCTCACTTGGCGAATATGCTGTCGCTTAAACGTTTTGTCTCTTGCACAACATCAAAGACAAACATTTACCGTCACACAATATTTCAGCAGGTGGAAAAGGAAAAGGCAAATCCTACTTTTAATCTATGTTTAGCAAGCCCCCACCCACCCACTTTCTTTTACAACATAAGGTAATCAATCAATATGTATAGGAAGGTCAATATATTTATTAAATCAAGAAGCAAATATACATATAATAAATACAATGACAAAGATTACTTGACATCAATATTTCCATGAAACCGCTTTCGAAAAATTTGAATACCTATATAGTCTTAATCCTGAAACACAATTCAACAGATTAGTGTCAATACAAATCAGAGGATAGTTCTAATCATAGAACAGAAATGGAGTTGTTAGAGATAATAATAATAGTAATAATAATTTCTTTTTATTGTTCATGTTATTACTGTTTGTTCAGTCTGTTTCCCTTCTCACTTTGTAGAACACTGACTAGCTGCCATTCTCTTGAGGCCATCTGGTGCTCGGCCATATTAGCTCCCTCAGGCAGAACAACAATTGTAGCAAATTCCAGTAACTTCCTTCTACCAGAAATTGCTCAATGTAGTCAGCATACTTTGCCACCATACATTTACACATGTGCAGTGTATTCCTTACACTTACACACTGCAGTAGATACTTCTCACATCAACTATGGTTGTAGCAGTTTGTAATCAGTAAACAAGGAGATTCAGGTAAAACAAGGAAAGGCTGCTATTTTCCCTGTAAAATATAATCAGGGAACAAATACTAAGTTTTCAGTTTATTCATTTTTAACTCCATTCTCTCTTATATTCAAGTCTCAACTTAAATGTTTCCTGAAACAGCACTTATTAGCCTGATACATGCACACAGCTTAATAAATACAGCATATCAATTTTATGAGTGCATTTTATGAGAAACAATGTCAAGTGTTTAGCATACTACATATAAGCATTATAGTTCATAATTTGTAGAAACAATAGTCTATTCATATAATAATCTCTAAGTAAAACGCAAAAATGCCATTATAAGGAGTGCCAAAGGTCGGGGTCATTTTGACAATTTAAACAATTTACAGACAATTAAGTTTAGAATTAGGGATAGGAAAATTTACTCCGCCACAGTTTGGCAAGTAACATATTTGAATATATTCTCAAATGGATGTTCTATATTGGTGAGCGTTGCGCCTCTAATTTCAATCTTCATGCAAGTCACGACCTCTGACAGTAGCCAGGTGATGTTTTCTCATAAATCCTTGCAGTAGGACACAAAGAAAGATATTTCGCATCGTGTCAAAGTCAAGCTTCAGTTGTTTGTGTTTTTCTGTATATCACTGAAGCCATACTGTTACTAAATGTGCGTGCGTGCGTGCGTGTGCGTGTGTATACTTATGTGTGAGGGAGTGGGCATCTCTCAAATAAAAAAATATATCTTGGACACACAGTTGTATGTGTTTAATTCTTATGGGGGAAAAAACAAAACCGTTCTATATATATACTTTAGAAACAAACAAACAAATATTTTTAATATCTTCCTGAATTCTATTTCCGCAATGTGTACGTTGTATTAATTCCGTTCTCACAGGTTAGTTTCTTTTCAGAATTGTGTATAGTATCTTAGATGGTTGCTGCTTTGCTTGTTTGTTTCTTTGTTTAATTTCTGATTTTAAGCTGTGCAAAATTTCACTACATAAAGAGTAATTCCACAGTATCAGACAAAACGTTTTTTTCTTTTTCTTCTCTCTCTCTCTCTCTCTCTCGCTCTCTTTCTTTTTATATAATATCGTTAAAATTTTACGGCTAAGAATAAAGCTTAATAATTTGTGATCTATCAAGTTTGCAGGAGTTTATGTTTCAGAATTATTATTTTTTGCCGGTAAGACTTTCCAAGTAGAGTCGATCGTTTCGGAGATAAACAATTCTTGATCAGCTCACAGTTTGTTTAGTTCAGCTGAACGACTGGTTGCCTCCATCCACAGTAAAAGCACAAGCAGATAAGTTGATTGAAGCAATCAGATTTCATTCTCCTGCAGTCATATTGCCACGATGCTAGCATCATTAATAAATAACTAGTAATTAATTAATTATGCGCCTTACGCTAGGTTGTCCGCTCAGCGCTACGCTACCGCAGAGTGTTACTGAACACAGGGCACGACTGAAACTTGGCACACAGTTGTCCGCTCAGCGCTACGCTACCGCTAGACTTGGCACAGTACAGCCTGCTGCAATCAAGGTCTCCCTCCCCGTTCCCCTTCGTGGTGGTGGTAGGTGGTTAGAGGGGTGGTCCGAGCAGCAAGTATACAGACGAACAAGCTCTGAAGTTCCTTGTTTCACTTGTCAGGTGCACTCATGATTTATGCAGGTAAGCCGGATACTAGCAGAGACATTTAAACACAAAAAAAAAAATCACTCCAGATAGTCTTATTTATAGTTACCAGCAATCCGGTCCGCTTTGTCAGTCTTGTGTACTTTACCCCCGCGATAACAAAAGCACCTATTGTATTCGTTTTGGGTCATCATCCTGCTTACCAACAGATTTTTTTAAAACTTGGACTTTATTTCCCTTCTTTTATATTTTCCTTTATTCACATTTGCCTTGTATAGCTGCTATTCAACATACTTATATCTTTTTAAAGTTAAGGAAATTAAAAGTTTTAAGATGTTCTTATATACATTTACTATCCGGTTCTATTCTATTCAGCTTTGTTTGTTTTTGTTTTTTTAAAGAGATTCTAGTATGATATGATATTCTAGCCATTAGTGAGTTGCAAGACTATTATTTTCTATTTCTGTCTTAAAGGATGACAGTCTTAATGGCATAAAATATGAATTTTGAACATTTTTTGCCTCTTGTCTGAGTGATTTTTATGCGTGAATAAGTTGAAAGGTCGTGTTAGTGGGATCGGCCCCGGTGCTGCTGCTTGAAATATGCACATTTAAAAAATAAAGTCTACTTGGAAAAAGTGCTAATTAATTAGGTAATAGTCGGGCGGGTTGACGTCATATACTACAGATATGAGTCACTCATTCCGCCATGACTGCCAAAAGTTTGTATTCCCATTCAAAAATTCTTGTGGCTCGTGTGACGTAATTGTTAAAAGCGAGGCCACACACTGATTATTTACGATAGCCAACAATAGCTAAAATGATTGAAATAATTAATGGCAAAACTTATTTTCTCCAGTTCCGTCTCTGCTTTTGTGTCTGAAGTTTGAAAATAGGCGTCAGGGAACCAAAACGTGTAGTCATCATCGTTCTTTCTCACACGAGGATCTGTCGTCTGTCACCTCCCTTTAGAATTTATATTCACACCGTAATATCGGTTGCATTTGTGTCTCCTCGAGTGACTGGAATCGATCAACCTATTAGTAAAGTAAAAATATCACCCAAATAATAATAACAAAAAATTACAACTAGCAACATAGAATGGTCACTCTTTACGTCTCGGAAAAACTGTCTATGGTTAGTTAGTCTCGGTTTACCAGTACATTTTTTATTTCCGCAAAAGAAAGCTCAAATGAAAAATGAAAATAGATCGTTTCTGCCAAGGATTCTTTTGACAGGGGGAGAGAAACGAGCAGTAAACAACACTGTTTTTTCATTTGAACATCTGAATTAACATATTAAAACAACAATAAAGCTTCATAGCTAATGCAAATTAAAAAATAAATAAATGAAGTCGGGTACTAGATACCGTACGGGTGGAGCGAAAATCGTAGGCACTCGACATCTAAAGAGGACTGATGTGAGACGAGATCAAAAGCCAACTAGTTATTGTCGGTTGCCATTTTTGATCAACGACTTCCAATAACCTTTAACTAAGTTAACAAGAGTTGACAGAGCTTCCAAATGGTGTATGACTCTTGTCTTTAACTAAGCTACACAAGAGTTGACAGCTTCACAATGATGTATGACTATGTGAAATGTGGGGCTATATAACCTTCCTACAAGGTTCAGTGAATTAATAATTAATTAAATTAATTAAATATTAATATCATAACCCATTCTTCGACGGGGTCTTCGTCTTTTGCAGTCTGGGAGACTTAGTCAAGCCCGGCCTAGAATCTACAATTAAGCAAACTGTTTTCTTCTAGGTGTTACTCGTCCAAAGTGAAAATGCAATCCTGATAATTAGTATTAATTAGGTATTACAGCAATTTCTCTTTCGCCCGCACACATTCCCACCAGTTTGAGGGATTCTTCCCCAAAAGTATGTTTGACTGACTTTTAAGATTAATTACGTTTGGCAGCCCCCCCCCCCAAACCTATATACTTCCTTTAGCAATTAACTTAGCCAAAGTGGGAAGAACAAATCAACAATTTTACTAACTATACAAATAACTAAATAATTAACAAAATCATCTATACACTATTTACAAGCAGATAACAAATTATACATTAGTTCTTGATAAATACACTTAAATCTCTTCCATTTAAATTGTTCAATGTCTTTCCAGTTCGTATCAAAACTAATACTAAATCTCCACTAAACTTTCATGTTACAATATTAGAAATAGAAGAAATAGAAAAATCATAGAAAGACGTTACAACATAAGCTGAGAGCTGGACACACATTCACCTGATTGTTTATGTGTTCATCGATATGGACTCGTTGCTGAAGCTGCCAGGCCTGAAGCATTACAGATGCGGATAGGCGGCCACTCAGTTCATTAATGATGCACAAACGTTGGAGTACATAAGAATCAAGCAGTCCTCACTCTCACTAGTTCAATACAGTCACAGTTATTCCGACACTGGTACAACATGGGAGTTGCAGATAAATGGCTGGTTACATCGCAGTATCCTCTGCTGATCTCCCTTGACAGTCTGGAAGTTCTGGAAGTGCAGACATCAATGTACCTATGCTACACCCTCCAACCTTGGTTCTCCACCAGTTCGCAGACGAACTTGTTACCCTAACTTGGTAACTGAATTCAATGGTCCCTTGACTTCACAGCTGTACACTCACAACTGTAGGGTCTTGGCAATCACTACACACACTCGTAGCACAGTACTGGAATAGTACTTGAGGATGGTAACATACATTTGTCACCAGAAGACTTGAACTTGAATTCACCCTCGAACTCAAAGTTCAACAAGGCTTGAAAGCGAAGCTTCACATGGAATTTCCATAGCTTCAACCTGCAGTTTCAACTGTAACAACGTCTGTGCTGGTTTCAACCTGCAGCTTCTGAGTTTCAGCCTGTTGCTGGTTTGGAGCACTGTAGAATAGATAAACCCATGTATCAGCTCTCTCCTAACAACATTAATTAAATCTATTCCATTGCTGTCTCTCTCATAATGTTAACAGATATATCTTGAATAGATAATTTACAATATTAAGCAAAGATATACAATTGCCTCTTTTAGATTAATAGGCGTAACATTACAGACTTTGGTTTACAATCATTTCATCCGCAAGACAAATGTGAAAATACAAAATTAATTGTAAGGTTTAACAATTAGGTAAGATAAAATTTACACAAATATTCTAACAAGAGTTTCGTTCCATCTGATCTCATAACTATCCAGACATACTTGATTGTTCTTTCATGACACCATACGGTCATGATTATTAACTTAAATATATATAAACTCTAATTGTAACTGTTAAACTATTTGCTATATGTAACCATGCTGTCTTATGTTATTTCTTGTTGAGTACATTTATTGTTGATATTTAGACCACTCGTTTTAGCGTGACTCACTTATATGTTATATGTTGTAGTCTGTCACCTGCATTTACGTACTATCCTGGCTGTATGTATCAGGGGGATCAAGCTATCTTCTAGAATTATCACTCTCCTATTCTACATTATCTATCATTCATCTTTCTAACGCCTGTGGCAAGCCAAAAGGTGTGTTTGGGGGGTTAGCCTAAGTCCTACGGTTAAAGGCAGCCCGGGTGATGGAGAATTAACATCTTGCCCATCTCGCATCATAACGTCACGAAAGTAAAGAACATGATGTACAGAAAAGAGTATGAGGTGAAGTAAAATAACATGAGGTGAAGTAAAAAGTATGATCTGAAATAAGGAACATGAGATGAAGTAAAGAGTATAATCTGAAGTAAAGAACACGAGGTGAAGTAAAGAGTATGATCTGAAGTAAAGAACACGAGGTGAAGTAAAGAGTATGATCTGAAGTAAGGAACATGAGGTGAAGTAAAGAGTAAGAGTCGAAGTAAATAAACGTGAGGTGAAGGTAAACAACATGAGGTGAAGTAAAGAAAATAAGATGAAGTAAAGAGTGTGAAGTGCAGTAAAGAGTGTAAGGTGAAGTCAAGAACATGAGGTGAAGTAAAGAGTGTGAAGTGCAGTAAAGAGTGTAAGGTGAAGTCAAGAACATGAGGTGAAGTAAAGAGTGTGAAGTGAAGAGTATGAGGTGAAGTCAAGAACATGAAGTGAAGTACAGAGTATGATCTGAAGTAAAGAACATGAGGTGCAGTAAAGAGTATGAAGTGAAGTAAAGAACATGAGATGAAGTAAAAGAGTGTGAAGTGCAGTAACGAGTATGAGGTGCAATAAAGAACATGAGGTGCAGTAAAGAACATAAGTGAAGAGTATGAAGTAAGTTTGCACAATTCTAAGTAAACAATAAGAAAGAAGCCATTCTCTAGTGTTAGCTGTCAATAGAAAGCAATCCTTCAGTAATATATTTTCTACAATAACTAGGAGTAAATACGTTTTAACTTAATGACCCCGAAAAATTCAGTTCGTACACGAAATGCAGAAAGGTTGAGAGACAAACAGACTGACAGAGAAAGAGACTCATACACACAGAGAACTTTTTTAGTGAATAGGGCTTGATGTACTTTATTTGTAAATTTATATTTCTCTAGGTGCTGCTCTAGTGTGGGGTGGCGTTTCCAGGAGAGATTTGTGTCTTGGAACAGTGGTAGTGGCGATGAAAGTGACAACAAAAATATGAGCTGGTTAGTGTGTGTGTGTTATGCTGGCAATGGACAAGTTTTTTTTCTATCCGATTATTTAATCTGCCATAGTATAATCTTTATCAAGCGCGGCCTGTATAGTGTATACTGTATAACGTACGGGACCCGTTACATCGTCCTGAATTAGAAGACATCCACCTACCCCTTTGAACCAGGGAGCATTTAAGACTGGTTCCTAACCTCTGGAGTCTGGATAGTGACTCAAGTTGGGTCGCGAGAGGTTTTGAATATTGAAATTTTAAAATAAACCAGCAACTGATATTGTTAATATTAGTGACGTGTGAGTGTAAGTTATGTGCAGTGTATACGAGTCTTCAAAATGTACACTATATTTAAACCATATCGGGGTTTAAATTTTATTTCTTTTCTTTACTTTTCTCCCCGTCATAACTGACATACGTTGGGTCGCCATGCAAAATATGTTTCAAAAGTTTGGGTCGCGAGCTAAACATAGACTGGGGAGCACTGGTTTAAGGGTCGCTGGTCCGTGAGTGGCCACACGAGTGGACGTGTAAATATGAAGTGTCACTTGCCTGAGGTGAACAGAATAAAAACAGTAGTGACGTACTTAAAAAATATAAATAAAGAGTGTTATTTTAGGGCGACATGTTTCTCTTTTGTCTTTCGAAACATTGTCGTGGTTAAAAACTTTCTTCCTTGTGTTTGATAACGTCATCATAATTCATTGTCATGCAACAGAGAGTGGCGGTTAGGTTGTTGAAAAGCATGTTAAGGGAAGTTGCACTAGACTTGATTATAAATAATAGCTCTAGATCCTTAGTATAAATGAACAAAATGTAGCTTTAACTTCAATACGAAGCAGCAGGTGTAAGGAGAAAGGGGGAATAACTCTTTACAAAAAAACAACAGCCCAACAATGCTAAGACAGGTTAACGTCAAATATACGTGCGATATAAATAGCAGCCTGCATTTTATCATTTATATATTATTAATAGCTCGCTATTCAGCGACTTTGCTGAGTCATTAAATTAAAGTTGCGCACTAGAGTGGCTGTCGGATGGTGATTGTGCTGTTTATTCCAGACGACTGCGTGATCCGGCTTAAATTATTTTTATCTCTATTCCAGGAACTGATTCCCATTTTAAAATTCCATCCTGTTCATGAGTCAGAAACCTGCCACAGTGACCACCGACGGAGGGCAGATGAGGATGTGCGCCAAATTGGTGCGACCTTTTTCACCCCCTTCCGCCATCCACCTCGGAATTCAGTGTGAGGCTGTGGGTCCCACTGTCGCACTCCAGATCAGATAACATCTTAAGATGAAATGATCAACGCAAGCTCCACTGCTCCAGTGGTGACGTTAAACTGCTATTGATTCCATACACACACTGACCACTGAATGTACAGATGGGGCCAGAAATAGATCTGTAGTACTGATCGGGTCATGTTTAGTCTTTTAGGTGTTCGAAATTTCATCTATCAACGCTGCAACATTCCTGGAACCTGTCCTCGACAATGTACATAAGCCCTTGTGAGATGAACATCAATTCGTCCACCATGTAGGACTTCTCTCAAAAATCTTATCTTTTACTGGCCCATCCTGTATAAATGGAGAGAACAGCCAATGAAAGAAAGCGTTGTCGATGTGTCGCTAGCTGAAGTTTCAGTGCGACCATTTTGAGAATACCAGCCAAACACAACAACGCTGAAGACAGCTTGTTGGAAAACAGTCATTATAGTCAAAATATGCCTTAGTTAACATTGTAAATTATATGACCGTGTTTAATTAATTTCATTAGATAGTAGTAAATTTAATAGTTTTTGTTTTTAGTATTGGTTAAGGATAAACTCTTTCATATTTTAAATACTTAAAAATAAATAATTAATTCGTAACAGTACATTTATAGAAAATATTCGCTAAATAATGTCGACTATAATTTGCTTTCACATTTAAAAACAACTCTTTGTGAATAGAAATATGAACACATTTCTAATCAGATTCTTTTGTTTTCATTTGTATGTACATTAAGTTTATTATTTTTTTCTTTAAATCAAAACACACACTACACAATCTCTATATCCCCCTTCTCTCTTTATATGTGTGTGTGTGTGCGTGCGTGCGTGCTTGTGTATGTGTATGTGAGAGTGAAGGCATTTCGTCTGTGTCGCTAGTGGAAGTTTTAGCGCAGTCATCTGGGTGAAAAATCAAAATGAAAACAATAGTGCTGTAGATAAAAGCAAAAAGCATTATAGAGTGTATTTTTCACATATATATATGTGTGTGTGTGTGTGTGTGTGTGTGTGCGTGCGTGTGTGCGTGCGTGCGTGCGTGTGTGTGTGTGTGTGTGTGTGTGTGTGTGTGTGTGTGTGTGTGTGTGTGTGTGTGTGCGTGCGTGCGCATGAACAGTTACTAAAAATAAATATACTAAATGTAATTTTCTCTCATTTTATTTTTCTATTAAATTTAGCATGTTCTGTTAACTTTTTCATTGCAAACTTCAAGGATCATTAATATCTTAATTACTTTTGTATTTAATATAGTATACATTGATATAGGGGAATATCAGATTATGGAAAACCTTTCAAATTTGTATAAAATATTAGATTGATATGTGTAGATTTACAAATGAAAATAAGTCTGTTTTGATGCATTTGAATGGTTATTAACTATTAGTGTCACCACATTACAAAGGAGTGCCTGTATTTTATTTTGAACAAATGCTTTGTAAACATATGGTTCAACAGAAAAAAAAAACAGTTTAAGAAAAACAATCACTGACAAACAACTTTTGCATGGACTAGGAGTCATATGATGGGGAATTTTCCCACATAATTACGCGAAAGCGGCGGAAGTCGGAAGCGTCCCCTACATTCTAACTAACCACATAATTTTATATACATTTTCATGGTCTCTGCAACTTTAATTGAAACGCTATTTGTAATTCCTATGACGTGGATATTGCATACTGCTTATTTTGAAAGTAAGGTTTTGAACAAACGAGTGTTGTGCCAGGTGGCAGATTTATTGGCCGGTGTCTGGTACTTTATTAGTGGAGCGACCATGGCCAGTAAACGTTGGCAGTGATTAATGTGGTACGTGTGTCTGGGCATACAATGGAGACTTATTACCGAGCTGGCAGAGGTAGGTTGGGAGGTACAGGGAAAGTCATAAATAGTATTAGCTCTAGGTGAATTCGATTAGATCGAGATTTAGTCTAAAAGAATAAAATTAACAATAGAATTTTATCCTGTACTCATCACTTTTGAACGGCCTACCGAACTAAGGACGGACAGACGACGTACCCGTGGAACAGCCAGCACGGCGCCTAACCCTGGGTAGAGCTGATTATAAAGAGAAACGGAGTGTCAGTTCAGTCTCTAAGGCGACACGTCACACCTTGAACGGCTTACCGAAATAAGGATGGAGAGGCGTCGCACCGCACCTAAGCCATTATTAGGGCTCGTTATGAACCTGCCTTACTGCCGACACCCAAGCCATTATTAGGGCTCGTTATAAACCTGCCTTACTGCCGACACCCAAGCCCTTGTCAGAGCAGGAAGAACAAAGAAAGAAAGAAGTGGAAACAAAAGAAGAAGTATACATCTGTGAAAATTCTCACTTGCTAATTATAAGAGAGCACATTTCTGAGAAAAAAAAAATTATTAAAAAAAAAACCGACGAGACGAAAGACGGCCTCACCCGCACCCTGGACGAAGAGAAGGATGCGAAGCCCTGGCTGAGCGCCTCCAAAGGCGAGAACATCATAGATGGAAGCCTTCAACCACGCTCACCCAGGAGTGAAGAAAACGTAACAACAACTCTATAGGAAAAGACAGAATAGGCTATTAGAAAGTGTGACGCCAACGACACTAGGTTAATGATTATGATTATTGACAGCCATAAAAAATACAACAATATTTATGAACATGTTCACTAGGATCAATGTCAAGTATTGAGCAATCTATACACCAGCATCTTAGTTCAAACATTTGTAGAAAGAAGAGTTTACTAACATAACAAATCAATAGCAAATATGCTTGAAATATTTCTAAGACCATTCTCTCCCACTAAACCAGTCAGTTAACTCACCAGTAAGCTAATGGCCGCCTTTCTTTGCCACACCAAATTCAAATGATTAGACAATAGATTTCTCTTCAAAGCAGGTAAACTTTTAGATCTCAGTCCTTTGTCGGGTCTTGTTCTCATAAATATTAACCATTTGATAATAAAACTTCTCACCCATTTGAACTAGTTTGCCATTACATCAGCAATTAATAGCATATTCTCAACTCGGGTTGTTTACTTCCAACTCAGACACACAATAAATATCATCATAAGGAGTGCCCAGGGTTGGGTTACTCTGGCAATTTAACAATTTATGTAGCAATTATGTATTAAAATAGAGATAGGCAAATTTACTCTACCACAGAACGTCCCATCACCTATTGACTATGTTTTTACTGTCCCGACGAGGACCTTGACATTGTTTTCAAAAGGATGCAATGGCTAATCTTTCAAATCAATGAACCAACCTTACAGAGAGCATGATAAAATTAAGAGAGATTCTCCTGGAACACTTCAAAAGTATCATCATACCTACACTGACATAAAAAAAACAAAGAGACTCAAACCTCACCCATCCACACTACTGATAAAAAGATCAACACTAGCGTCATGTGAAAAATTCTGCTGAAGAAAAAAAACAACTCGAGACAGACACTCAAAGAAGAAAAAAAGGCTTTCACATAGACTGAGACAAATATCATGGAGAACCAAAAAAATCAGACTTCAGTCACCAGTACAGAAGAAAAAGAAATACAAAACAATGTCAGACAACAAGCAAAAGAAAAAAATAGCCAGCATGCAGACCAAGACAACAGAAAGGAAAGAAAAATACATACAAACAGTTGACTGCCTAAAGGAGAAAGACCCTCCAACAGAGATTGAAGCTGCCCTTGAATTCAAAAGAGCGCCAGTGGCCCCTGTTCTCTTCACTGTAATACAAATCAAATAACTATTCAAAAGGCAAAAAACAATTATGTCGGTTTTAAGACATACAAATAATTGATTTATAGGGTAAAAACAAAATCTTATGTGAATTTTAGGACATACAAATAATTAACTCAACACTGTTTTAAAAATAAGAGATTAATAATTCAATATGCCTCAATAATCATTGAGCATTAAATATCGAGCAACATATTAATCTCTTTCAATTAAAGTTGGAACATAACCAGTTTATGTCTCCATGCTTAAAGAGATATAAGCACATTTTATCACATATAATTTTACTTTGTTATAAGTTAGAGACATGACCCGTTATGTCTATACACTTTAGGAATACAATGCAGATTATATGGAAAAATCATTATCTTTATTTCTGTCTCATTCTGATTGAAGAATACAATGTATACAATCATGTAAACATCATATAAATGAACTCTGGGTAAAATTATTCATTTCTCTCTACAGTAGAGAAGTAGAGAAAAAAGTAGGAAAGATACAAAATAAAGATTTCACAGCACTTAGAGAGACTTATGTACTGGACCCTTACACTTCCATTTCTACTGCTCTGGACAAATAGTCGGCCCCTACATTGTCAGTGCCTTTGATGATTTCCACAGTAGAATCTATATTGTAGTAGTAATGACCACCTGGTCAAATGCCCGTTTGCCTTAGTCGAGTGAGCTAATTAGTCGAGAGGTTGATGATCTGTCTGAATGACCAAATGCTTGCCATATAGGTAGACTTGGAGTTTATGGACTGACAGTCAATTCCGAGATGTTCTTTCTCTGAAAATCAGATAATTCTGTTCAGCCATATTTAGTGTACGACTGGAATAAGCTACTGGATACAAAATATTACTGTGCTTTTGCACCAGTGCAGTGATTAGCCCTGCATTACTCGCATCAGTTTGGAGTATAAATTCTTTATCAAAATCTAGTAGGTGAAGGACAGGAGCTCGTGGCAGTCTTTTAAACTGGTAAAACTGGTTTCACACTTCTCACTCCAGATCACTGTCTCTGGTCTGCCTTTCCTCATTAAATCAATGAGTGGTTTGGCGATACCACTAAATTTGGGGATGAATTTCAAATTGTAACTGGTCAATCCCCGAAAAGATTTAACATTTATCTTCGAATGTAGTCTCACCATCTCTTCAAGCTTCCATACCTTCAAAGCTTCCAGCCACAGGAGACCTTGCCCCATTGTGTGCCCCAAAATATCTGCATTTAAAATATCACAGAAAATATTTGGTTGGTCAAGCAGTAAGATTGCACTTTCTCAAATGCTAGAACAATTTCTGTAACATTTGGATGTGCTCCTCTGAGTTATAGTAGCTATTAATATGTCGTCCAGAAATAAGATACAGATTCTTCTTTCATGGGTTCAATGATCAATCTCATCATCTTGGTGAAAACAGTTGGTACTGTGCAGATTCCAAATGGCATCGCCAGCCACTGACATTGGCCATTAGGTGTGCTAAGTGCTAACTTCGACTTGTCTGCTTCACAGACTGGAATTTGGCAAAAAACGTTTGCAAAATCGAGCTTTGAAAAATATGTAGCTCCACTGAGTTTAGCAAACAAATGCTCTTGTTCAGGCATTGGTTCAGCTGAAAAAATGACTGACTTAGTACATGCCATTCTTCTTTTTTTTTTTTTACAATAGGAGAACTATATGGGGACTCTGCCTTTTCAATCATCTATGGCTAGCATAGAGTCAATTTCCTGCTTAACAGCTTCCCATTTTAACATAAGGTAAAAATATGGTTTCATGTGGATCAGCTTATGATCCTGTACTGCAACCATAAATTAGCACACACTAGTTTTTCAAAGTGTATTGGTAAAAACATAATGAGTTTCCTTTATCATACTCAACTGTTGAGCATCAGAGTCTGAGAGTTCTGGGTTTGTGATGATATCATCAATAGTTTCAGCATCCATTAAAGCCTGGATAGGGTAATGAGGTGGTATTATCCTCTATTATAATGGTAGCAACCATGTTATCAAGGCGGCATCCCTTATATGCCTCCAAAGATTAGCATGAAAAATTTTCCCGTTGGATTTGATCTGTAATTACACACTCAGTTTTTCAATGACATCATAGGGTCCTTGCCATGATAATTCTAACATTTCTGTGAAATGGTAATAGCAACAAAACATGCATATCAACTTATATGTTAGATACTTTCATCTTATGATTGTAATGACATGCTTGTCTGACTTTACTCTCGCATACATTTTCAGTTGCTATTTGACATGATACGTCAATATGGTCAGCAAAGTCAATCCCATGCTGATATGTATTTTTTATGGATTCTGCTAGCCTTCCCTCTGTCCAATATTCTCATAATATAGACATGGGTCGCCTAAAGGTTATATCAAAAAAGAGTTTGAAAGGCAAAATAGGGTTGAGTCTTTTGGTATTTCATGCAATGTGAACAAAAATGCTGACAGATATACATTCCAATCATGTGGTCTTTCAATCTTGGTAAGAGTAGCATTCAGATTTTTGACTAAACTGTTACACATAGGGTGGTCAAGAGTAGTTCTAAATGCTTTTCCCTCAAAAGTTGATTAATTTCTTTATTAAGTCACTTGTAAATTGAGTCCCTCAATTGGACAAGGTTGCTTCCAGAAATCTTTCACATGAGAAAATGATAAATAGTGCATTTGCTACCAATATGATACTAATAGAGCTAAGTGCAACTGCTTCAGGATATTGCACAGCATAATCAATGATGGTGAGAATCCATCCGTGGCCTTCCTTCCAAGTTAATAGTCTTGACAGGAGATTTAGACATATGATCCCGAGAGCTTGGTCTTCTCTTGACATTTCTCTAGAGAATCATTTGTCGACTGTGCATCTCTGAGTAGGGCTCTTTCCCCTTCAACTACCATCTGGCAGTCAGGAACAATTAATTACCTATTCTGCCATGACCAAATCTGCTGCAATGTTTTGATAACATGCCCCATTAATGATAGGATCAGCCGAAGTCATTGTCATATCACCTTTACATGCATACTTTTACATGCATCTTCTTCTGCCATTTGCCTATGTGTAAGTAGTACACATACATTATCCACCTCAGTTATAGCTTCTGGACAGCATGGGTTTTGCCATGCACAACCATTGTGTGTGGAATACCTGCCAGTCTGATTCCTGTGTAGGAAGAATGAACTTGCGGAGAGCTTTGAGCTGAAGTAGTGTTTGCTTACAGTTACAGTCTTGATCTTTGTTTATTCGGAGTCTGGGGTGCCGGTATAACTTCTGATTTGTTCATTGGAAGGGTAGTCGTGGAGAGCTTTGAGCAATCAGCTGCTGAGAGCTAAGGGTCAGCAGTTGTGTGTTGCTTGTAAATGTCTTGTCTTTTTCGTCCTTGGTCAATGCAGCTTTATGTGGTAGGTCGGGGAGAGCTGAGAGTAAGCAGTGTAGGTTGCTTGTAACCATCTCAAATCTATTTCGTCCTTCGCCACTGCAGCCATATGTGGTAGGCCTGTGGAGAGCTAAGAGTCAGCAGTTGTGTGTTGTTTTAACGGTCTCGTCTGTCCCTACAGCCACATGCGGATTCATGTAAACGTATAACATCTATCTTTAATATTAATAGAGGGAATAGTTAATACTACAGAATTTTGCATTGATATATCAATGAATTATTTTTGCATGCATTTCGATTTTGACAACATTTTTTTTTTTTACTCTGGATAATATTACCTTTTGTTCTTCTGCTTACTGCCTATGTTTTGTAAATGACTTTTCATTTTTAAAATTTCATTAAATTACTTTTTTTTAACATTTGAATTCAACGTTTGAGTTTGTGTCAAATTATGTCGATTAAATAAAACAATTTTTAAAATTTCTATTTAATAAATATAATTCTTTTATTATTTTAAGAGAAGTAATAGTACATGTACTGTTAGCCAGGTTGCGTACCTATGGTGCAATAGGTGTTTACGTCCTATTAAGATGTAGGTCAATCGAAAAGGTGAAGGACCCGGAGGGGTAAAGGGAAATGGCAGGATGGGGGGGGGGGGTCGCTAGCCGGATACGAGACGCCCATATTTGGTCATTCGCGTTCCGTGTCATGATGTAGTAGAATGTACTATCTGACCTAGAGACCATTCATATAATTACACGTATCAATATTTGTATGGTGAGGCATTTCGCAATTATTATATTACAAATAAATAAAAGGGCATTCATTAAATGACTAAGCCGTCTTATACTGCCATCAAAGAGCATATATTTAAAGAAGCTTACATCTATCTACACAGTTTGTAACACTGACATTGATTGGTTGTTGACCTTGCTTCCGTAGGCTTTGTTCGCTAGAGTGGCTACCCACTGACGAAAGAAATTTTATCAAACAAATCTCTGGTGTCTGTCGAATTACGGTATACCACTATGAAAGTAAGTACTTTATATTGCAATTAATCTGTGTAGCATAGATTTAAAATAAAATCCATGCTTTTTTGTGTTTTGTCTCTCTCTACACAGACATTTCATGTACAGCAGACGCCAAAATAGTGACGTCAAAATGTTGATTATGGCTTAGCCTCCCAACCGTTGATAAAAGGGCAGAAACCCTACCTAAATTTTAAAACAAAATGTAATGTACGGTACATTTTAATTGGCTAATATATATATATTATCTGTTGTATTAAACTTGCATTACACGTTAAAGTCCTCATTTTGTATCTTTTGCATACTGCATTCAATACCCCCCCCCCTTTATTTAAAAAAAAAAAAAAAAGAATCTCAACTAAGTGTTATAAATATGCCGGGAGGATATAATTAGCATTTTGTGTGTAAGTATTTTCTCTTATTGTTCATGATGCACAAAAAATATAATATTGACTAAACCAGAGAACGAAATCCGGAAAGGTCTACTACTTTCGCCGTTAATAAAATCATTCGTTCTCTGAATATTTTTAGTAGGCCTATCTTTACACTTAGTTTCTGAGTCGTGCATGCCGGATGCCGGACGAAGCAGTAGTATTCATATAACATTTTACCATATTTACTCATGCAGTAAACATAAACAGAATGACAAAATGAAATCGTAACTTGTCGTATGGTGTGGTTCGTTTATAGTTACAATTAAATACAAATTTGCATTTCATAATTAATACTGACACGCAGTCTTTCACGCGTCGTCTGCTTCGGGATATCCGACCTATTTGATTCAGATGAGCTGTAACTGGTATGTACTAGCTTGAATGGCCCTAGTCTAGTTCATATCATATATGTTACTACGAAGTGATTGACCTTTATATAGTTTATGTCTTTCAGAGTACTTCTATAAAAGAAAAACCGACAAGGTACATGATGTGTAGTCTCCCCCCCCCCCATTACATACACACTTAGAGTTTGAAGCAGTTTTCTATTTACAGTAAGTTATTGATGTATTTGTAGGCTTATAAAGTTATATTATTATATTTGTCATAGAACTTTTAAAAACATTATTTTATTCTCTAGTATTTAGCATGTTGAAATCATGTTTTAAACTTTCTTTTGTTATATACTTTTAAAATATGCCCAATCAAAAAAAGTTAACATTTTTTTAAAATCTAAATTATTTAATTTAAATATTAAAAATAAGATTGGTAAGGAGAATCAAAATAGTTTCATCTACTGATTTTTTTTTTTAATTAGTGTTAATTTACTGATGCTAATATTATTGAAAAGTGACATATTATTTAATTTTGTCTTAATAACCCTAGATATAAATATCTACTATTGTGAGTATTGTCATACAATAATAGTATTTTTTAACTGACCCATAATTGACAATATTTTATTGTAGGGTATAAATTGTAATTATTAATAATGTCTTTCATCTTCATTGCAGTGTAGACTTGGATTGGACCTATATTCATTATATTTATCATCAAAAGATTTTCTTATGCAATGTATAACTATAGTATAAGTGTACAAACTGTAATAGTTTATTCTTCAACTATTTTAATACATTGAATAGTTAATCTTGTGAAATAGATTAATTTTTATTTGTTCTTAAACTACATCATAACACAGCAGCTTAATAAAACACCTCTAGCCCATCCCAAATATTATCTAGCTTCAACACCTCTTTATAAAATAAACATTAAGTTTTAAAAAAGAAATGTCATATATATTCAATATTGACATCCTTCTCTCATTCCAGAGCCACAGAAATATTTATGTGTTCATTAGTTCTGTTAAAACTTGTTATTACTGCAGCTCTCCTGTGTCTGCTGTAGAAATTTCAAAACAGAAATAAAAGCAAGTACTCATATAACTCTATGATCTCTTACAATTTAATACGCCATTCTGTTTCTCCAGTCCCTACACTGGCTGGCTGTTCACCACAGATTCAATCGCAAGGTTTCTGCTGAGTTTCAATGACCAACTCCAATCCACAGTATCAATCCATCCTCATCCATACATACACTCCATCTTGATGTTTACACTCTTCTTCTGACACTTGCATCTTAAAAGCACGTGTACTGTCAAAAAGGCCTTTAGAATGACATACTTCATACTTTTCTTATCTCTCCTGTCTTAGAATGACAAATTTCATACTCCTACGCATGTCCTCTCAAAAAGGTTCTGACAATGACACATTTCATATTAACAACGTACTTCATATTTTTCTCATTACATCTGTAAATATTCATCTTGTATGTTATTTGTTGTGTTCTGGTTATGCCTGCTAATATTCACCTTGTGTTGCATCTTTAATTATTCACCTTGCTTGTTACATGTATTTTGGTTATTTCTGTAAATATTCACCTTGTGTGCTATTTCTTGCATTTTTTGTATTGTGTGTTATTATATATGTTTCTTATAAAATATCCACAGTAACACATAATATATCTTCTATAATAATGATGATGTTTCTTGTGGAATACAAACAATTACACTCTATATCTGCTATAATGATAATAATATATATGAATACATACAATCATACTATAATAATGATGATATTTCATTAACAAAAGTATTTTGACATTTCAGAGCCCTCATTGAAAAGTGGAAATAAATTTAGTCAAAGTCCTCTATGCCTGATCAAAAACCAAGATGAAATCCATGACTGGAGTATTACGAGCAGCAGCCTGTCTTTTTATTAGACCTGCTGGTCTTGGAACTCTACCCATAACTGTTCGGTACAAATTTGAACATGGTTAGTGAGTAACTGAAAATTGATGACTAAACAATTTTTAGAGAAACAGAAGTTTAATTTTAAATGCATATTAATACCTGAGGATGTGGTTGATGTAGTTTACCTTTAATTTAATACCACTTTAAATACTGTAAACCCTTGTATAACTGATGGATTATGTCCCATGAAAATGGCACATTTGACAAATCAGCAAAGGACAGACTGTTTATTAAATGCATGGGATCTTGTGAACTTGGTTGTATTCAGATTTCATATCAATAAGTACTTAGATATACACATTAGGTACACAATCAATTGAAAAGTCCTAAAATATTGTATTGATGATGTTGAAGACTTCTGTTGCTAATGTTGATATTGAAAAAATGTTTCAATGCTGATACACAAGTACATGTATTTGGATGATAAAGGCTTAATTAATTGATCACTGAATCTTCACTGTTGAAGTATATTAGGAAGCTTGGCCTCAAATTCCATTGAAATGGATGGAGATCATTTGCAGGTGAATAGATATTTTATGTTTAACCACAACAAATAAATAATGAGTTTGTTTGTTAGTGTTTAGCCTTGCCGATTGCTTTCTTTTCACTTACAGATGCTTTCTATTTGATGGCATACTGCTGTAATTACAAAAATTACCTCTAAATCCAGAAAAAAAGAATTAAATACATCTTTATCTTCATTGAACTGTGAGAGCTTGAATAAGAAAAAGTGTGACAAAAGAAGATACATCAAGATTATAGTTTATATAGCCATATATATTAATTTTTTCCCCCTACAGTACTTAAGTAACATTTAATTTTATGTATAAAATAATTATAGTTGAAATTGTATTGGACAGGGTTTCAGTGTACCAGTATATACAACTTTTAAAATTTTGTACATGTTATTAAAATACTACAGTACTATAGGTATATACAACTTTTAAAATTTTGTACATGTTATTAAAATACTACAGTACTATAGGTATATACAACTTTTAAAATTTTGTACATGTTATTAAAATACTACAGAACTATAGGTCCAAAGTAACATAGATCCATTCAGTAAAATTACTTAACAAAACAGCCCACCACCATTATTGTCCACTATATTCAGTAAACATTATTCAATCAGTGTACTAAGAGGGGAAGGGTTGAACAGAGGAGTCAATAAAGCAGATATTCAAAGGGGTAAGCACATAATCACATAAATTAAAATGCAGAAAAATTAATGGGACTTCACATTCTTCATTACTATAAACCCTGGCTAATTATTACTTTTTAAAACTCAGATTGCATAGGTAAACATAAAGCAGAAATCATGTGGATTTAAACACCCTGCCCACCCCCGTACCCCCCCTTTTTTTTAAACAATTCTCAAAGCAATTGTTGTTTACCATTTGGGGAGGCAATTTATATGACAGTAAATTAATTGACCATCATTATTTCATTTATAGTCATCTATTCCTGTAAGCAAATCAAGCATAATCTTTTGTCATTATTTTAACATTTATTATTGTATAGTGTGGTGGATTTATAACAAACTAGTAACAAAAGTATTATTATCTGTTCATTCAGAAGTGCAGCTGTTAATATAAATTTCAGTAAGATAATTATACAAAGTTGTACTAATTGCTTTAATGTATGTGAGTGAGAGAGAGAAAAGTCACAACTATCCCCCAAATCAGTCCTGTTGGTCTATTCAGATATTCACCTAGATATGAGTTGGGAGGTAGTGCCAATTTATAAACTGATTTAGTATCTTTGTGTGTGTGTGTGTGAATGGCACATGTTTATTATTTATTTTTCTTAAATAAGTTATATAAATAAGAATGAAAGATTAGGGGATTATTGTTTTCCATATTTTTCTTTACTACTTGTTTTGCTTCTTTCCATTAGGAGTTTCCTCCCCTTTTATTACTTATTTCTTTTTTTCCCTTTCCTTTTTTCTTTTCTCTCCTTGTTTCTTTCTTTCTTTCTTTCCAACCAACCATCCCAACAACCACATTTTTGTTGTGTTTTGAAGCACTTTTTTTCTTTTCTCCCTTCTTTTTCTCCTCTTTTTCTTTCCATTTCCTCCTCATTTCTTTTCCCTTTCTCACTTTCTTTCCTTTCACTTCTTTTCCTTTTTTTTTTTAAAACTGCTTCCTTTCCTTCCCTCACTTCTTGGATTCTCAAGTTTCATCTTCCTTCCCTTTCTTTCCCTTTATTCCTTTTTTTCCCTTCCCCCCCCCCCTCTCTCTCTTTCTATTAATTCTGTAGGGTGTATTAATGATATAATGTAAAATATACATCTTTCATTTCAAATCCCTTGTACTCAGGTAATCTGTTCTTTTGACTTCTAAACCACTTCTTCAGAAGACCACCTAAATATCAATATGTAAACAATTTATTACTAAATAACAAACAAAAACCCTCCTAGATTAAGTACTCAACCACCTAAAATCCAGTAGCTAAATTAAGATCAGTAGTCAGAAATACTTAACACTCAAATTTAGCCACTTAAAAGATAGTTTAAAGGGTTGGTTGCACTGCCCCTCCAACAGATCAGACTGCTTAATGGTTATAATCTCCAACCTTTTCTCTAAACTCCCTGCTTGATCTTTCTCTACCCTGCCTCCTCCTTCCCAGCATGAAATCAGCTTAACTTGCTCTCCATATATATATACACACACACACATACATATGCAATATAGTTTTTATTTCTTTTCAGTTGGCTATATTGCTTATTACACACACCATATGTATAGATATGTCTCTTTCTGAAGTGGAGGATTGACCTTGATTGATTAGTTCTTATTTTGTTGACTTATCCTTAAAATGGCCATTCTCTTTCCATATGTACTAGATAAAAAAGATCTGTTTTGTATGGTTTTTGCCACAATACAATGTCTGAGAATGGATTGATAAGTTTAAAAATTGTTGCACAAGTTTAAGGCATGAAGGAGTGGAATACTCATTCAAGTTGACTGCTGATGACAGTTTTCAATGAATTGATGACATGGTTCTGGTTAAAAGATGAGTGGTTAATGCTGAAGAAGCAAATTATACACCAATTAGTCATGGTCTTGCCAATGAAATCTGCTGCAACAGAGTTAACTTTTATAGTCCGTGCAAGTTAGATACTAAAACTTTAAGAGGCCATTGTTTTGCCGGCTAAGAAATGAAGTAAGCAACACATACATTGCTTATCTCTCAGCAAGAACAAAATTTCTGATGGCATGTGCGGATCATGTGCTTTGCAAAACAAGGAACTTTGCTGAAAAATTATGTCCATTTAAGGTCTGATTATAAATATATTGTGAGTAATTATTGATTCACATTTGTGTGTGTGTGTATAGGGAGAGAGTTAAACTAATTCTGTGTACATACTTGAAAGAAGTAACATACAAAAATTGATTTTTGCTTAATCATTCTTGTTCTTATTTCAGACTTAGAGCTTACCCATTGTTCTAATGCTGCTAGATGAAATAGATAAGATATACATGTACCTATGATACCTCCACTATTCATGTGTACTTTGTACCTTTAAATTGCCAGTCATCACTGTTTGTATAGTACTGCAGAAGATAACACATTGCACTTATTGCTCATAAATCACCTGATTAGAGGGGAGTTCCTGACCTTTTAAGTGGCCATGACTTTGAAGAGGTCGTTGCAAAATGAGTATCTCCCAGTTTTGAACTGCCATACACCTTTTATTTTTAAATAATCTAGATATTTTTATGCCAGTAGTAATTCTTGTTTTTATCTATCATTATTAATTTATCAGTATCTATGCACATTAGAAAGGCAAGACTACTTTGTCTTAGAGTGTGGGGGCAGTGTGTGATAGTGTTGTTATCTTTCTCATCATAAAGATATGTTTCACCACTTCCTATTCATACTATCACTAACCATATATTTTATGAAGGTTTTAAAAACATACATAGTTATTTATAGTGAATGACTTTATTATAAAAGTATTACATCAGTTGATTTGAAAACTCACTTCAGTTTCTTATATTTTATTAACAGTATAATTATTTCATTATTTTAAAGAAAAATTAATACTAATCACAGATATTTGATTTGTTTACATTTATTAAAGTTTTGTATTATTATTTGAAATACTTTTGTTTGACTTAAATTATGATAATTTCATTAGGTAATGTACTTTGTACAGTAGTGCAATATTTTTATATTCTAATATTTTTAATATAATGCATATGTCATACATTGTATTTTATATAGAATCTCCCTCTTTATCAGTATGTATCACGAGTAATTGTACTGCTTCCCTAAAATAATAACTTAGTTTATGTTCCGCTTTATTAGATCTGACTAAATTTACATTCAACTGTCAGTCAGTCTCCCTCAAAAGTTGGGCACTACAAATATGGTTGCTTGAATAGGTGATCTGTAGAACTAATTTACCAGAGATGAATTTCAGTAATCAGATGAATGATGTAAGTATTATAGCACTTTTATGCCCATGATTTTGTGGTCTGATAATTATTAAATATTATATTTTTATATACGCCCTACCATTATATTTTATTTTTGTTTTTTCTATTATGTTCATCTTAGTTATATATTTTTGGTTATTTATTCTAGTGTGCAGTGGACACTTGAGGGTTAAATACAGCTCTTTGCCATACAGCAGTGAGAGACATCGCTCATCTGAGACCTTGTGCAGCACTCAACATCGAGCATCTGAGAAGAGAAAAGCCTCTTTGGTTATTTTTGACAAAGATGGCACACTCATTTGTTTTCACACCATGTGGTCACCTTGGGCACAGAATCTTATTTCAAAGTATGTTTTAAAATGACTTTGAAACACCTGTCTTTGGTCTTACTTTTTTTTGTCCAGTGGCTCAAGTTGCATAATGAAACTCATTGATTCCATTTGTTCAATATTTTGTGTTATCCTTAAAGTCACAATTACTTATTTAAAAAAAAAAACGATAGTGAAGAAGAAAGTTTGTTGAAATGAGTGTAAGTGGAGAAAGTGGTTTCTTATGTTATAGAAGAAAGTTTGTTGAAATGAGTGTAAGTGGAGAAAGTGGTTTCTTATGTTTTCAGTGGCTTATGTCTATGTGAGGTATGTTTAGATAAAAAGTGTCAGATATTTCGAAAAGTAAAGCTCAGAACATTTACATTAAAGTTTGATGCTGTTGCAACCTGTAGACTAGGTGAACAACCATTGTGGTTTGAAGACATTTAAAGTTAGATATAGATGTAAACTCTCAAGATGTACATAATGGTATATGCAATATAATCTGGTAGTCTTTTAGTAAATGGTGTTAAATTTCACCAGATATCAGTTGAAAATCTTGCTTTGCACAAAAAATTATAGTTGCAGCTATTTCTTGTTGGTTTCCAAGTTTCCTTATGAACAACATTTCATCCAATCAAAGAATTCTAGTGATTCATTGACAATCTAGAATTTCCTATTTTAATGGACAGTCTCCATTAACTGGCAGACCTTTATACATCCCACATAGTTCACAAAATAATGGGTTTACTTTAGTTTCAAGTGACATTTGTTGCAACAGTATATTTCTTTTCTTCCCTTCTGTTTAGCAAATTCCTGTCCCAGAACTACCTTTTGTATTGTTTTTGTTCCTGTAACTCTTTTGTTATGACTTTTATTAAATTTAATCATTGTATAGAAGCAATGAGTGATTGCTGATTTTAGATTTTGTTTTAGATTTTCATCTTTATACATATTTGCTCATTATTTCATATTTATCTTTACCATTAACAGTTTCATAGCATTTTATAAAGTTATAAAATTTTGATTTAAAAAAACCAATGAACAAATATGATATTCTAAGCTTTCTATTTTTTGTTATTCATACCTCAGTTCTATCTTTCTATTAATTATACATTTGGGTTTTGTATATCTCTTAGTATTGTGTCTGCTGCTGGACTGGACATAGGCCAGAAACTTTCTGATACCTTGGGCTTCTGTGCAAAGTCAAAGAGAGTATTTCCTGGACTGCTTGCTGAAGCGACAGCTCCAATCATTCAGCAAGAGCTGATCAGAGTGCTTGTCACAGAAGGAATTGAGGAACAGAGGGCTGCCCAAATTATTCATGACAGCTGGGTGGAAGGAGATGGAGGTGATCCTAGCGTCCTGAAGCCTGTGACAGACTTGCAAACACTTTTTAAAATCTTGAAAGAAAACGATGTCAAGGTAGCCATTTGTACAGCAGACAATCGTCGTGGGACCCTAAACACACTTCGCAATTTGGATTTAACAAAGTAAATATAACCAAAAATCTGTAAATTTTCACTTTGATATGTATGTAAGCAAGTATACACACATGCACACACATTTGTGAATATAATTGCATTCACTCAATATATATATATTTTTATGCATGACATGATACACATATACTATGTCTACTTATGTCAGTCCTAAGCTAAATGAAATTTGGTGAACATAAAAACATTTAATATTTGCATTGGCGCATATGTGAGCTCTTACATTTGTGCTTCTTCATCAGGGGCTTGTTCCCCTTTGACTACAGCAGTCTAGCGCAATCAGTGAAATAAAAATTAATTTTGATTCCATGCTTTTCTGGTGACAGTTACAGATATGGTTGTGTTCCTTTGTTACAGATACGTAGACATGGTTGTGTGTGGTGATGATCCCAACACTCATCCTAAGCCATCTCCACATAATGCCTGGAAAATCTGTGGATATCTCGGTGTGGATCCTAAAGATGCTGTCATGGTTGGAGACACAAAAGCAGATGTGGGCATGGGTAAGGCAGCCAAGCTTGGTTGGACTGTTGGAGTCCTTAGTGGGGTTGGCGGCACTGAAGAACTTCTACCAGAAGCAGAGTATATCATCACCAGTGTTAAAGACCTCCTGCCAATAATCTTGCCTTATAAAGATTGGCGTGAATATTATGCATACTCCAAAGAAGAGCGAATTCTTTTGAAGGACAAGTGGGATGCTGCAAAAGCAACAGAAGAAAAGAGAGCAGAATGCTCATACATGCAGAATGTTCAGCTGGTGATTTTTGACATGCATGGGACTTTGTTGTGTCTGAATGCAAAGTATTCCAAGTGGCTGACCCGCTTGACTGACAGGTATGATTTACTAGTTAAAAGTTTAGTTTTTTGACTCATTAAGCCTAATCTCTTGAGTCATTGTTATTTTCATCATCACTTTATTCATGCTCACAATACATAACTTATCCTGTTGGAATTTTGGCATGTCCTAGAATAAATGCATTTCTGTTTTCTGCATCTTTCATTACTTATCATCATTCCCTCCCAGTAAATTTTGACAATCTCTAGGAATCTTGGATTTTTATATATTTTTTAATAGTTCTCTTTCTTTGCATCATCATTCCATGAATACTCACAAAGGATTGTAGATGCACAGATATAACTTTTAAACATTTTTCTTTAGTAATAGTCAAAGTAAAAAAAACCCCAACTAAAACGCCCACTTTTTGTTATTTAGAGACTGGAGCATTTAATTCTCTTCTGCTTGATTGTATTGAGTTTTGAAACCATATTGAAAACATGTTTAACCTGTTGTCATAAAGTATTATAGTAAAATAAAATTATTTATCAAATCTTTAAACTCATTTTGAAATGATTTTTTTAAAAAAAGAATGATTAGTGTCTAACAGAGTAGCTAAACATACAAATGTGTGGAGTAGCAAGGATTATTAACACAAAGAGATGAGTATATAAAGTAAGATTTTAACTATAAAAGTAGAATTATAATTCATATAAAAAAAGAGTGAAGTAAAAATTTGTTTGTTTTGTAATTGGGCATATTTACCTGTGTGGTCTGTATTTTAAATTAATTTTAGTTGAGTTACACCTTAACTTAGTTTTTAAATTATTAGCATTTGGATAATTTTCTTTAGTCTGGTACTTTACATAAAAAAATCCTCTTGAAATAAGTTTATTTGAACACATTTTCTTTGTCTTACCAGAGTGGAAAAAATTACTGGCCTGAATCTCGGTGATTTAATCTACACAGCATTTGGAGCAAGCAAGGAGTCTAAGATAGTCCGAGCAGGTCTGTTAGCCTCTGCCACACACAGTCGCCTAAAGTCAGAGCTGGTTCGAATCCTTAGAGCAAATGGAATATTTTATGAAGAGGCTATACTGACAGCTAATCAGGCATGGCGTGAGAGTTTAGATACACTGACTAAAGCTGAGCCAGTGCTAATAGACAAAGAAATTGTACAGGTGAGCTTCAGAAGAGCAATATGTGCAAGATTTCTTCACAGGCCTTTGCTACCTACATCAATTTCTAATTGTTCCTTATTTTTGCTTGATTGATTGTCCTTCTGATTCATGAGTCTGTTCCCATCCGCACTTGTTAAACCTTTAATATATTTTAAACTGTCCATATGTAGAGTCTGAAATTAATATTTAGCTAATCAGCATCTGACATTGTAACACACTTTTACATTGTCTTTGGTGTTACTTTTACTGGCTGGTAGATCAAACATGCTCTATAATAAATTGTCTATGTATAATGTTTACTTGCATCTAAGTGCATAATAGTTTGCTGTTATAGCTTTAATATATAATCTTAAAACTGTTTTTGTCCTAATAATTAAAAATCATTAAATTTGAACTTTGGAATTATAAAAAATCTTACTTTCATTTTATTATGTTCCATATAATGAGTTATGTTGTCCATTGTTTACTTTATTCAAACTGTACAGTGATTCGTCAACTTATGACCACAATCAGTTCTGACAGAACAGTCGGAAATTGCTTTGGTCATATATCAGACTACCCTTTATTTTATATCTTTTTTTCCACACATCTTACAAACACACTGCCAGATATACAATACATATTCTTGGTCGCAGTCGTAAAGTTGATCAGTCGTAAGTTGACAACTAGCTGTAGTAGGATATTAGTTTATTGCTATACATTTTCTTCTTTATATATATATTTTCTAGGTACTACATCAATTGAAAGCTAGTGGTGTGCATATTGCCATTAATACATCAGCTGAACGGGAACTAGCTGTGAAAGATCTCAGTCAGGTAGGGATACTACAATATATAGATTTGATTGTCTGTGGAGATGATGACCCTAATATGCCACAAATTAAGTCTGGATACACAACACGTCTCATTTGTGATGAACTTGGCATTGCTGCAGACAAAGTTATTGTTATTGGAGATACCATGGCTGACATTAACATGGGGTTAGAAGCAGAGGTGGGACTTACACTTGGTGTGTTAACTGGTGTTGGATCATATGAAGAACTAGTACAGGCTGACTATATTGTTTCATCTGCCAGTAAGGTACTGGACTTTGTATTTGCCCAAAAAGGAAATGCACCTGGAAGTGACACTGAAGGTACAACTAAAGGTCGTAGGTCCAGAGATTCAAAAAACAAGACTGTTGACATCCTGGGTCCATTAAATAATGGTGCAAGACATTTTTCTACATTGACAAACTCCGGTGATCTCTCTTCTCCAGACACATCTAACTTTCTGCCCAATTTGAGGATTGCTTCCAATGTTGAGAGATTTGACTATGTGATTGTTGGAGCTGGATCAGCTGGTTGTGTACTTGCCAATCGTCTGTCAAAAAATTCAGATCACAAGGTGAGTTCATAATATTTATGTAGCATCTGAGTTTGTAAAGGGGCTTCTGAGTTGTGTTTTTTCAAATAAAAATGTCCTAATCTAAATTCCCAGTGAAAAACTCTATTAACTCTTAATGCCTTAGAAGCATTATCACGTTTTATAAATATCTATAGGCCAGGAGACTGAGAGCAGCTACAATGTCAAGTATATATCATAGGAGAAAGTTCTCAGTTTTCTCTGTTTAAACTGAGTTTCCACAATCCTTCACAACTTCTCAAGCTGTTTCCTGCTGTTTTGTTTTTTTAAATTTCATATATGTGTAAAAATATTTACTGACAATTTTTCTACTTCGTCAGACATTTTTCAAACTTTGTTTGCTTTTATATCATAATGCTAGAGACATTTGCTTATTGGATTGATAATGGATGAACACATTTATGTAGTCATAAATTCTTTTCTTCAAGCAACTTTTGTGAAAGTGTAAGGATTGTAATGTCTACTTTTGAGATCTAATGATGTATTTTGGCCATCATAGTCATATTTTGAGTCAATTTATGAATTATACTTTGAAATTGTTCATCAAGAAATGAGTAGAGCATGAAGTTAATTTTTTTTTAATATCATTTTCAGCCATCATTTATTGCCACTAGTCTTCAGTTTAATTAAATAATTTTATTATTTATTTTTGAAGAGGATGTTTCTCATTCACATTAGATGTAGGTATTATCCTTGTATTTATTTAGTGAACATTTTATCTATTATTTGCCACTTTAGATGTATGTATTATCTATTATCTTTGTATTTATTTAATAATTAATGAACATTTTATCTATTATTTGCCACTTTAGATGTAGGTATTATCTATTATCATTGTATTTATTTAGTGAACATTTTATCTATTATTTGCCACTTTAGATGTATGTATTATCTATTATCTTTGTATTTATTTAATAATTAATGAACATTTTATCTATTATTTGCCACTTTAGATGTAGGTATTATCCTTGTATTAATTAGTGAACACTTTATCTGATGTTTGCCATGGATATTTTCTGTCATTAGTTACAACTTAATTATACATATAGATTAATGCTTTAAGAAGTTTTTGAATCAAACTGTATTAATTGCCTTGGAGTTGGAGTATTACTTTATTTTTTTTTAGCATTAGGGTTTTTATGAAATTTTATTCACTTGAGTCAAAATTATAAGAACTAACTTTATTATTTATTGTGGGTGGGTTTTTTTAACATTGTTCTACTTGAAGATTTTAATCACTCGAACAAAATTGTAATAATTACTTTTGGGTATTACTTTACCCCTTAGTTATCTACCTTTTTAATAATGGGCTATTTTATGAAAATTTAGTCTGTTGTTTTTTTCCCCCTCTTCTTTTTTTCCCTCTTACTTCTTGGATTAGGAAAATCACAATGAATTAATTATATTTTATTTTCATGAATAGAAAATTGTTAATATTATATTAGTGTTACTGCAGTAAAACAGTTCATTTGCTGTTTTGTACAGACACTAAATTGGGCTGGAGTGGGGTTGTTTTTATAACTGCAGCAACTTAACTCAAGTTAAAAAAAAAGATTAATCTGGAATTAAATGACATACTTAAATTAAAATAAAAACCAAAAATCAGAACAAAAGTGTAATAGTATTTAGTGTAAGAATTTTAATAATAATTTCAAAGCAGACTTTATTTTGATCTTTTGTTGTAACTTTAGCTAATTAATTAATTTAAAAATACAAGTAGTTGAATATGAGAGTTGTGCAGTAATCTTCCATTATTCACATTTTACTCTATTATTTTGTTTCTTGGATTTTGTTGCCTTATGTTTTACATTAATTATAGAATGTTTTTTCTTCAATTCCTTTGTAGATTTTTCACTGATGAATTATAAATTATAAAATATGTTCACACTACACTTCTTTCATATAAATTGTTAAATTCTTAAACTTGCTTTCTAACAGTAGAAATGTGAAAATGCATATATAACAACCATATTGTCCTTTTGGTTAGTTGCAGCATTTTCTTCACCTTAGTGTACTGCTCCTTTATTTGACAGTAGAGATTAATAACTCTAAAAGTGAAGTAAGAATAAAAATGGTTAAATTATAATGTACAAGAGAAATTGCAGATTGATGAAGGTTTAAATAGGTGAATAATGTTGTTTATATTTCTATCATTGTAATGGCTAACAGAATAATGGTTAAATTTGTGATATTTTTTATTGTTGTTTTTACTTACTGTATTCTTATAGTTTGTATGAAATATTATTTTATACTTGTTGAGATATATACATTATTTTTTAAAATCTATAATCTATAACTCTATAATTTTTGTTTTCTATTTTAATTTTACTCTTCTTTACATTTACACTACAGAGTATTTGTTTTAAGACTAATGGTGTTTTTACAGTGTAAAATTAAGAGTAGTCTGGATAATTTTTCCTCTTCTTTTAAATAATATTGTTATTTTTAATATTTAAAAAGGAAAGCAGATATTAATCAGTTTTACTGTGGTTTGTTCAGCAGAATTATAGAGTATCAATAACTTTAATTAAATGTTCTTAAAGTGTAATGGTAAAATAAATATATTATTTGTAATTTTATTAATGCTTCATATCTAAGATTTTAGTTGCTAATCTCAGAAAATTGAGGAATACCAAATGGGTGGGTGTGGGTGGGTGGGGTGCTAATTGAGAAAATCCAACCAACCAGATTGGATTACAAACCCATGATCTATGCATAAGTATTCAGTATCTAAAATAATCTAGATCTCTTAGCCAACCAGCTCTCTAATTAATTATTTTTACTTTTCTTTACATTCAGGAGTATCATAATAATTTTAATAAATTATTGTTAGTAATTTACATTGTAAATGTCTAACTGATCATTTTATCAGTTTTTTTATTTGCCTTTAGTTGAAAACATTTATTTATTTATTTCTTAAGTAATGCATATTCTAACCTCAGGCAATGAATGAAAGAAAACAGCATAGATATATGCCAGTGGACTACTTAGTGCATTATATTAGTGATAAAAGAGATTGTAGCAAGGAAGGTATCTCTAAATAATTATTTTTTTTAATTAACAAGACATAATTATGTTTGATTAATTATGGCTCATCATTTTTCTTTATCTTAAAATATTTATTATAGGTTTTAAATTTGGAACAATTTACATCATTTTCCTATGAAAAACTCTTAACACTTTTCATTCACATCTTCCATATCTTTAATGCTTGATGCTAATATTTATAATCTTATCACATTAAAATTTGAATATTCTATGTACCAGTGTGTTTACTAACACTTACTATAAGATATTTCTAAGAGACCTAAGAAGTGTTTCTAAAAGTATTACATAATATAGAATAATGATAGATATAGTATTTGATTTATTTCATTGCCTTTTGTTACCAAAAATAATGTTTGAGTTCAAATAAAGGATTTAGTAAACTAATTTATACACTTATTTAGTCTCATAAATTGTCTTAACATTGTAAAAATGTAGAAGTTACTGAAACACTGGAACTTGCAAATATTGAGCTTTTGAGTATTTATAGACTGACTAAAAAAGAATTTTATGTTGTACTTGTAGCTTTCAAAATTTATTATATTTTAGCATCTTTTGTTGTGTTTTAAGCTAGTCAGAAAGTTTATAATTTATTTATTTGATGGTATGAAGTATGATTAGTAATTTTTCAAAACATTTTTTTTTGTTTTGATGTGTGTGTATAAATATATAATGATGTCTATTGGGTTTATAGCATTAGACTTTTTTAATTACTATTACTTGGTTTTGATTCAGATTAGGATCACAGAAATTTATGAAATCTTTTTTGGATGACACATTTCATTTTAATCTACTTCTTGTCTTTCAAACATGAGATTTTTTTCTGTTTCATAATAGTAATAGTATCATATTGAAAAGTGATCAAACATTTTTCAGATTTTGCTATTTTGTTTCTTGTGAGTTTTTGTTGTTGTTTTACATTATTTACATCTGGTGATTAATCTTATTCCAGATTATTAATAATATATTCTCTATTTATGAAAATAATATTTTTTCTATAAATATTTGCAATTCTCCACTTGTTTAAAATAAATGTTCCTGATTTTCCTACTTGACATTTTATTTTTGGGCATTAATCTGTGTAAATCTGATTGAAAGCTCATATTTTTAATGTTTGATGCTAGTATTTCTTATCACATCAAAATCTGAATTTGAATTTCCCAGTTATCAATGGGTTTAAAACACTTATAAGATTTTTTTATAGGATCTAAAAACCAGTTCTAAAGTTATAGAAAATTATTGATATAATATTTGATTTATCTCATTAGCTTTGGTCCTAGAATAATGATTTTGCAATGATCAAATAACAGTTTTAGTAAATTATCTTCAGTTTTAGTTTTATTTAGTCTAAATAAATTATTTTAACAGTGTAAAACTAAAAGTATAAAAGAATTTTTAAAAGTATAAAATACAGAAACATTGATACTTACTGGAACTTGCAAAAATATCTTGAGAACTTTTGAGTATTCAAAGACAAATTAAGGATGAATTTTATGTTGTTTTCAAAATTTCGTTATATTTTAGCATCTTTTGGTGTGATTTGAGCTGGTCAGAAAATTAATAATTTATTTGTATGATGCATATATCAGTAATTTTTAAAACATTTTTTAATGTATATTTAAGTTTATAGCAATAGACTTTTTTATTATAATTACATGATTATGATTAGGATCATGAATTTTAATTTATGAAATACCTTTTGTTGAAAAATTTCATTTTAATCTACATCTTATGTCTTTCAAAAGTCAGATCTTTTTGTGTTTCATAGCACTAGAAAAGTAGAATATCATATTGAAAAGTGATCAGACACTTTTCAGATTTTGCTGTTTTGTTACTTGTGAGTTGTTTTTTTTATGTTTCTTATAACAGAGCTATTAAAGTCTATTCTTGAAAATTATAATTTTTCAAAAAAATATTTGGAATTCTCCATTTGTTTAAAATAAATGTTCCTGATTTTCTTTCATATGTTGTTTTTTTGGAATAGATCTGTGTAAATCTGATTGAAAGTTTATGTACAACAGAACATGCATTTTAAATACACTTTTCTTAAGGGTTTTAATTTATACATATATTTGAAAACCCACAGACAAATTATTAAATTGGTTTCTACTTACACCTACAGTTGATTTTCATGTAATCAAAACTCAACAACACCAGCAGAATGTTAAATATATATATTTGCAACATGTCCCTTTCAGAAAGCATAGATAGATGAAAGATAGCTAGACAGTCAGACTTATTGGTTTTGCTAAATTTTAGTTGTTTTTTTAAGAGGTACAAAATTTTCCTCAGGAGTTGATGAGAGGTATTTATATATGAAATCTCAAGCAACCCCACCTCCTCTCTCTCTCTCTCTTTTTTTTTTTTTTTTTTAAGGGGGGAACTATATCAGTTTTTTTTCATTGTTTGGTGTATTTATATGTGATGGTATCTATATTATTATAATCGCATATCTTTATCATTTAGTTTTTAAGTATGATTTAGTATCATATAACTATATCCGGTTGTTCCCCACTATAAATCAAAGTGTATTTGCAGCTACTGCCAAGTGAATCAGTGCTATAACTTATAAGATATTTACTATAAATTTTATAATTGGGTTAGTTTTTTGTTTGGGTGATACCAATCAGAATAGATATCATTTCAGCTTTGACTAAATGAAGTATTATCTTTCAGTCTGAAATAATGCGTGTATAGTCCTATCCTATCTTACCAGTCATTAGGCCATATGAATCGTCTATATATGTTGTTCACAACATTATCATAAAGGTGTACATACATAACAATATGTTTTTCAATGTCAGTAACAAATGCCAACCAACTATAAAGTATATGACAGGAAATTCATTACCATAGTGAATTTTCTATTATATCACAACTGGTATCTACTACTAGGGATGCACTGTATTTACAGAATCAGGATATTATTTATTGCAGGATATTAATAAGCTTTAAACCCCTTCTTTTCTCCTCTGTGTGTACATAATAATAAATAGTGTATAAAAAACTAAAATAATGATGGAAACACCAAATGAGAGAGAGAGAGAGAGAGAGAGAGAGAGAATTTATAACAGTCAACATTTTCAGTATAGTAATACAGCTGCTAAAAGATGTAGCATTTATTTAAAGGTTGGATTATATTTGTTTAATGTGGGAAGAAACTACTTGTTGATTATATTAAAAATCTAAGAAGTTTAAATGCTGTAAAACTAAATAAATGTCTTTTTAATTTCCATCACCTAGGTCAAGAGTGACTTGCAGTTGAATGGTCTTTTCTGTTTGTTTTATCATGAAAGAAATTTGCAACAAAATTTGGGAGGTTATTTTAGGGGAAATGTAGTGTAGAATTGTTCTTTAGATTGTGATTGCATGAGTGATCTCATCAGTGAATATGATACTTAATATCTTTTAGAATAAAATTTAAATGCATTAGCACACACTTAACATTTTAGTTCGGCATTTTCTGCAAATCCCAAAAGCAACTTTACACTTTTACATTGACAGTTAACTTTTAATAATATACATTTTGTTGTAAAATCTAGCATTATTATTTTAATATCTCATTTTAATGTTAAGACCAATTAATTAATAAATGTTAATGTTACTATTTAACTTTATCATTCTTAATATATAAATATTAATTAATTTTACTAATTCAGCTAGAGACTCTCTTTGTTGTGTGTGTGTGTGTGTGTGAAATATTTATAATGATGAATGACAGTGAACATGAAACCAGTTCAGATATATATAAACACCAGATATTTCTATAACATCAACATTTCTAAACATCTTAGCAAAGTTTAAGTGACCAGCAACTTTTATAAATATTATTTTAGAATTAAAACTAAGCTCTCAATCTTGCACAAAGTAGTTAAAATGCTGTCAGGTATAGTTTAGTCAAGGTTGTTTCTTTGTTCTGCATGAGTTAATGTCTGCAGTAGCATAAGACTTTCAATTTCATTTAGAGCTCGGTTTCCTTTCATCAATTGTCATACCTTCAAGCTTTATAGCTCTCTGTGTCATCATCAAGCTTGTTTGTGTACATTGACCACTGAAGATCTTAGAGAAAACTCTTTTGATCACATATATTGCAATATCCATTGGACCTATGACTTTGAAATTTTAAATACATTTTCAGAACATTGATTGAGCTCATTGGCATTGTTGACCTAGATTCCTGTTCACTTGGTTTTTAACCTTGGTTAGTTCCATATATGCTTGACAAGAGACAATAATAGACAAAATAATGCAATAACATACAATGCATTTAGCTTATTTATTACAATTAACATATTATCATTAAATTAATATGTAGCTAGTACTAATGATTCAGTGCTAGAAAAGATTAATAAAATTAAAAATAAACAAAATAAAAGAAGATAAAAGTGGTTTTAAAAAATAAAATAAACTACACCAAGCCTAGTACATTGAATACATGAACATAAACATAGTATGAAGTGGGTACCAACAATGGGAAATAAGATGAGTTTTAAAAAATGTTTGAAACATGAAGGATGTTAAGTGTTAGATATTATAAGAGAGTTGATTCCCAGCTACTTTTGAGTCTGTTTTAAGACAGTTCATTCTCTTAAGTCATGGCTATCTTAGGATGAACAGAGTTGCCAACAAGGCATATAGGGTTTCAGACAGATATTTGGGTCCATTTCCAATAACAGGATGAAAAGCAGTTTGTAACTAGTTTGTAATTGAGGCATAACAGTATTGGAAGCCAGTACAGTTGAAGGAGCATTGATTGGAATATTCAAATTTGTATTTTCTGAGAACATCATAGGCAGCATTATTTTGAACCTTACTAAGCTTGGTAACAAAACCTTCAGGAGCATATAGAGAGTTTACAGCAATCAAGTTTTGATAAAATTAGTGCACAAGTAAGCTGAAATAGCTGTCTTTCCAAACCCAGAGATGATGGTTACTTTTTGCAGTGATATATTTTTCTTGATTATCAACTTGATAATTTTCCTGAACATATATGTAAACTGAAATAACTGTCCTTCCAATCCCAGAGATGAGGGTTAATTTTGCAGTGATAGTATTTCACTACCTTGCTCATCAGCATGGCACATTTTCCTCTATGTTTGGCTCATGAATAACTTGTAAATTTTAAATAATTTTAAAAAAAATTTAATTATTAGCATTATTTTTCTTTCACAGACTTCATAAATGCAGAGGTGTTTATTTGCATCATTATGTTGTTTCTTATTTGGTTATTTTTGCTTTTATAAATCCATTTATTTATTTATTTATAGTGTTTATATCCAAACTGTAATGTTTCTGTCATTTATTCATTATTCCCTTCACTGACATGTTGGTGTTATTGAATATTATTATAAAGTGTTTACTAAATTAACTTTTTATAATGATCATATGTGCTATCCACAACTTTTCTGCCCTTGTCAGATTTTTTTTTGTTGAAAGACGGATTTATGGTTTAACTTTACCTTTGTAATCATTGTTGAAACACACTGTTTTTTTATTTTTTATTATTGTAAATGTAAGGCATAAGTTGTAAGACAATAATGATAACAAAAGTCGGGTTTTATGTACACTGATGTTTCAGGGACTGTAGAATAACTTAAAGTTAGCTTGTCCTTGTTTGTATTTCATCAGCTTCATATGATTTAAATATCACTCTTGTCAAATATAATTTTATAAAATTTGCCTGAAAGAATGCCTTATGTACTGGGTAAGTGTTGAAACATCTTAGTTAAAGTGTATACTTTAAGCCATATGTTTATCTTTCATGACTGCAGGCAATGAATGTTTAAACAAATATAGATAGATACATTTATTAGGTATACCAGCATGAATAGGAAAGTTGCGGATGATATTAGTAAATCAGCATTATCAGATTCATTGTTTCTCCCATCATCAGTCTAATTTTTTAACTTGTATTCAGAAATACCTTATACCAGGATTTTTTTTTAATTGTTATTTTATACAGGTTTTACTAATGGAAGCTGGACCTGAAGATAAAACTTGGAAAATCCATATGCCAGCTGCACTTATGTACAATTTGTGTGATGATAAATATAATTGGTATTATCATACTGAACCTGAGCCCCACATGAACAACCGTGTCATGTACTGGCCCCGTGGCCGAGTCTGGGGTGGTAGCTCTGCCCTCAATGCTATGGTCTATATTCGTGGGCATGCTTATGACTATGATCGATGGGAAAAAGAAGGAGCCACACACTGGTCCTATGCTGATTGCCTTCCTTATTTTCGTAAATCTCAGACTCATGAACTTGGTCCTGATGAGTACAGAGGAGGCAAGGGTCTGTTACATGTTTCTCGGGGTAAAACAAACCATCCTTTGCATCAGGCTTTTATTGAAGCAGGCATCCAGGCAGGGTATCCATTCACAGATGACATGAATGGTTATCAGCAAGAGGGTTTTGGATGGATGGATATGACTGTTTTTGAAGGAAAGCGTTGGAGTGCTGCATGTGGTTATCTCCGACCAGTCCTTTATCGATCCAACCTTAAGGTGATTAGTAATGCTCTTGCTTCAAAAGTTATTATTGATAGGAAGCGTGCCTTGGGTATAGAGTATCTACATGAGGGTCAGATCAAAGAGGTTCGAGCTGACAAAGAAGTAATATTAAGTGGAGGGGCCATAAACTCTCCTCAGCTTCTTCTACTGTCAGGTGTGGGCAATGCAAGCCATCTTCGAGAACTAAATATCCCTTTAGTGATGGATTTGCCTGGTGTTGGTGAGAATCTTCAAGATCATCTTGAAGTATATGTACAGCATGAATGCACTCAGCCCATTACTCTCTACTCAGCCCAGTGGAAGTTTCCACACAACATGATCAGGATTGGATTGGAGTGGTTTATTCAGAGTACTGGTGATGGTGCCACAGCTCATCTAGAAAGTGGTGGATTCATTCGAAGTCATGCTCACGTGGCACATCCAGACATACAATTCCATTTTTTGCCCTCCACAGTCAATGATCATGGACGCAAAATGGGTCCATGCCATGCATACCAAGTACATGTAGGCCCTATGCGACCCACCAGCCGTGGTCATATAAGATTGAAATCCCGCAATCCGTTGGACCACCCAGCCATCAGACCTTTATATATGTCTACAGATCAAGATGTACTGGAGATGAGAGAGTGCATCAAGCTCTCTCGTGATATTTTTTCCCAGAAAGCTTTTGATCCTTTTCGTGGTCGTGAAATTGCACCAGGAGTTCAAGTGACTTCAGACAAGGAAATTGATGATTTTAACAGGAAAATGGCTGACAGTGCTTACCACCCCTCTTGCACATGTAAGATGGGATCCCCAAATGACCCACTGGCGGTTGTGGATCCCTCTACACGCGTCATTGGCTTGGAAGGGTTGCGTGTGGTGGATGCTTCCATCATGCCCAGTATTGTGAGTGGAAATTTGAATGGACCTGTCATAATGATTGCAGAAAAGGCTGCAGATATTATTTTGGAGAATAGTCCACTGCCACAGTCTTTTGCACCTGTTTGGAAACCAAAACCTCTGGATGCTTAGAGATAAACAATCTATATCAAGTCACAGTGATACTTGAAATGGATCTACTAAATAAATAAAACATAAGCATATGATTTACGACTATTAGTACATAACATGAAGAAATCTGTCTCATTGATGTTTAATAAGATATTGTAGCATATTTGAATATCTTATGTTAAAACAAATGTCAAAGTTAGAAAGGACATTTTACTTTAATCATTCAAAACAAAAGACTAATGTTTTTTTTGTACTGTTAAAGTGCTGTTAGTATGATCATGTGAAGTATCAAGTGAACAATCTTTAAATATATTAACTTCAAATTACTAAATAGAAGTTTCTGAAACAAAACTATTTTAAGACTATTCCATACAAAGATTTGAATCTGTTTTGCTATTATAATCAATAATGAGCTATGAGTTTTCTTATTAACTAACAAAAAAGTGCACAGATTTAATTTTATTACTGAAAAGAGCTGTTTTTTTTCAACTAAAAGAAGTGCACCGAAAACTTTGTTCATATTTTTAACATTAAGGCTTTAACATTCTTGCTTCTTGCTACTTTTAGATGAGGGAATTAAAATTAGAATTTCTTGCTACTTTTGGGTGATAGGTGCATAGCATTAGTTTATGAATATTTTTGGATGATAAGTGCTAGCATTAGTTTGTTGCTATTTTTAGATGATGATAAGTGCTAGCATTAATTTGTTGCTATTTTGGGATGATAAGTGCTAGCATTAGTTTGTTGCTATTTTTGGATGATGATAAGTGCTAGCATTAATTTGTTGCTATTTTTGAATGATAAGTGCTAGCATTAGTTTGTTGCTATTTTTGGATGATGATAAGTGCTAGCATTAATTTGTTGCTATTTTGGGATGATAAGTGCTAGCATTAGTTTGTTGCTATTTTTGGACGATGATAAGTGCTAGCATTAATTTGTTGCTATTTTGGGATGATAAGTGCTAGCATTAGTTTGTTGCTATTTTTGGATGATCGGTGCTATCATTAATTTCTTATTACTTTTAGATGACAGCGTTAGTATTAGTTTCTTGCTACTTCTGGATGATAGCATTAATTTGTTGCTACTTTTAGGTGACAGCATTAGTATTAGCTTCTTGCTACTTCTGGAGGATAGGTGCTAGCCTTAATTTGTTGCTACTTTTAGGTGACACATTAGCTTTTTGCTGCTTTAGGGATGTTAGGTGTTTGCATTAATTTGTTGCTACTTTTAGGTGACACATTAGCTTTTTGCTGCTTTAGGGATGTTAGGTGTTTGCATTAATTTGTTGCTATTTTTAGATGTTAGCATTAGGTTCTTGCTACTTTTGAATGATAGGTGCTAGCTTTAGTTTCTTGCTACCATTGGATGATAGGTGCTAGCAACATTTTTTATTTCTGGATTTTACATTTTGTGCAAAAGCAATGCTTGTTTCTATTCTATGATTACAAACAAGAAGATAGTTATTGGAAGAAGTTCAAACTGATGCAGTTAAGTACAGTAATTGACTATTTCAAAATGTAATACAAATCACCAGTGTGTATGTAATTTGACTTAGTGTAAATGCTGTTTTAAAAATCACAGATTCTTAAAAGCAGTTTTCTGCTTTTGTTTGTTGTGCTTTGTTGTCTAAAGGACAAACATTTTTCTGTTGTGAAATGGTTTATGCACTGCACAGCATTTCATTTTAATCTTAATCATTTGGCTGCACCATGAAAAAATAAAATAAAATATTAAAGCAACACAGTATCACTCATTTGCAGTTGTATTCTTTCACCTGTTCTAAAGAATATTTTAATACTTCAGTTTTTAAAATTTACACTTTAAAATATGTTTGTTTAAATTTTGTAATATTTTGCCAGATACATGATAATTTTTCTTTGAAAGTTTTATTCAGATCACTTAGAAATTTTTCATTAAAATTCTAAGATTGTGCTTTCCAAATACTTGTTTAATGCTAACCTAACTCTTCACCTCCATTATGCTGTATAATTTTCAATCCACATTTTCATTTTTAACAAAACATACACATGCACAGATAATAATATGTCAGTTTATTTCATTGATGCAAAAAAAGTTTTGTCTCAGAGGTCAATATTGTCTCTAGAGACATTTTTCTCTTTGTTATGTTGTGATATATTTAATGATACTATTTTTGCACATTTCGCAATAATAATTATCTTTCATAAATTTTATTTTATTTTAGCGTTCTTTTTCCTCCTACATGAACTTTTTGGGGTTTCTGAATATTATCATTAGAAAATTTCAAGTCCAGCTTGATCATTCATATCTTTCTATGTACCTTTGCTATTATAACACATTTCTATAGTATACAGAGTTTAATTGTATGAATTCTTATTACTGTATACTAGTGTATTTCTGTAAAAAACTGAACTTAAATGCATTCATTCTTATTATTGTATTTCTATAGAAAAGAAAGCTTGAATGTAAGAATTCATATTAGTGTATTTCTATTGCTGGGCTTATATGTATTATAATGATTATTAATGCATTGCTATAGAAACCTGAGCTTAAGTGTATGCATTCTTATACATATCTGCAACAGTTGAGGGATTAAAATATTAAGAAACATTCCATTCATAATTTTTAAGCTATTTATTATTTAATGCACCATGTGCATTTTGTTTAATACTGTTCCATATTAAATTAGTTTTATATTTTTTTCTTTTAATAAAGAATTTTAATATCACTTGAAGAATATTAGGCAATAATGAGAACAATAGTAATGCCAATAGAATATAGTAACAGGAGTGTCTATTAAAATCACCTGTACCTAACTGTCACATGTCCAGTTTTCATTTAATGACCCTGTCCTAATTTAGGCATTAATCATCAATATTAATTTATGGATAATCCTTAGCATTAGCGACAGCCAGACTTGCCTAACATATCTCCCTTTCAAATGCCACAATCTCAGCTTGATTGTTCACGACACCTAGTCGGATAAGTTAGTTGACTTCTTTGCCAACAATGTTATCTCCCCTTTATTTATAGATTAATAAATATAATTCTTTATTCCTCTGTTCATGGCTCGGCCCCCAGTTGGCAATCACGGTCGTTAAATGGACTTATGTAATAACATAGACTGATAGAGAGATACAGTTAAGAGAAAATTAACAATAACATTTAATAACAATAAAATTAAATTTGAAAACAAGAAAATGAACAATTTGAGTTCCGCGAATACAGAGCAGTAAGTCACTTTACTGTCCACACGTTGAAAATCTATTTCGACTGTCTTTTAGACTTAGCTTTGATTGAACTAAGTCGATGATGGACTGCAACTGAAAAACTTGTAAACGATCTACCTCCTGGATTTCTAGCCACCTCAATCCAAAAATGTCTGTTAACTCTTTAGACAGTGGTAGGCTGTATTTAAATTTTTCATTGTTAAGCTGGTTTACGAAGTGGCAAGTACATGTACAATGTACTGAACACTTGTACTGTATAAAGTTTAGGCATGGTCAGCAAAACATTTGCAAATTGAGCCACTTGATTTGATACAGTGCTGTTAACTTTGTACAGGCAATTTAAAGAGGCTGGACAGTTAAAAAAAAAAAAGGGATCCACAGGATGTTCGCATTGTATGCGGGTCTGTAAAATATCAAGACACGTAATATCAAGGCACCAGTATATACATAACAAATAAGAATTCTTTTTGCTTGATCTTTGTCAGTTTAGGTTTTTTCTTTTTCTCGTCTGTTGATTGATCTCTATATTATTTTATCTCTCTCTCTCTCACCCAAACCAATAAATCTTAGTGCTTATAATGTGTGAGATATTTTTGTTTTTACAACTGCTTGCTTGTAATTAAATTTGAAATAATGTTTACATTATGATTATCACTCATTTGTTGACATTTCAGTAGCTAATTTATAATTTTAGTTTTTCAACTAGAATTTCCAGAATAGTTCTGATTTTAATATAGATTTACTAAAGTGTTCCAAGAGACAAACTAACAACAAAATTAACAATAAACTAATAAATCTGAAAAAGTTTTTGGATGTACATGTATTTCTTCCCTTCTCTCTGCATGGAAATCATCCAAAATGTTTAGTGTGCATTACAGTGATTAATAAATATAAACTGATCTCATTTAATCACTATATAATTTATTTTTTCATATATACTATACAGAGTTTCTTATGTAATAATAAATTTATTAAACACTTTATTTGTATAAATGTCTAATCATTTATGTAAATCAAGGTAATTGCAGATTTCTGCAATTTAATTCTTTATAAATTTGTCCTTAATAAATTCTTCAAGAATTTATATTTATGGTCCCAAGCCTTTGGTGCTGTCTCCTATTTCTAAGTCGATTTATTAAAGTCAATTACATTGATTATGCAATATTTTTTATACTATTTATTTATATTCGTTAGTTGCTTTTTACAAATATATTTTTAATGAATTAGTATATATTTCTTTTTTATAAGCTAGTCACCCATAGTGTATACATTTATATTTTAATGTAACTTGCAAGTATACGAATATATTGCACTGTTATAATGTTTTATTTCTGCATAAACAGTGAATATGTTGTTACAGTTTAGATACGTGTATAACTGTTTTATATATATATATATATATATAGTTTTGTGATATCAGATATACTGTTTTTAGAAATAAACTTTAACTTTGCTTCATGTTTATAAATTTGTATATTTGTTCAATTACAGATTATCTATTATACTGATACTTTGAAATAAAGCTAATCTTAAATAAGCAATACTTTTTGTGCTATTATGTTTAAATATTGTATTTTATGGGAAAAGCAGAGCAATCTAAAAATAAAAATTATAGGATTTTTTGCAGCATACAAATACAGTAATAAAGGAAAATAGTGAGACTATCTAAAAAGTAAATCATTACCCTGTATATGACTTTGTGCATTAAAAGTGTTTTACTTTGTCTCTTATGTTGTTTCTGGATTAATTATTGAATTTATGATTTAAAGGCGTTTTAGCAAGTGACTGTTCATGAAATGTCCAGTGTTAAATATTTCTATGTGACTTGTTTTTCTGTAGAAAAGTGTGTACATAATGTATTGTTATTTAGAGCACTAGACATTATCTAATCAATCAATAAATATATATTAAATGCTAAATAAAAATTGGAAAAATTAAAAGTATATGAAGCCCCCAAAGTTTACAAAAGCTTGTTCTAATTGTCTTGCTGTCAGATATCTAATAGACTTTCCATTTGTTTCATTTTACCTATTCTGATTTAAAGCTTTGGGGAGAGAGGAAATCCTTGATTTATTTCTACTTTTCATTTATCTTTACTTATTAATTATACTGAGGGAAAGTTTTCTTCCCTGCCATTTTTGGGAGGTCACCGTGAAAACCTAAATATGATACCAATGCTGACCATAAAATCCAAATCCATGAATTGAGGTCCACACATTCAAAAGTTCACTGTATTTTTAACCTCTTCTCTGCAGTTCCAACATAAAAGAAACAGGCATTTCGGTTTTAATTTGGATCCACAGTTACTGGTTAAACATGATCAATACATGCATAAATTAATTATAAAGTTTCACATTCTGATGAGACTGCACAAGAAATTTTCTCTGGATGCCTGAGCACATTGATAAAGGAATAGAAAACAATGACCCTGAACTAAAGTAGAAAAGATTACAATGATTTGCCTAATAACATTGAGATAAGTGAGAGCAAGACCAATAGACTATTTATTTAACCTGCAACACTGCAGATGTCAAAGCTTGGATGAGTCATTCTCAAGGCTGATAGTTACACATTATATATTTTTTATATATAAAAAGTCAACAAAAAAAAAGTAAACTTAAAATCAAAAACAGAAAGACATTAAAGAAACTATGATGACTGCTTGTGTGTGTGTGCCTTGAAGTAGCATAGGTAATTAATGAAATTTCAAGCAATTCCTTCATGCTTGCTTTTCTGACCAGCTTGATTTCTGCATAAAGCTTGTTTAAGTGGTGGTATAATATTAACAGATATACATTTAACTGACTAATCAACACAAGTTAAAAGAAGTAGCTGAAGATGTTTAAAACTTTATTTCATACAAAAACAAGATATGAAAAAGAACAAGATAAAAGCAAAACCATATTAAAATCAATCCTGTAAATGAAGAAACAGTGAAATCTTTTTATTTTTCACCCATTGTAAACCTTGAAATTGTAAAGTCAAAGTTCAAGAAAAAACTCTTTACAACTTAAAAAGAAAAACAAACCTACTAATTATGCTAACCTACTTTTTTTCTTACTAATGTCCCTTTGTATTCTCAGTTACTATATTTAGATGAAAAAATCTTTCCCTGTATCGGAAACTATCATTGAATTATTCAACAAGGATACTGACCAGCAACATCCAAAGGTCTAGTACTTAAAATTCAGGAATGTCTTCTGAGTATCTTGTAATATCTACTGACAACCAAACTTGCAGTGCACAGATTATTCTAAGTGAATTTAACTTGAAATAGTTATAATCAAACTTATAGATAGACCATCATTTATATAAATTCAACAAAATAAATAAAATGAATCCTTATGGGACTTCTATGTTTATGAGTTTGTCAGCACATCAATTCAAACAACAGTTTTTAATTTAATAATTGTGAAATGAAACAATAAAACAACAGGGCCTATAAAACACTGCCTTTTTTTTCTGAGAATAACATCATCTAGATGACATTTTCATAATTTAAAAACAAAACAATGTTGTTTGTTGATATTCTCAAAAATATAAAATATATGCATACTAGTACTTTAGAAAATTACTGATCCTGTATTAGCATATTCCAGAAGAAGTGGCTCTCTTTTCTTATTAACAGTTTATAAATCTCCTTAAAAATCATTCATACAATTTTTTGACTGGATCTTTATGCATGCATGCACACACACATTTATTCCTAGTTCTTATGCTTGAGATTTCCTGCAAATCTCCTTTTCTGATGGGTTCATTTGTACTGAAAGTGATTTCCTCAAAAAATTAAAGAAAACTTGCATCAGCATAAAACCTTTAAATATGTTCTAATATGCTCCTTCTGCACAACAGCTTCTAATATAATTTTTTGTTGTTGTTGTTGTAGACAATTCAATATGCATTTTAGTGTGTAAGTAATATATATACATAAAGGTGTGTGTGTTCAACTGTCCATTTTAACTCTTATGAATTTAAGTAACTGGAGAAAGAAAATTACTCTGTGGTTCCCAAAAAATATTTATTGGGAATGCTGTTCTAACATGACATATCCTGTCAGTTCTCCCTGACCATTCTTCTGCAACACTAATGCCAAATTATTTGACTGGAGATCCTGAGGGAGGCCATTTGCTGTTACAATGCCAGAGGTCTGCAGCACAGCACACAGCAGTTCCTGGAGGCCAGGGCCAGATAATTGGATAAGATCTTGGTTGTCCATACCCTGTTTAGCATCATCTTTCATCAGGGAACTATTGCTTGTATTTAAATAAAGATCATCACTGGTCTTGTTTTGAGTATTTATGTTTTCAGTATTTGTAAGCATGTCAGTCACTGTTTGACCAGAGTTGTGTATGGCATACATAGGCAGATAATTTGAGGAGCTTTCTAGTTTGTCTGAAGTCATCAAACAGCTGATTTCATCAGTGGAAGAAAGTTGTGTAAGAGCGTCAGCAGTGTCCATGTCATTCACATTTTTAAAACCATCATTCATCAACTCATCTGTAGCAACATTGCCAACATGGTTAAAACTTTCAGTTTTGTAAACTGGTGTAACCTGAGATTGCTGCTGAATGAACACAGAATCTGGTGTGTTTATTTTTGTCTGGCATTCTGTGGATGTGGCAAGCAAAGTAGAAATTGGCAAACTAGACTCTGATACATTTACAGTCTTTGTAGTTAATGAACAGGTGGAGATATTAGAAAGGAATGCAGATGTAGACTGTTTTTGAGTGTTTGCATTCAAGTAGTGACTGCTATGGATTTCAGTTTTGCTGTTTTCGGATTTATTTTTCCTAAGAACTTGGGGAAGGCAATTATGGCTGAAGTGGGAGTGGGGGGTGGGCACACAGTCAGACAACTGTGACATTGTGTGACTGTTTGACAAATACATTATTCTGTTACCTAAAGAGGCACAGTTTGAAGTGGAAACATTGGTAGTATTCATTAATTTACTTTCTGAAAATGCTATAGTTTTAAGGAAAGGATTACATGCTGAAGGCTGGTTTCTGGGGAAAACATTACAAGTACTTATTTTCTCCTCAACACTCTCTAAATGTTGTTCTATAGCTGTGCTTTCAAAATTGTTTGATGGTAATCCAGTATCAAACTGAGAAGCAGAAACAGCTGTGTCACTTTTAAAGCAGACGGTTGCAACACTTGGTTGGGGCTCTGTTGTGTCAGAAGAGACCGACAAAGTTTCTATGCAGCTTCTACTCACCTTGCAAGTCTGACACTCGCTGGTAATATTGATTATATTTTGACATGGAAAAAGTTGCAAACTCTTCATGTTATTACTTGTTAAACATGTTTCACCATTCTCATTATGGAGGGCAGTGTGGCAAAAGAAGGGAGCTTTCAAGTTCTGATTCTGACTTTCCCATGTGGAGTTAGATTCATCATGATAGACACTGTACTCTGCATTTGGACTTTTTGTTGTAGCAATAAAATTTTTGTTTTTCAAAGAATTAGGCATAATAATGTCTTTTATCATTTTCTGACTTTCAGTCTTAATCTTGCTTTGACACTTCTTAGATGAGAGTGTCTTTACATGATGGCCAGAAACAGAGCAAGCAGTGTCTATGTGATGGCCAGGAGCACTGCAAGCAGCTTCCTCCTGGTGGCCAGAAATAGTACAGGCAGTGTCAATTAGCGTATCTATCAGGATAGTCTCCTCAACGGAAGAGTAAGGAGTAATGATCAGTGCAGGAGCTGTATTTGTTGCAGGTGAAGCTGTCAGTCCTTGCATCAAATGAGCAGACTGCACTGGTTTTGTCTGCTGAGTATCTTTGAATTGGGTTGATTCCACCATTATGCTGTCACAGGGCAAAGCAGGAACCCACTCATCTGTAGTTGGTAGTGTTGGTGAAATGGATATTGGCTGAGCTGGCTTGGGCACTGTATTTTGATCTGGATCTAAAGCATTAAAGATATTTGACTTTGTGATGTATTTTTCAAGATCAACAGAATTGTCTCCTTGTCTGCTGTTGGTGCAAGGTGATGTTACAGAGTCTTGATTCAACATTAGTTCAACAGTTGGACCTGAGAAAGATTGGGGCGTGCATGCTTGAACAAAATGAACTGTGTCACTTGTATTAGCAATAACTGTGGATTCAACCAATTCAGAATCTTTGACACAGGCAGTTTCTTTAACAGAGGCCATGAAGGCTTCCATAGTAAACACTTGTTTTAAAGGAATTTGTTTCCACAAGTGGTTTAATGGCTCTGTTATATTGCTTTCAGGGTAATGGCTGTAAGGAATGTTAAGATGATGTGATGCTCTGATATCTAATTTACATAGGTCAGATTCTGTACATGTTCCTACCATTCCATTGCCAACAAGCAGACGTGCACATGAAAAGTTTGCCAATGGATTTGCCGTCTGTGTACTTGGAACTTCTGCAGAATAATTTTTGAAGCTACACAACCTCTTGGCATCATGACCCACTTGATCAGGACTGGTTTCTTGTGAATGCTGACAGGCTGGTGAAGCCACACTCCAGACTGCCAATGATGCATTTGTGCTTGGCACTGAAGACAAGAGAGCCTGTAAAATAGATTAAATATATTGGTGGTGTAGGTTAGAAAGTTCATCAGTACAATATTAATTATCTTGATAAACAGCAAATTTTCTTGAGGGATCTGTGATTCTTTTCTTTATTTCAATGAAGAACCACACACACACACACACAACACACACATATTTACATATAGAAAGATTGGAAGACAGACAGAATGACCAACACCCAGAGATGTATAGACAGATGTAGACAGAGCAGGATAGATGGGTGGATGGACAGATAGGTGGGAGAATAGGTAGGTAGGTAGACTGAGAAACAGATATTGTATTGTTACTGTTTATACCATGATGCATCTTGATGGCAATGCTTTGGATTCATTTTCAAACAAGTTGCTTTGATGTGACTCCTGAACATCAAAAAACTCTCCATTTTTTGCATTGTTTTCCTTATCACTCATCATTTGATCAAGAAACCTGTTTATGAAAGACAATTACCTCCCTTTAAAAAGTAATTGTGTTCTTCAACATTCACCTCTCACTTCTAATCTCTAATTTTAGATATGCAAACTTAAAGCTTTAAGAAAATTAGTGGAAAAACATCTCTCAGTTGTTTGTGTTCAACAAATATAATAGTAATATGATTATCCTTTACCATCTTTCAAAATCAAAACATTGAAGAGGACAGATTTACACAAGACTGAACATTTTAGGTTCCTGGTCAAAGACCAAGTGAAGAGGAATCCACATCATACATATGGACCTATGAATGCAGTTTGATATAACATGGAAATTGGAATTGCTTAAAACAGAGTCAATAACTGGATCCCATTTTTTAAATGCAATTATACAAGATAACTTGCAGTCAAGATTGGACTTCATTTTTAGTGAACTAAGTTACATTTTTATGTACACGAAGCAAGCAAATGTAACTAAATTAAAATGACAGTCAAGAATTGGACTTAATTGTTTTCCTTTTTGTCAACAAAGCTTTTATATGTATGATTAATTTAAAATTAAAATGTAGTTATGAGAACTACTGTGCCTGTATGTGAACTCAGTGGATGAGCAAGCATCAAAACAATTCTGAACCATTCATAAATCTGATGCAATGCAGATTCATTCATAACGCATCAAATATCTTAGTCAAATATATTGGTTACTGAGAAAGATTTCAATGTTGGATATATTTAATGTCTGAAATTTCAATGTTGAATATATATTAGTAAATGTGAGATGGTCAATGATCAGTGATGAATATATTAGAATATGTAAACTCTATCCTAGTTTTGATCCTCACCTATCCTGTGAATCTGTTAATGTCAAAGTGGTTGTTGATGCTCATTATTATTTGCGCAGTGGTTTTCATGTGTAGTCCAGTCAGTGAGATAGCATCCAAACAGAAAAAAGCCTCAGTTCGTGCTTTGGTATGCTGAGATCAATTCAACTGTGATCTGTCAAGATTTTTGAAAGTACATACTGAACAAAAGTGCCTGGCACTTATATGGTTATTTACTCATTTTAAAGAATTGCGGAAGTGCTGATAATCACACATCAATGAGAAGACCTGCTTTTCAATACCCTTCCTGTCTTTCAACTATGTACAGTGCCAAGCAGTAGCATAACTTCAAATGCTGGTACCCCCTTGCAAAATATCTCAATGCCCCCCAACTTTCCACATGCATGCACTCACACACACTCTCTCTCTCTCTCCTGCTCCATAGAGAATCAGTTTGCCATGCACCCTGTGAAGACTTGATCGTGTGTAAATTTTCAAATTTCGAGTATAATTTTTACTTGAAGAAACTAATATTGGGCCCCTTCTGCTGAAAAGTTCCCAGGTACTGTGGAAACTGCAGGGGCAATAGTTGTGCCACTGCTGTGTCAGTAGGTATTTCTTTTCCGTATACTATTAAAAAAAAATTATGTCCAAGAGTCACTGCTCAAATTGACTTAATATAACATAACATGCTCTGAGGACTGATTTGGCCCAAGCTTAACATGAAATACAGATACCATCACACACAAAATCAACAACTTCTATAACAACAGTATGGCAGAACAAGAATGAGGATCAAAACTTGGAGAGTATTTATATATTCTAATAAAATCATTACTTTTACAATTTTAAATTTACTTGTATATTAAGTACTGAAATACTGGACAATTTTCAGTATAGGCTCACAAATCCAGGACACCATGGTACCTAACAATATCAGGGTGGAGACAATATATTTTGTGTTGTATTTTGCTACAAACAGGCAGTATGTGGAATAATAAAGTGACTTTGAGGTCTAAGAAAATCCTTTTGAAGTTTCCATATAGTGGCAACCAGAGAGGAAGGAGTTATAATAATCAAAATAAGAGTACCAGACAACACATAAGGGATTTTGTAGCATCAACACTGAGATAACATTTGAATAGAGCTGGCAAGCACAAACAAACAAATAAACAACAAAATACCATACACTGTTTCCCTTTCTGTGGACATAAAATAGATTATAAAGAGGATTTTTCTCTCTTTTTTCTCTACCTACTCACTTGTCTCTCAAATTTTATATTAGACAATGGACATTAACCTACAGTATTTCAATACTGCACTGGCCATAACATCTCAATATTGCACACTCCTAAAGCTTTACATTTCTAATTATCAGGGTGCGTGTAGATAACAGCCAAATGCAGATTAGGTGCAAATAAGAATTACTCTCAATTTTGGTTGACTGCTTCAAAACGTTTGGCACTATAACACCTGGATTTGTGAATTTTGAGTAAGTGTAATCATGTGTTTATTGTTTTATGCAAAATATAATTAACTGTATCATTTGCTATTGTATATTTATTTAGAACTGCAAAGTTTTTAGAGCTTTTTAAAATCAATGATTAGGAACTCTTCTGTCACCATTATTATCATTATTACAAATTAGTTATTTTCTTTTATTAGCCACTATAAACATTATAATTATCCTTATCATGCTTCTTTCCTCAATGATGAAATATTTATTTTTTATTTTCTCTAAAAACTATGCTGAGTAATGCCTGTCAATGGACATTATGACTGACATTTTCAGATATGACTTGTTTTACATGCAGTTATTATCAGCAATATCACAAGACATTCATGTGGCTGACATTGTGGTGTGTGATGTGTCATACAGAATACCCATTCCTTCTTTTTAGGCATCATCATCCTTGTGGTGTATTCATAAAATCAAAATTCTTACAATTATACTCTTTCATTAGGTTTTATTTGAATATGTATACCTAAGGGCTTTGATTTTGAAATCTGCAATTCATAATTAAAACTGTCAGCATTACTGATTTAGCTTATTTCCAGCAGTTGATACAGATTTCTCTTTAAATGGTTTATAAGAATACTAGTTAATTTCTTATATCTTTTAAGATTACTAATTAAACTTTAGACTGACACTCTATAATTAAGTTTAATGGATACACAAACTGTGCAAGACAACTTCAAGGAAAAGAAAGAAAGAAAAAATTAAACAATTATTTACTTAACCATTCAGACAAATAAGAAAGGGAAAATTTCTTTACAGTTAGTATTTAAACAATTTACTCATTCACCCATTCACAAGTTCAGCAGAAAACTAGTTCACAATTAAATTTTAATTTATCTTACTGAGGGTTTGGGAAGTTGTCAGTTCCAGGACCAGTTTTGCTCAGCTCTCTAAAAATGGAAACTAATTTCAAAAAGGAAAAAAAATGGCTGTTATAAAATTATCAATTTATAAATGTAAATGTACAGTTTTCACACATGATTTCTTTTTAAACTACTGCTAAAGTCAAGAACAAATCCTGACCTATACTGAATTTTAAAACAATAAATGTGCATTTTTTTTAATACATAAAGATGGGATCAGTATATGCACAGCAATAAATGTTTATATTAATACCAAGTTATTATTCATTAACAAACATTGCTGGCACTAACCAGAATATATTTATTAGAATTATAGTATAGCAAAACGTACACACAATCAAGTAGTAATAACACAAGTAGCATAATATATATACATAAAAAGTGCATTTTCCTCCCATCTTATGAAGGGTGAAAAATTATAATGAATGCATTGATAGGAACATAAATGTATTTGTTTATTGGAACGCTTGATTATAAGTCAAATTGCAAATGAAAATTTGAGCATCATTTACCAAATAACCTTGACCATACCTAAGCTGCTGTTCGAGATTGGTGCCCATCACACCACTCAGCATTACATATTCCAGGAAGGCACACAGAAAAAAGTGTCACTGAGTCAATCCGTGAAGTGAAATTAAACTCAGTTCCCTGTAGCTGTACTGATGATGTCATAGTGTACTTGACTGCATGGTGTGCAGTGGGTTTACCGAAACATTTCAGGAGTTAAAACTGTATCATTCTATCCATTATTCCTTTTCTGAATGCCTGCTGACAGTTTTTATAACTTTTATTACTTACCTGCTCGGTTATTATTTTTACATTATAAGATACATTTACAAGTTACACTACGAGTGAAAATTTGAGCATCATTTAGCAAATGACCTTGACCATCAGTTGTCTCTGTTTCATGAACACGACTGGTGCAACATAAAGCTGGGCATGCGAAAACTCCCATGTGTTTGAAGGTTTGTCCTTGAGTGCTTTAGCCAGCTTACTAAAAAAAACTCCCACATGCGCTTTAGCGTTTCGCACAGATACACAAAATTTTAATTGGAAAGCTCTCTCTCTATATATATACATATATGCTTTTTCAGGGATTTGTTTTGCCATTCATCTATTTCATATAAAAAAAAATGTAAGCTTTGTGTGTAATTCTTTCAACAACATCTACCACTAAAATGTGTAAATACAAAATAAAATTCTAAAGACCATTGATATCAGAGGCCAGCAGTGGTTGAGTTATTACTGTGGAACATCCAGTCTTAACTGCTTTTTCTTTCTTTGAAAGCTGTCGTGCAACCTGTGAGGCAAACAAACAATGCTATTTTAATATGAGAGTATAAAATTAAACAGCAAACGATTGTGCTATTTTAATCTAACTACATGAAATTTACACAGCAAACTACTAAGTGCTAAATAAGAAGCAAATGAAAAATTAAATTTCAATGTCTGAATGTACTTTATTAATTTTTATATTGTCCTTTCTTTAAAATAAAATTCCCATGTAACCATTTTTTTTTTTTGGACTGTCCACATGTTCTTATAATTATTATCCATTTTAAGGTTATCTTATTTACTCTACTATACTTTTTATGCTTTATATTTTAAAACAATAATTTTACTTAAATATTATTAAAGTGTGCATATTAAAACTGTTTTTAAAAAAAATGTATTTAATAGTTTCAGTATTTTACTCATAATCAAATTGCATGCAGTATTTGATCAATTTCTCTAACCCCCATATCCACGCACATGTAGTTAGTATTGATCAGCTTGACCCATGTCCACAATTAATGTATTTAGTATTTTATTATTTGTTTTTTCCTCTATACACAGTATTTAGTACATGTATTAAGATCAGTTTCTGACACTATTCACTCACAATGAATACTGCAGTATGTAAAACTGAAATACACTTTAATTTTCTCATTGTAGAGTAAATCGAAATATGATTGTTTTTACTTTCTTTCTTATTTTGAAATTAAACTTTTTTGGTAGATGTTGAACACACAAGGTTATTTTTTAAAATTTTAAGTAGTTGTACTAGTTGGCTGTCATCAACGAATTATCTTTAACCAGTCTGAATTTATAGTGTAATTATATTAATTAGAAATTATGTCTTGTGCTGGGCAATTCAGTTACCTTACGTATTTGAACAGATCTGAATGTTATATGTGAAATTAAGTGTGGATCTGCAGGAACAGATCTGAACGTATGTTACCAAATTAGTTGTGGGTGGGCCAATGACCTCACCTTCTTGTATTTACGTTTGGGTTTCTCGTCCTCACTTGTGCTTTGCTTACGACAACGGCGATGAAGAAAAGCGACATGTTCAGGATGGTCCCTGGAAAAGAGTGGATTGTAGTACTCTGCTAACGTCGCTACTTCCTCCTTGCTTTCGCCCAGAATAATTGGGTTTGTTATCTGACGTACACACAAAGAAAACAAGAGTAAAAATCCGACGATCTTTTAGAAATTAAATATGTGAAGTGTTTTATGTGACTGGGATTGTGAGCCGTGTTCTGTCTCTTTAGTTTTCAATTTGGTTTCACGTTTGCTTACCACATTCTCTATGGTCGTAAAGTTCTATGAAGTTTTTTTGTTTTTGAAAGGAAGGAAACATCTTCATTTTCACTGGGTAGATGGATGATCCGATGTGTAAGGTTTGGTTCTTAATCAGTCATTCCAATTTTTTGCAAATAGAAAGCAAGGTACATAAAAAAGGCACATTTTTTCTTCTTTTTCAATCTGATGCATGGCGGTCAAAAGTAGGTAGAGAAAAAATCAAATGCACCCATCAACGGTTAAGGACTGAGAAGGAAATATCAAAAATAGCTGTTTATTGTTTTTATTTTGTTATGTTAACATTCCAGATGAATGGCCATAGACAGTGACTTGACATAGACTAGACACTTAAGATTAATTTAAAACTGCATTTCTTTCTTTCTTTCTTTCTTTCTTTCTTTTTTTAAGAGAACCGCGTTGATTTTATTTTAATCTTTGTTAATTAGATGTTTGTTGTTTGGTCACTATGCATGCTCCGTGAGAATGCATACTAAAGCTTGCACGTTTGTGTTTCTTTACATTTATTCTGCTTTTTACAAATTTCCATCTCTTCAACATTTACCGAAATGTTCGGTGAAATGGTTTGTTGAACTATAATTATAGTCGCTTTACCATTTATCTTAATTGCATGTTGTGTAGACGTGGACTGACTATGACGAAGATTTCAGTCAAGTTTAGAAAATCGGATAAACCTTTGAAAGAGATAATCGTGGACTAAGACGAACCTGTATTTAGCTCTCGTGAGGTACAAGACGGGGGTAGTAGAAGTGGATAAAGCAGAATGCTGATAGCATAAGCATGGATAAAGTGCTGACTCTTTTCTCACCATAACAGACCTTTGTAACCAGTGTCTTCTGGGAGAGGGTAGCAGGCGGAGGTGTAGTGGGGCGGGATACGTCTTCCAGGACTTTTGTTCCAAAAATCCACGTTGGCAGTTTGCGTAAAATATAACTCTTTCATTTAGTCGAGTTTCTGGCGACCCCCCCCCCCCTACTTCTTTTTTTAGGACTTACACCCCTGGTAGAAGGAAGCGTCTGTCTGGATTCTGGCTGGGGTGTTTTTCCTCGCGAACAGTGACAGTCACGTGGTCAGTCTGGCTAAATATCTGGGATATTGTTACAACCTGACCCATGAGATTGGCTAAGTTGGTTAACATGGCCAGAGCCTACGCACACAAGAGGGGGAGATAGCAGGTATATTCGAAGACGCTAGATCTTAATTAAGTTCGGCCTGCTTGTGCAAGTTTGGCAGTAGATTCTAACTGCTATGGTCCAAAGATGAATTAAAGTTAGGGGGGCTGGGTCGCATCTGTCACACAGTTGACGAAGTGGCTGATTCATTGCTTCTCAGAATTATAAACCTCATTTGGGTCTCGCTCCAGATCTTTCTTTCCACTTCTTAAAAATACATTTCAGTAAAGTGAAGATTCCTTCTGTCAAAGGCATCACTTCTTAAAAATACATTTCAGTAAAGTGAAGATTCCTTCTGTCAAAGGCATCACTTCTTAAAAATACATTTCAGTAAAGTGAAGATTCCTTCTGTCAAAGGCATCACTTCTTAAAAATACATTTCAGTAAAGTGAAGATTCCTTCTGTCAAAGGCATCACTTCTTAAAAATACATTTCAGTAAAGTGAAGATTCCTTCTGTCAAAGGCATCACTTCTTAAAAATACATTTCAGTAAAGTGAAGATTCCTTCTGTCAAAGGCATCACTTCTTAAAAATACATTCCAGTAAAGTGAAGATTCCTTCTGTCAAAGGCATCACTTCTTAAAAATACATTCCAGTAAAGTGAAGATTCCTTCTGTCAAAGGCATCACTTCTTAAAAATACATTTCAGTAAAGTGAAGATTCCTTCTGTCAAAGGCATCACTTCTTAAAAATACATTTCAGTAAAGTGAAGATTCCTTCTGTCAAAGGCATCACTTCTTAAAAATACATTTCAGTAAAGTGAAGATTCCTTCTGTCAAAGGCATCACTTCTTAAAAATACATTTCAGTAAAGTGAAGATTCCTTCTGTCAAAGGCATCACTTCTTAAAAATACATTTCAGTAAAGTGAAGATTCCTTCTGTCAAAGGCATCACTTCTTAAAAATACATTTCAGTAAAGTGAAGATTCCTTCTGTCAAAGGCATCACTTCTTAAAAATACATTCCAGTAAAGTGAAGATTCCTTCTGTCAAAGGCATCACTTCTTAAAAATACATTTCAGTAAAGTGAAGATTCCTTCTGTCAAAGGCATCACTTCTTAAAAATACATTTCAGTAAAGTGAAGATTCCTTCTGTCAAAGGCATCACTTCTTAAAAATACATTCCAGTAAAGTGAAGATTCCTTCTGTCAAAGGCATCACTTCTTAAAAATACATTTCAGTAAAGTGAAGATTCCTTCTGTCAAAGGCATCACTTATTAATATTATGTTTACTTTATTGAATCTCAATGAGATGTTTTTCTGTTTTATTTAAAATAACCTTTGCAGAGATTAATTACAAGTTGACAACAGTTTCAAAATCCAAACTACATGACGGGCTACAACATACACTTTTTACTTCATCAGTGTGTAACTGACTGTTTTCAGTAAAATCCTATAATACGTTAAATATTACTGTTCCTAAATTTACTACAGTTTCTTCCTATGAACTCAACCTAGTAATTTTATGATTTTATAGTGTGTGTGTTTGTGTGTGTGTGTGTGTGTGTGTGTGTGTGTGTGTGATTTCACACAGTAAAAGTGAGACACTGCTGATTCAGCCCATATAAATATGTAATAAATTGACTCAGCCCATAGAAATAAGTGATGCATTGACAGCCTATATAAATAAGTGATAAACTGACAGCCTATATAAATAAGTGATAAACTGACTCAGTCCATATGAATAAGTGATGAATTGATTCCGCCCATTTAAATAAGTGATGCATTGACTCAGCCCATCTACAAGTGATACACAGGCTCAGCCCTATTGTAACATTATGAATACATGCCACTAATCTAGAACTGACTTTATTCTGTTAAAATTTGTAATGTACCCGGAGTTTATTACTATGTTTATTATATAAAGACACTTAATTATGGCATAGAAGCAAAAGGCTATCAGAGAAACATTTTGCAAAAACAGGAGCGCTCTCTCATTTTTCTCACTCTTAACCTTAATGTGAGAAGTGTGCATAGTAATTTGCACTGCATAGACTGTGTTGCACTCCGGGTAGACCCGGCCACCCGCCCGAACTGACCTTTTTGAAGCCGTAATGATTGAGCTGTCGCACAAAGCTATCGTACTTTGATGTTTTGAATGGTTTCGATACGCCCGCTGATAGATATTCTGTCTCAAATTTACGCCGCAAGATTCGAATGCTCTTCCCACTTGGCCCCCAGGACAATGCCCCAGACTTGCTAGAGTTCACGATTTTCCACAATCGGGCGGGAAAACGTAATACCATTGCATCTATACTCAGTCGCGGAGGGGAATTCATTTTGGGTCAAGCCAGAAACAGAACAAAGTTGTCAGAACCGTTGGAACCTTTGGGTGTCGCTGAATCGACCAATTTGACGTAGTTTCTTTCATCTATTACCGTAGGCCACGCAGTACATTTCAAAGCCTACGTCACTCAGTTTCTTGTGACGTAAGACTGAGTACCTACGTCATTCAGACGGGATGAAAGCATTATTATTTTTTTTTTTTAATGAGAAATTCTCTAACAGCCGCTCTGCAATATATATATTTAAAATAAATGACTGGCATTTGTATATTTACCAAGTCTGAGAGAGAAAACAAAAATGACAATATGTAAAGCTTACTAAATTGTGATTTCTATATAAATTACACTGCTACTCTCTGAGCCTGATTGGTCAGTTACACGGTTTCTGAGTAAGATCCCATAGTTCACTACAGGCCCACTAGAAGAAAACAATATTTGGAGGCACCTTAATGGGAAGTAGTCCGTTATTTATAGATCTCAATGAAAGTAGACCCAGGATGAATCCTAGGGAGAAGAAGGCCTTGATGGATCTCTGGGAATGCAGGTTCATCAAGATGGATATTGAGGAAAAGTAGGCCCATATAAATGGATCGGGGGGGGGGGGGGGAGAGGGGAACATTAGTCGACTTTTCACCATTGCTGGATCATAAACGATCGTCTCTAAATAACATTTTGGCTTTAATCTTAGTGTTATACTATTTAATATACATGAACAGTATTTAATGTTTGTTTATTAGAATCAAAGCCTACACTAGATCAAATGGTACACGTCTTTTAACATAGCTTAAAGCCCTGTTTAATGGTTCCCGTCACACATTAATTAGGAGTTTTTATAATGTACCTTTAAAGTCCCTGTTAAGTGTTTCCCGTCACACATTATAATAAGAGTTTAAAACACCTGTTAATTGTTGAACGGTTCCTGTTGCACATTTTAATTGGACATGATAGTTGTAGCTCATTACCTCCTCTAACCTGCAGACATACACACAAACATGCAAGAGTGAAACAGCTTCCTTTCTGAGATGATATTTTGACAAGTTTACTGATGTGGATCTTCATGACTATTTTACTGATGTGAATCTTTGTGATTAGTTTACTGATGTGTGTCACAGTCTGATAAAAATGTCATGACTGTTTGACCCACTTGTTTATTTTTCAAATATTGAGATTTGAAATTCCTTTGTTTGGAGCGCTCTCGCGATATTCACATCGAGAAGCTTCCAACAAAGAGGTCAAGACGTTATGTAACTTTAGGCCCATTGTCTAGGTTCTAGAACCAACTACATGCCACGCGATCCGTCACGTGATATGCTTTATGCTTTCTTATAAATATTGGTAAAACGCATCCGTCCGACACTGCGAGATACAATTAGCTACGCGACACCACGCCAGCTACTCGAGTCGTATAAGAATGGACAGACCGACGTGTAGATGAGATAAACACTTCAACTTCTCATAAGGTCGGTCTCTGTCTTCCTTCTTGAACTTCGACAAGTTGTCTTTGTCTTCGTCCTTGGAAACCTGTACAAGCCGGTTTGAATTCTGCTGAGAGAATTCACTATTCTAAAGTCCACACCATTGTAAAGCAGCGTCAACGAGTAGACGTATGCTGGTCTAATCTCAAGTTCACTAGCGGCAAAATTAAAGGACAATTTCCACTGTAGGCCACGTGCATTTCCGCTGATGCGACTACTGTGAGACAGACCCGGTACGGACTGGAATAAACGAGACCAGGCGACACAGAAACTTAAAGCTGTGTACCCCTCAGTTGATACAAAGTTCATAAAGACATAATTGGGCACTTTTTCTCAAGTACTCTAAGCACATACGTGCGAGAATTAAGAAATAGACTTTCGCGCTCGTATTTGATTATTGTTAAATTGTTAAACTTTATTAAATCTTATTTTTAATTGTTAAACCTCTTCGTAGTTAATTTTTATGCATAATAGACCTAAAGATTATTTCTTGGATTGGATGGGGGCGGTTGAGCTGAATGACGTAACGAATGCATATTAATTTAGAGGAATTTAACAACTCCAACCCAGCTAACGTACGCAATTTATCAGTTTGTAAATCTGCTGTCTGCATTACAAGACACATTTTTAAGTTAGTCAAATGATAAGTTGAGCAACCAGTCTCTATAGGATAGAGAGAAGGAATTAATTTAATCTATTATCTTTAAAGTCCTTAATTATCCTAGGCAGGGTCTGTAAAGAAATACTGGAAATGTAACAATGTGAATCTTTGCATGTGATGTGACTCTTTTTGACTTATTTTACTGATGTGAATCCTTATGACTAGTTTACTGATGTGAATCTTTATTACTATTTTACTTGTGACTCTTTATGACTATGTGGCATGTCCACCCACCTTCTCACATTTTATTAAGTCACTTAAAACATAACATTATTTAATTCATAATAATATTTTGAATCTAATCATAATAATTTAAATAGTCATGATAGTTGTGGCGTTGTCACTTCAAATCTGTCTAAACAATGTTTCTAACTTGAAGCTCTGACACTTTAAATAGATTTAACTTTGAACTAGTTATGTAATTCCTAGTCCAGCTTGTCCCTCACTCTGGCCACTATAAGTTTGCACAAAATCTTAGCATCAGTTCCAGAAGATTGTCTCTTGGCCAGCATATGAATTAAATCTGGTCAACAGCTTTTAGAACACCGTAAATAGGCGTGCTCCAGAAACCCAACTTTAGATTGCATTTCGGACCCACGTTGAGCATCTCCTATAGAGTGTCCAAACAAAATAATTATAATTCTATAGATCTGTTTGTGGGTTCCCTGGATTTTATAATTCAGCGAGATATTGCCAATATAAGTTAGTGTTATTTTGCTGGGAGATGGGCAAGATGTTAATTCTCCACCACCCCGGGCTGTCCCTAACCTTAGGTTAATCCCCCAAACATACCTTCTGGCTGGCCATGTGTGTTAAAAAGATGACTGATAGATAATATAGAATAGAAGAGTGATAGTTCTAGAAGATAGCTCAAGCCCCCTGATACATACAGCCAGTATAGTAAGTAAATATAGGTGACAGACAACATATAACATTAAGTGACTCTCATTAACACAAGTGGTTTATGTATCAACAATAATTGTATTCAACAAGAAACAACATAAAAAGCATGGTTACATATAGCAAATAGTTCAACAGTTACAATTAGTTTATATATATAAATATACAGTGCCGCATTATTCCTAGGGCTGACTAGGCTGAAGCCTAGGGGCCTGCCAAAAGCAGGGGTTCACCAAATCATTGCACATGAAACTTATGTATTCATATTGTCTTGTCTCAATGCAGTGGATACAAACATTCCCTAAAATGACAAAACAATATTTGTTTAGCATTTTTAAGGAGACTTGGCCTATCATATTAAGAGTAAGAATTATTTACCAAGAAATTTTCAGTTTGTTCACCCATCACAGGCCTGTTCAGCCCTTCTTTATAGCAAGTGGGTGTACTTTTTCAAAGGAAACATTTTACTTCCTTTTTATTTGTTTTATTTTAGAAGTTAGGTTGATATTTTTTGCATAAGTTACATTAACGTCTTTGTACAAAAGGTGAACGTGAATTTCATGGGGGGGGGGGGGCACTGGGGGGATGAAGCCAAGGGGCCCTACCATGGACTAATATGGCACTGGGGATATATATATATTAAGTTCATAATCATAACCATGTGATGTCATAAGAGAATGTCCGTTTGAGTCCTATGGCACTTAGTAGTTATTTGGTTCATTTTAAGGGTTGTCTGTTTTGATCAGAATAAACATTGATACAAACAAACTTATTCCTTTTAAAACTATATAAATGTCAGAGCTCTTAAATAATGTCTATATGATTTATGTTTGTTAGAAGATAATAATTTGATAAGCTTACTGGTAGTAGTGGGGGGGGGGGGAACAAGCAAATTTGTTCAGTAAAACATAAGAGGGGGGGGGGGAAGAGCTAATGTATGTGCATTATATATATATCAAACATTATTTTGTGTTGTAATATATAGTGTAGAAGTATTTCACTGGTTTGATTTTATTTTTTATTTGGTTCTTCTTTCAAATTTTACTTTTATGTTTTAAGTTATTGATTTTAAAACAGGTTCTGGAGAAGAGGGTAATCATTGAAATACAAAAGGAAATGGGCATCTGCACAGCTTTTACAAGTCCCAGAAGGCAGCTCTGGTCAATTACTGAATTAGTTAATGGTCCATTGATGACAGTGACAGCCTATAATGTACTTTCATTTAGGTTGAAGCCCTTAATAATGAAAACCTGCAAATGTCAGCAGATATTTAAGTTGTTTGAAAAGGTTCTAAAGTGAAAGTTTAATCACACACTATCTTATATATTAAAGTGTGTATAGTGAGCAGTCCAAGTGTGGTCAAGATCCCAGAACATAGTGAAGGGAACTCTCTCCCTCCAAAGCTATTTATGGCTGAGAATAAGACCCCATGCAAGTTCTAGAGAGGAAAGCAACCAGTGCACAGATATTTCAAACTTGTAATATTTTAACTTTTAATACTTAAATTTATTCAATCTCTGGGTTTTTCTTCTATTTGATCAGGGTGAGACTTTAGTCTCTGTAGATAAATCTTTCTGGTCTATGAACTAATACTAAAATTTCAGCTGCTACACAGGAACCCTATATCTAGTCATCTATAAGACAAAGATTCCCTTGTTTATGAAAGTTAGTACTGGTTACAGATGTGGCCAACTGTAGGAAAAGAGAAAACAGATGAATAAATTCCTTAGAATGCTTAAATAGCAAAAGTGAGGAAAATGTACTCATTTGGAACCTACCCTAGGCATCTCCCATTTATATGAGGTGTCATTGGTAAATTTTCTCAAATCTACACGAAACTGTAGTTTGTGGATTCAGTGGGAGCCTGGATTTTATAATTCAGGTTTCTCTTGTATCACTAGAAATTAATCTTTTTTACTCTTAACAGCTTTGTTTTATAAATATCTATTAATTTATTATGTATATTTACTTGTCTTGTATATTAATTTAATTAATTTTAAGAACTCCTGTTTAGAATGAAGTCCCTATGACATATATATAAACATAGAACAAGAAAAAGTGTTAAATTTAACTAAGGAATGTAGTAAAAATTTCAATCTAGCTTTAAAATAAAAATTGGCATACTAACACTTCAAATTTCCATGACACTAAAATATAGAACACCCCACATCCTATGATTCCTTCCTGGCAATAAAAATAGTGTACTATAAAATAATGTTACTTTAAACTAAAACTTGTGAAAAACAAAATGTATGTGAGCAAAACAGCAGGCTTATCTAGTAAATACATAAGTCACCCACCTTTACTTTGTACACCAAATCTGGATGAAAATAAAATTCTGCATTTTTTTTTTTTTGAAGTGCAATGTTGTATTATTTTATGACAACCAATGCAGTAAGAACTTTTACTCTGCAACTTCTTCCCTTTGTTAAACTAAGTGTGGTGCACAATTACAGCTTCTGTCATGGCTGAACATTTAGGAAAGATAAAACCTCATCCCATAACCACCACCACCATCATCCCAAGGTATTTCTGGATTGTACTTTTGCAGGTAAATTATGACTTTGTTTTGGCCAGACTTGATTTAGTGAATTTTGCACTGGGCAAAAGCACGCCTTTCTTCCCTAAGATTAGTAAGAATTAAAAAAATATATAGCATGAGTAATATTGGGCATCATAACTCAACGTTATGGCACAGTACAAGTGTCAGTTAACTTTAATCACAGTAGTCTATATCACTTGCATACTAAAGGAGGGGAGGGAGAAGAGGTCGGTCCAACCCGGGTGACAACCGCTTTTTTCTTCTGTACATTAAATTTTTATAATTATTTGAGGGTGTAATTATGCCAAAGGAAGGAAACTCCCCCCCCCCCCAACTCTCCGGGTGTCAAAATATCTGCCCCAGGTGCCAAATACTTTAGGTATGCCCTGACCTATATGAATGAATGAATCGCCAGTTCTGGGCAGCTGTAGGGCCACTATTCAATCGAGCCTCTATCCCAGACGAATATGATTAGTGTTTAGAAAAAATGCGAGACTCCATAGTCTGGCTGGGTCATTGTTGATTGCAGCAAACGCCAATCTTCAACTAATTAATATTAACTGATTTGTGAGCTGAAAACGATCAACTTTCTCATGTCATCAATATTTTCGAGGTTATTTTGACAGGGACTGATTAAAATATCAGGTATTGTCCTGAACTTATGAAGAAAGTACATGTACCCTATTGCCTATAATTGGCCGGAAACGATACTAATTACGAGAATTCACGAGATACTAGCAGACGAGTTTTCAAGATGGCGTCGGCCAGCGATCGTAAACTCGTAGAAGGTTTAGAGCATCTTCGTTTAGCAGATAAATGGTAAGAATACACATTTTTGCAAATTTTAAAGACTGTTTTATTTTTATAACTTATAAAACCATATTCTTTTTAGAGAATATGGCCAGAATAGGATTTTTCTGTAATTATATAAATTAATGTAATATTTATAATGTTAGGGGTGGAACTAACTGCGGTAATAATAATATCGGTAGATTCATTCATATATATTTTATTCCTTGATCACTGATAGTCTGTGTCTCATCTTTTAAAGCTATAATATATGTGAGTGAGTGTGTGTGTGTGTGTGTGTGTGTGTGTGTGTGTGTGTGTGTGTGTGTGTGTGTGTGTGTGTGTGTGTGTGTGTGTGTGAGAAAGAGAGATGGAGATGGAGACAAGACTAAGTGACAACATTTTACTAATTGGAAGCGGGGCTACATTATTGTATATAAGCTATAAAATGTAAATTTAAAACTGTATCCTTAGGCCTTATACTTTTTTCTTTTTTTTACACTGCTATTACTAACTAAACTAGACTGAACACCTAACTAGGACGAGTGTTATGAATCTATCATTATCTGAGTTCATAAAACCATTTCCTTCTTCTTTTTGTCAATAATGAAACATTATGTAAGATTTCTTTGTAAACCCATTAAAAATAATAATGCATAATGTCTTATGTTTTCACTTGATATTAATTTCAGATTTTTTAAAAACAAATTAAAATTAGAATCTTTCATTTGCCAGAGATACCCTCTAAAGTTATGGAAAAAGCTTTCTTGGTTATTCCATCCTCTTCCATGGATTTTCTCCTAATACTGTTAGTAATAGTTACCTAAATTTACTTATTTGTTTTTGTAGACTTGTTCATTTTATAATTCTTTCTCATTAGCTTTGATAATATTAATTTTTTTTTTTAGTTCTTGAGTACCAAGCAAATTTTCAGTATTTTCTCTTGTTTAAAATTTTATTTCTTAAAATAATAAGTCACTGTTTGTGTTTCCCCCAATTGTCTGTTGTTTCCCTGAATCAAGATATTTAAATTCATGTATTATTTCTAAAGATATTTTTGTCTAATTATTTGTTTCTATTTTAAAATATTTTTTAGTATGAAGACATCTTTGTTTAAGTGGAGACCTGACTTAGATGGTGCAGCTGCTGAATATGGGAGAGCAGGTAAATGTTGCTCTTAACAAAATAATAATAATTGGCAAATCATAAAAGCACATTTTTTAATTTTTTATGTTAAACTAAATTAAAGTAATTTGAATTTTTTTTTAATTTTTAAAAACATCATATCTTAATATCTTATAACCAATATTCCAGATTTCATACATTCAGAGAGAGAATTAAACAGTGAGGTGAAATAACTTATATTGCCTATTTCTGATCAAGAAAGAATTAATATGAGAAAAAATGTGCATGCACACATTCTCTCTCACACACACACACACACACACACACACACACACACACACACACACAAAGAATGAAAGGTACAAGTTTCATATTGAAAGCAGTATTTTGTCAAATTGAGACTATATTTACTCTGGAGCACAAGATTTCAAGATAATATATGTAGGTATAAATGTGAGTCTACAACTCCAAAACACTTCAGCTTATGGTAAATGAAATAGCTAATGTGTTGCATCTTTATGTCAAGTAGAATTTATAACAATTTTTAAGCATTATGAATAAAAATGTAGAAGGTTTGTATTTCTGTTTCTTGGGAAAATGGTATTTATAAAATTTATTTTTTTGTTTTATAAGTTTAGCTTTATTGTATCTAACTATTTTGAGTCTAATTGCCTCGTAAAATATCATTGTATTGTGGTTCATTTAAGCTGCCCATCTATTCAGTCATGCATCATACATCAGCATCCACCATCCATTCATTCATCTGTTCATTTAGTCATCATTACTTGCACGTGGATGCATACAGTTTGTAACATTGCATACATTCATATATATATAATTCTGTTGAGAGTCTTTAGTTTTCTGGGGGGGGTTTGTTCAGTAGTTTATTCTCTGTTTCAGCTACAGCATTTAAAAATGCCAAGGCATTTGAACAAGCTAAGGAATGCTACATCAAAGCAGCAGAGACACAAAAGTCTATGAACTCGTATCCTTGATTTTCCTGCTTCCATATCAGTATCACATTTCTGCATATTTCTTATTTTATTTATATTTTATTTGAGTGTATGTGTGGTGTGGGTATATTTTTTGTTGTTTGTGTTTTTTTATTTTTTTAAAAAACAACAGCCCCATTTAGATTGTAGTAATTATGTTACTGGATTATCAAGTACAGGTATCCCTCGGTTTACGATGGTTTGTTTTGCCAAAGCTTATGACCTAGTAATCATAACCTTGTGCTAAAGAAAAAATAAATTATTTGCAGTTCCATTTATTTTTTAAAAGACAGAACTCTGTTTACTAATATTAGCTAAATAAAATTGATATAATTTTTGAGAAAGTGAAAAAACTGTAAGTGCTGTTTAGATACAGTTATCATGCAAGCATTTGTGTATTATATTTAGTTACTGCTAATTGAGACTTTATTTATTCTGTATACCATATACAGATACAATTATGCAGACTTGTATCACATTTAGTTACACTTATAAAGAATCATGAAACAGTTTTAATATCACATTTAGTTACACTTACAAAGAATCATTAAAAAATTTTAATCTGTCATTTTAACATAAATGAACATCTGCAAATATAAGTTTTTCCAAAGCAGACAAAAATTGTAGTTTAAGTATCTTGCCATAGTGTTAAACTGAGAAGGATTTGCCTTAGAAACTACAAGAAGCTAGGCAGATCAGTTCCATTGTAAAATTACACAAAGAGTTTTGGGTGCCTGAAATTTTTATTGTTAGTTGCTACATCTTGCTGTTCACTAAATGGCTATTAAATTTTATTTTTATCACTTTTTGTGACTTTAACTTATATTAGCACCCAAAAGCATTAAATGGAGGGCTGATAGTAGTATATATATTTTTTATATCAGTGTATTATTCTGTTTTGTAATGTCTAAATAGATTTGCAAATATTTTTATTTAGAACCTAATTTCTTTTAATTTTAGACTTATGTTCATTATTTTTACAAAGTAATATTTTTTATTTCATTTTACTTATTACTAGCTTTTAATTATAGTTATTTCCTTATTTTATGGTCTAGTGTGCCTGTGTTAATATTTTACCAACATTTTGCAAATATTTTTCATCATTTAATTGACAGTATTATATTTATAGCCATTCATTATTTGTTTCTTAATTGTCATTTTTTTCCTCCAATTTTTAAAACAGATTTACTTGTTAGTCAACATTTTAACATTCAATTGATTGATAAATATTAAACAAGCATTATTTTCTTGACTAACTTCAGCCCATTCCATGCAGCAAAGTAAGTAAAATTTGTTGTTTTTAAAAAATTAATATTGTTGTATGCACATCTATGCATGTATTTGTGCGCACGCACCGCATGCACGCGCGCACACACACACACACACACACACACACACACACACACACACACACACACACACACACACACACACACACACACACACACACACACACACACACACACACACACACATCAGCATTAGTAGTAGGGGTATTTAGAGTGTATGTTTTAAGCAGCATCAGAATTATTTACAGTGTCATTTTAAACTTCATGTTAAAGTCAAGTAATAAATAGCTCTTTTATGTTTGTTCTAACAACTGCTGCTGTTGAAAATGTAATCTTATGAAATCTCTACGTGCTTTACAACAGTAAGTGAATAACACATAAAATGCCTGGTAGGGTCTTATTACCACCACTGAAACACATAATAAACTAAAAATAATATAACAAAATCAAATGAATCTGTATTCAAATGACAATATATCTATTATAACTAATCAGTGAATTTACAAACAGAAACATAAATAAATGTCATAATTCACCACCATATGTCTCACCACTTGTACTCTGCTAATTTGTTCAAATCTAGTTACCCACACCAAGTTGCTTCCACCATTCAAAGTATAGAGTAAGTTACAAATGAATGATGATGAAAATGAATTCATACTGGTTGCTCCTAGAAGGATTTCTAGAGTCTTACCTCTATCAGAGTCAAAGAATATTGGTGACACTACCATTAAATTGAGTTAGTCACTTAGAAATCTGACTGTACATTTTTTATTACATCAATCTCTCCATACAGCAAATGTTCAGTATGTGTAGAGCAGAATACCTAGATCTGAGATGAATTGGCATAATTCATAAGCTTCGCAATGCTATTATATATTGCAAAAACCCTTCTGTGTTCACTGGTACTGTCTCAGCTTGATGGTTACAACTCTCTTCTCTTTGATTTGCTAGTGTATTTTTTGTGAAGAAGAGTCAAAAAGATTCAAAACACTACAGTAGTGATTATTCTGCGGTCCAGGAATCATTCACATCACTCCACCTTCTTCACACCTTCATTGTTTAGCTGTTTCCAGCAAGATGCAAGATCTCTTTTTTATATTTCACTTTCTGATTTCAGCCCTAAGTATCTGTCTGGTTCCAGCCCTAAGTATCTGTCTGGTTCCAGCCCTAAGTATCTGTCTGGTTCCAGCCCTAAGTATCTGTCTGGTTCCAGCCCTAAGTATCTGTCTGGTTCCAGCCCTAAGTACCTGTTTGGTTTCAGCCAACAATTCCTGCTTGGTTTCAGCCCTAAATACCTGTTTTGTTTAGCCCTGAGCACCTGTTTGGCTTCAGCCCTAAGTACCTGTCTGATTCAGGCCCTAAGTATCTGTCTGATTTCAGCCCTGAGTACCTATCTGATTTCAGCTCTAAACACTGTTTGGCTTCAGCCCTGTCTGATTCTAGCCCTAAGTGTCTGATTTCAGCCCTGAGTACCTATCTGACCTCATGCATTTACACTCCTGCCAGAAGGATGTGCTCATCAGATAGATACACTTTTCAGCATTCAGAAAGCAAAGTATGAACTATAGGACCAGCATTTATGTGCTTATTAGGGTTCATCTGTCTGGAATTTGCTGCCTTTCAAGCTGATGCAAAGGGACCATGTTATTTTTAAGAGGGCTCTCCAGATTTATCATTTTTTTCAGCAAGAATAGCGCTGTCTCTTCTGTGTCATTCTTTATTGTAACTCTACATTTATAAATTCATTTTATTTATGTTTCTCATTTGTAAATACAATTAGTTGTATCTATTTATGTTTGTATGTGTGTGTATACTGTCCTATATATGTGGATTCATTTTTATTGTATGTTATTTTTTAGATTTCATATGGGTTTATTTAGTTTGTTTAAAGACCTTGTGTACTTTTTGTGTAATTATTATAAATAATTTTCAGCTTTTATAAGATTCTTTTTTTTTTTTTTTTTTAACCATTAGTTATATTTCTTGTATAAGAAATATTTCACTATTGCTAGAAGTGAATTGTGCCTGGTCGTAGGTCCTATGAGCAGGCTGGCTTGCTGTGCAAAGAGAACAAAGAATATGACGAGGCAGTTAAGTTGATGGAACAAGCTGCCTTCATGTTTCAAGAACATGGCACGCCCGACACAGCTGCTCTTACTCTTGAGAAAGCTGCTAAGTAAGTTGCTGACACATTTCATTGAATTTTCAAATTGTATTTTGATTGGGTAAAAGGAAAAGGTTTTATTTTTATTTTGTATGATATGTGGTATAGTAAAACTTCATAATAAATGTTTTATTTGGCTTCAGCCTGTATTACGACAGTTTATTTTGAGAAAGCCCAAACAGATATTATACTATCTTTTTGTAGTAAGTGATTGAGTAGTGTTAGAAATATACAGTTGCCCTGATCATATGGTGTTTATGGAAATGTATAAAAGTATTGATTAATAATTTATCTTGGTGTGTTGCTATATTAAAAATCTATTGTTTGACCAAAGTTCATACTGTATTGTGAGAAAGTGTGTGCTGATATGCTTAAAAAAAAAAAAAAATTTAATGGCCTGCTGGTACTCTGCTAGAAATGTATTATTTGGTCCCAGTCTACATTATGTTTGGTAAATGTGTGACAAATATTGTTTTATTTTAATAACAAGTTGTAGAGTGTACTGTACTTTAAGCTTGACACTATAAGCAATTCTCAAATATATTCACAGTAAGGTTTTAAATTTATTTACTTTTTTTTGTGGTTTTTTTTTCTTTTTCATAATTGTGAATGCTAGTAACATTTGGCTTATTGTTACATTCTTTACATTAAAGATAAAAAGATAAAAAGATAAAAATTATTAAAAGATAAATACATTGTGTCATTTATGGTAACATTTAAAAAAAAAAATTTTGCAAAACATTTTTTGCCTTTCTGGATATCAAGCATATTTATACAACAATGTAATTATCAGAATAAAATAAAATTTACATTTCACAATATTTTTTAGATAAATATCTCTTTTTGAAATGCTGGAAAAAGAGATCCCTTTAAGCAATTCCAGTTTAAAAGACATTTGTAAAAATGTCCTTGGTAATTCTCTTCTGAGAACATTCAACAAAATTCCAGATTTGCAATGTAAAAATATAAAAATGTTAGAGGATCATTAGCATGAAGATAGTTTGTGACTGAGTTCCAAGAGTATTCAATTTTTGCATGATATTTTACATTTTCACTTTTTCAGAATGGTAGAGCAGTCTCATCCACATAAAGCAATAGACTTGTACAAGAGAGCTTGTGAAGTTGGTGAGGTGAGAGTCTTGAACAAATTCTAATAATAATTTTATCAGTCTCATATTATCTTGTGACAAATTGTTTGAACTGACAGACAATTTGTACATTGTAGTTCCACATTCATTGAGTAAGCACAGAACCCTAGACTTACAAAATAAACCTAAATGGGTTTTTGAAAGTTCTGTCCCAGTATTTTGTTAGCATAATCTTTATACTTATGTCATTTGATTTCCAACACCATTGTCAGTCACTATTTTGTTTGTAAGTTAAGATTTATTTATATATTATGTTTTTAAGTCATTGTTCACAGGTATTTTCATCAACTATCAACTGTGTATTTTATTTGTAAGTTGAGACTCATCTGTTTTTTAAAATATGGAATTTACATACAGTATAGACATACCAGTTATGAAAATATATCTTCAAAAACTGAAAAAGTGCTCTAGCATTGTGTTCTTGGTGTTTGATGATATGACCTAATTAAGCAATTATTTTTTATAGTGCATATACTGTTTAATTTACTATTTGGCACTCTATTCACTCGGAAGATATATTTAATTTAATTTAGTTTTTAGAGTAGAGTCATCTTATATGGGGATGGGTGGGTGGAGGTGTACTTTCTGATGTCAGCAAATAAAGCGAAAAGTTTGTATAGTCAAAATTACAGTTATGATTGGTACAAGGCACCCATATAATAAACATTGTAGCCACAGACTTGCATACAAATCTGCAGTGAGGCGTAGCATCTCACAGTAAGTCTTACAGCCAGTTTTTCTTTTGGCATTGAAACAAGACTGCTGTTTCTTTGAGCAAGACCAGAGATTTTAGTAAAGTTTTTCACTTTTCTTGTTTAATGTTTTGCACCTGTCACATATCAACTGCATGATTACTGCTATCACTCTTATCACTAAAACTAAAAGTAGTGCACCATACCTGTATTTTGTAAAGATCTAATATCAAAACTGATATGTGGATCGTTCATTTGATTGGTAGTTCAACTGGCTTCATTGCATTGTTTATTTGGTCAGTGGAGCATTTAGTAATTTTAAATCATTTGCTAATTTGTTTGGCTTCTTTTTGGTCATCTGACTTCATTGTTTCATTTATTTGGTCAGTGGATCATATGGTCATTAGTTTGTTCATTTGAAAGTTTGGCTTCAGTTGGTTGTCTGGCTTTGTTGTAGCATTTATTTGATCAATGGTTCATTTGGTCATTAATTTAATTGTTTGTTCATTTGCCTTTCTTTGGTTCATTTGCCTTTCTTTGGTTCATCTGGCTTCATTTGATAGTTCATTTGGCTTTGTTTGGTTCATTTGGCTTCATTTGAGTTCATTTGGCTTTGTTTGGTTTGTTTGGCTTGATAGTTCATTTGGCTTTGTTTGGTTCATTTGGCTTCATTTGATAGTTCATTTGGCTTTGTTTGGTTCGTTTGGCTTCATTTGAGTTCATTTTTGGATTTGTTTGGTTTGTTTGGGTGAAAAGACATACAAAAAGCTTTTAAAAGCAAAAGACCTTGCAGGGAGTGAAAATCAGAGTAAAATCAAATTGGAGTATGTGATGTGTTGACTGATAAAAGTTTATGTACATTGGAGTTTTAAAAACAAATTGTTGTAAATTACTTCAAGCAAACTTTTATCTTTTAAATTAACAAAGTCCGGTCTCAAGTGAACTGTTGCTAGAAAACCATCAAGATCTGTTTTCCTCTTTCTTTTATGAGTTTAGCAGAGCATCAACATCAAATGGAGTAAACCTTATTTCCAAAAATGTCTTGCATTGGAAAGTTCTTTTAATGTATTATTTATCATTTATATTTGTAAAAGGATTTATCTTTGTTAGGAAACTTTTTAGGGACACTATTTTTCAGTTATATTTGTTCCAAAAGCAATACTTGTTTATTGCAACATTAGTTTAAACCATTCTAGCTTTGTACATTTTTATTCATGTGTTTATAAATGTTATTAGATGTGTGTTCACAAAATCTTGAATATTTCAGTGTGAAGTTCGACCTAAGCAATCTGGGGAAGCCATTGGAAAAGCAGCAAGGTTGTTGATAAGAGAAAACAGGTATGCTTTCATTTAAACAGCAGAGTTGGCGCCAGAGAAATAAAAATAAGAGTATTATTTATTTTTTTAAAAATAATTATTGTGCCATCTTATAAAGTGTCTGCTGTTATTTCAAAGCATCAGAGACTTCTTAAAATTATTTCTTTTAAAGTAAAAATTTGGATGTTACTAATGATTTCTTTATTATGTAATAATGGAGCAGACTTCTTTAAATGTGAAGTTACAAAATTTACCTTTATTTAAAAGAAATTAGGTGATTTATTATTATTTGTTATTTATGATTGATTTACAATCAAAACTTCAATAGTCTATGGTCTATAATTTTTTTTTACATGAAAGTCTATTAGTTATTTGAAAAAGAGAAACTAAAGGTTTGCCTCTACATATGGTCATTTGTGGATCTCACCATCCTTTTTTCCAGGTGGGATGAGGCATTGGAATGTTTAAAGAAAGAAATTAACTTTCATTTAGAAGTGGAAAGCTATGCCCACATTCGCAAGGTAGTCATGGGAACAATTCTTATTTATTTGCACGAAGAAGATTATGTGGCCGCAGACCAGTTCTTCAGGAATGCACTTGGGTAGGAATTTAACCTTTAGCACTCTTGTTTGCTGTGCTAGATTCAACAGTACATATCAGTTTCATTAGATGCACATAATTTGTAATTTATTTAGATATGAATGACTTGCTCAGATAGATACAGCCAAAGCACCTATCCAGACACATATCCAGGTACATATCCATATTTGGTTATTGATATTAATCCATTCACAGATGTAGATGCAATACAAAATCAGATACATATCTAGACAGATAAAATGTACATATCCATATATGGTTATTGATATTAATCCATTCACAGATGTAGATGCAATACAAAATCAGATACATATCTAGACAGATAAAATGTACATATCCATATATGGTTATTGATATTAATCCATTCACAGATGTAGATGCAATACAAAATCAGATACATATCTAGACAGATAAAATGTACATATCCATATATGGTTATTGATATTAATCCATTCACAGATGTAGATGCAATACAAAATCAGATACATATCTAGACAGATAAAATGTACATATCCATATATGGTTATTGATATTAATCCATTCACAAATGTAGATGCAATACAAAATCAGATACATATCTAGACAGATAAAATGTACATATCCACACAAAAACAAAGTTATTACTTAAAAAACGGCACAGACAGAGATGCAATTAAATATTTCCAGATACAGATCCAAATTAATATCCATATTCTGACTCAGATCCAGACACAGTAAAAAATACAAATGAAGGCACATTCATAGAGGCAGTCAAAGAATCACACATATTCATTAAATATCCAACAGATATACAGGTGTAGATCAAGTAAAGAGGCAATCAAAGAATCAGACACATTGAGTCCAGATACAGCCACAAAACCGACAGTAATCCCAAAATATATCTGGACACAATTAAGACATATCCAGACACAGTCCATCATATATCCATTTATTATCTCAACACTGATCCAAAAAAATGCATAGTTTTTAATAATTGGATGCTGAATGTAATGTTTACACTTTTATATTTAAACTAAAATTATAAAATTTTAGCAGTGTTTGAAAGAATTGAAAATAAATATTTAGTATATTTATTATAAATTTCAGTTTCACCTAGATTTTTTCCTCTTGATTTTATTATAATATTTTTAATTATTGTTCAAAATATGTGGACATTTAATTTATATGCATGTCTACATATTTGGAAAAGCACTAATTGTGTTGCTTATAGCATATTTGTTCACCTTGAAAAGATGAAAATTCGTTTATGCACTTTGACTTTGCGTATAATCACTTTGTTTTGTTAAGTACAACTCAGTAGGTAATGTTATTTAAATAGGTGACTTTGTTATTTACCTGCAATGTATAGATACCCAGAGTTTGGCAGCAGTGAAGAGGCAGGGGCTTTACAGGATCTTTTGCAGGCTTATGATGATGGTGATGATGAGGCAGCCCGTGCCACCCTGTCCTTGCCAGTCTTTAAGTACCTAGACAATGCAGTAAGTAATATTAATGTTCTTGGAACTTAAAATTAAATTTAAAGTTGCAAACTACTGTATAAGGAGTTGGGATTTTTCTTATACAGTCTCAGAAAGTGCATCAGAAAATTAAGCTCTTGTACATGGACACACATAGTACCAATTATTTTATTGTTGTTGTCTTTGTGAAGACTTTCTGTATGAAAGTGAGGTAGAAAAGCCATGTTTGTGTAATGATCATATTCAGAACTAATTATTGTTGGATCATTAGAGTGTTTATATTACTGAATTTTACATGAACAGTTCTGTTTTGATAGTTTCTAATACAGTTATTTAATTTTTAATTGAGGGTATCTTGCTGTAAAAGTGTATATTTATTAACTATGTTTATTGAAAGTTCTTGCATAACTATTAATAACGTTAATATTACAAACATGGTGTCTCTCACATTCTTGTGCACAGCTAGAACATGTTGATAGTGCTTACAGTGATATATAGTGATGTGTTTATTACTTTGAATGTTTTTACAGTATGTTGATGAAAACTTGAACATAACACTTAACATTTTCTTGAGAAGAAAAAAAAATTAATACATTTAAAGTAACTGACAGACATTTGGCCTGAAAGCCACTGCTAATAGCGCACTATTCGTTAGCCAGCATAACTACCTAGTGATTCATAATTATATGCACTTATAAATACATTTATATTTACATGCTTTTATACATATATATAGTGTAAAGATTTAGGCACAGTTAACTACTTGTTGAAAATGTTTGCATAAATAAATTATTGTGCTATGACAATCACAGGCACACAGCCAGAGTTAATGATGCACTACTACTGATCACATTTGCATAGCTCATTTAGCATTGATATAAATACAAATACAAAACTATATGCAGATTGAGTGTTCGGATTAACATGGGTTTGGATTACCAGTGTTCACTGTACAAGTACTGCGTGTATATTTTTGTGATTATTGTCCTTATTAAGTATACTATGAAACTGTATGAACAGAATTATTTTTAAAAATCTAGTTACAAATAGAATAGTAAGAAAAGTAAAAATATAAAGTTATCCTATAATGTATTTATTTCACTTAATTTTAAAAAAAGCTAATGAGGTTTCATTATTCATGGTAATGGCATAGGACAGTTGGTAGGATATTTGAAATCCATGAAAAACTGCAGATGCTGCATGCATTTAAAATATACTGTGTATATATATATATATATATATATATATATAATGCATGTAAATAATATAGAGAGAAAGTTTCTGCTACAAAATATTTTAATTTTTATTGGAAGCCTTTTAAGTTGTTTGAAATGTGAATCCCTCTTTTGTCTTGTGAGTGAGTGCATGCATGTGCACAAACTCAAAATCTCGACATTTTTTAAAATAACCCTGGAAACAAGGTAGACCACATACCTTGTGCCCATATTTGGGACCAGATTATTAAAAAAAATTTGTGAATCCCTGTATGTATGTATGTATACAAGCACATGCACTACATTTAATTACATGGATGAACAGTTGTATGTTTTTTGTACAGTACATTTTTATAAGAAAAAAGGTAGAGCTGCTGCAGTTTTCAAACGATTTTTTGGGGGGTGGGGAATTTGAGAAATTGGCCTTAGTGCAAGTATTAAAAAAAAAGTGTGAGTATGCAAGTAACTATTAAATTTGATTACTTGTTTAGTTTGTGTCATTTAGCTGTGGTGTGCTATAGCTGTTCTAAACATTCTGCACAGTTTGCCAAATTGGCACGTGACATGAAAATACCCGGAAGCGGCAGCATCAGGTCCAAGTCGCCAGGCGATGCCACAAACAACAGTTCAGGCCCAGCTGAGGATGATAATGATTTCCCAGGTGGACTCTGCTGAATATTATGTTCTTCCACCACCACCACCACCATTTCCTGCATACCTGTTAGAATATTCTTTTTGTGTGTGTGTGTGTGGTCTTTGTAGCCAGTTTTTGAGCATTTTGAAGATTTTTGACTTTCTAGGCTCTTGCTGACTTTCAAGCGGTGTTGTTTCAGTAAAGTGGTAGAAGGGTAGTAATATGTTGTTTCTAAGTCTTAAAAGGTAACATTGAAACTTGCTTTACGATTTTATTGTATGTTTAGCAATTACAGTAATTTGTAAAGCAATTCATAAGTTAAGAAAACTGTGCCCAACTTATTGGAGTACTTATGCTCTAAACTATACAAAGAACATGTACAAGAAAACTGTGTCCAACTTATTTGAGTACTTATACAAACCTAACCTATACAAAGAACGTGTACAAGAAAACTGTGTTCAACTTATTTGAGTACTTATGCTCTAACCTATATAAAGAACATGTGCAAGAAAACTGTCCAACTTATTTGAGTACTTATGCAAACCTAACCTATACAAAGGGAATGTACTAAAGAACAGTGTCCAACCTTTTTGAGTACAATCAGTCTCAGGTTATGAACAAGTTCTGTTCTTAAAGACACTAGTTTGTAACCCAATTTGGTATTTAATCAGTATATAAATCTCTGTGTCCATTAATACTACATAGGCAAAAATAATGTCTTATAATTTTGATTTTACTATTTTTTAAAAAGCCTCAAGCTCATTAATAATAACAATTTAGTAAAATACAGTAAATTGCAAAATTAAAACTGTGTAGTGAATGAAAACATATTCTCACTGACAACCGAAATTCTGCTCTTTACCCACATCTGAGCTCATTTGTCTTGTTCATAAGTAGTAATGAATAGATGTCCCTACAGTTACATGTACACTTACTTGAAAATTAACTTGAAATTGAAAAATTGAATATTATTGGGGTCTCATGGGCTCATTCTTATCAGCAGGTACTAAAAGTTGAGACCACTGGAACCCAAGACCTGACTAAATATTTTCTTCAAAATAATGCAATTTTCAATTGACCTCATACTTGCTATATAATGTTGCACAACTAAATCAAACATTTCTGCATGATAAGTTTTTATTACACTTACATCTTAGCTAATCATATTTGTGCTTCAGTTTGCTCTTGTTCATATCTGTTTGTACTTGATCGCACAGTTTAGTTGGATGCAGGAAGTTACTTTTGGGATGAATTCTTCTTAAACTAGGCAGAGATATTACAATATTGTGGATCATAGTTTATTAACAGATTTATTCTACTGTGCATTATAAGGTATAATGTGGAACTTTTCACCTCAAATATATGCTAGTACTAGGGAAAACTTAAATATGCATGAATGATTTGCATGATGGTGAACAGGTAAGAATTAAAGGCTTGTGCCTTTTTGCAAAATACCACATAACTTTAAAAAGTAACAGTTACTGCTCACTTGAGAAGAATAGAAGTACCACTTGACCTTAACATGGTCTTATTTCTGTATAACTGTTGGATTTTACAATTTACAAAGTGACAGATTGGCAAAAGCACCATACAGTGAAGAAATCAGCAGACAGTAAATTTCATGTGAGAAATATATGAGAAACAACCAAGAACCTGTCTGCCTTACAAAATAAATTTTTTAAATGAAAAAAAATTGAAAAGTTTCTAGGCAACAAATGTGTGTGTGTGTGTGTGTGTGTGTGTGTGTGTGTGTGTGTGTGTGTGTGTGTGTGTGTGTGTGTGTGTGTGTGTGTGTGTGTATGTGTGTATGTGAGTAAATGAGAAATTATCAAATATATTTTGTTTTAGGTTTTAAATATACATTTAAAAAATGTATTGTGTTTTTTGTATGAAAATAGTATTAATATTTCAGATTGGTATAAGTATTTCTGACATTACTAGCAAATATTAGTGATAGCACTAATTAGCTTGGTGCTAGTCATTAGGATGGATTAAACGTTGGGCTAGTTATGATGTTTACTGCCGTAGTGAGTAATTAAAAAAAAACCTGTTTAAAAATTGGTCCAGGATTGCATTTAGATGTTAGCTTTTTTCTTAATCGACCATACAGAGCCATTCTACTCATTAATTTGGATTTCAGAGATAAATACCAAGGCCGAGTGTTAGAAATTTGTACATTCATCAAATTAAACTATTGTCAAGGTGATGGGCAGGCTCAACTGTGCACATTCCGTTTTCCCATCATTTACCTTCATTCCAGGCACATACTTCTCAGGCAGGTGCATTGAAAAATCTGTAAATGACTTATGCTGGTAACATGTTTTAGTTGCAGGTTACATTCCAATGGTCATTTAAATTGTGTGAAATGGAAAGTCTGAATAACATGTATTCAATAAATGCACGCCAGTGTTTTGATCCTTGTAGATTTAGCTGATTAACATTACACTTTTATTTTTCAAACATACTAAGTCACAAGAGTAGTGATTAAACTGTACCTCAAGCATGCGACATGTGGCCCTTTACAAGCACCTTTACCTGTGGCCCTCACAAAGATTTCTACAGTGCAAGCACATTTTATCTTCGTTTATAAATTTTAAAAACAACGCAGTTTTTCGATTTGATTGTTTTTGTGCGATTTTTGCAACTACTTTTAAATTCCGGTGAATCATGTGCAAGTCATTAACAGTCATAAACAGAAAACTTTCTTTCAAAATTTGAAAGATTTTTGCTTTTAAAATGTTGAGTGCTCCTCCAGTGAAGAGTAAAAGGAAATTGAAAGAAGAAGGGTGAGTGTTTCAAGAAAAGTGGGAATTACAGTATTTTGCACAACAGTGAATGAAAGATACATTGTATAATTTGCAACAACTGCATCACCATGCCAAAAGAGTACAACTTGAAAAGGCATTATTAAATGAACCATCGATCTTACGATAAATTTGAAGGACCAGTGCGTGTTTCAAGACTCGAGGAATTGAAATTAACTTGATACAACAGACCTTTTTTATGAAAACTCAAAAAGGGAAAGTCGTTTCTGTTATTGCAAGTTATGAGTGTGAAATCTTACAGTGAAGGAGATTTCATAATGCAATGCATGACTATGGTTTTCATTTGAGTATACTTGCATGCTTATCTACTGACGGTGCTGTGAATATGGTTGGCAGACATAATGATGATGCTTCCAAGTTACAAACAAAAATAGAAAACTCGCATCCAGATTTATTATTTGCACATTTTCACTTTATTATTCATCAGCAAAATTTGTGTTCAGAGATTTTAAAATTGGATCTTGTTCTTAGCTTAGTCACAAAGACAACAAACTATATCAGAGGTCGTGTTCTCAAGCACCGTCAGTTCAGCCAGCTTTTGGAAGATATGAATAATCAGTTCACCGATGTTCCATCTACACAGAAGTCCGCTGATTGTCGTCACAAAGTTCTGAAAAGATTCTATTTGTTGAGACAAGAAATAATTATTTTTAGAGATGAAAGGTCAAAACAGATGAAATAAAAGATGAAAGTTGGCTCCAAGATCTGGCTTTTACTGTAGATATTACTACACAATTAGCTGATCTTAATTTGAAATTATAAGGTAAAAACAAACTCATCACTTGGTTGTATGATGACATCAAGTGCTTCATTACAAAACCAAGCTTATGGAAGCCACAGTTGTTAAATGAAAATTTAGTTCATATTCCTACATGCAAAAAGATTAAAAACACTGCCAATACTGAGTCTGACTTAGCTTTACTAAGTATGACAGTCACCTGGAACTTTGTCAAAAGAAATTTCAAGAAAGATTTTGTGATTTATTTTCTCATCTTTTGAAAATCAGTTTGCATTATTCTCAGCACCATTCATCTTTGATGTTGCCAAGGCAGAAGAAAGCCTGCAGATGGAACTACATGTATTAGAAATGCAGTCAGATTCTACACTCAGAGCAAAGTACATGTATCTTGAAGTAGGGAGTCCTGGTTTCTTTTCATACCTTCCTGGAATATTTAAAAACTTCAGAAAGATTGCCACAAAGATTATAGTAATGTTTAGTTCTACCTAAGTGTATGAATAGTTATTTTCTTTATGAAATCAACAAAAACTTTTCAGAGAACAAGGCTGACTGATTAACACTTGTCATCTGTGATCAAAGTCAGACATTTCAACCAGACATACCAAAAATTATTAGCAAAAAGAGGTGTCAAGCCTCAGGACAAAACACTAAAAATGATTGAATAGTAGCAAATAAATGTTCAGTTTGAACTGCTGTAATTTTTGTACAGTGTATTTGTTGCCGTTACAAACTACAAGTATATGTTACCGTTTAAAATTATATTTTTTAAACGGTAACATATTTTTTGTCAAACTACTTCATTATTTTGTATTCATGAATGCTGCTAAAACATTTGTGTGCACAGTGTATGTTTCTAAATTTAAGTAACAAAATATTCTGCAATACATTTTATTAAAGAGTTCAATTAGTTGTAATGTGCACAATTAGTTGTCGTGAGTGGCCCTCATTAAAATATATTTCGTCCACCAACAGTTTCCTTTTTATATATAAATTCTAAATTAGAGTTATCTTTCAAAACCTTATTCCATAAGTCAGTCCTCTTGTGAAATAAATGCTGAGGTTATGTTATTGAAATTCTGCAATACTGCTATGATGATTTTGTGAAAACTAAATATTCTTTAGCTTACTGACTTCTTCAAATCAGCAGTGGCAATAATAATGCTCAACTGCTTGTTCACTTGTTTTATACAAAAGCCTTCATTGTAGCATCACTTTGTAGAATTACCTCCCTTGTTAAAAGAAAAGGTAAAATGTAAATCTGTAAAAGTTTCTTCAAGAAGTGTTCAGTATAGCATACTTCCTAACTGCTAAAATAAATCTCAAATATGAACATAAAACTTAAATTTTCACAGCTGAGATTTTAAGGATTATAGGGGAGGAAAAAAAAGTTTTAATGGAAATTTTTTTATATGTGGTGTATTTAATATGTACAATTTTAAACTAAACTTGGCATAAGTGGAATTGTTTAATATTTTCCATGTTGCTCAAACTGACCTTTCCCTGTAATACCACTGCTTACAACAGACATGTATGTCCACATATCAGAATTCTTGGTTCTCGTATAGTTGACGTGTTGTATGTTCTGGTGTAAGTTAAATGACTTCACCAAAGTAACCTGCCATTAAGTTACATTGTACCAGGCATACCCAGCTATCTATAGAGTAATTCAACTGACAGTGTGCCAGGAAAACCCAACTATTTATAAAGTAAGTTAACTGACATTGTGCCAGATATATTCCTTCATCTGTAGCATAAGTTAACTGACAGTGAACCAGGTGTACCCTACCATTTAGTTAACTGACAGTATGCCAGGTATACCCAGTCATCTGTAGCATAAATGTCAGTTTTAACTGACAGTGTGCCATGCAAACCCAGTCGTCTGTAGCATAAGTTAACTGATAGTGCACCAGTTAATTGACAGTATACCAGGCATACACAAGTATTTTTGCATTCGTTTTTTACTCCCTACATATGGAGCTTATTTTATGTTATAAAATAATTCAACACACAGTCAATGTGTGAAACAGAGGAAAAGGAGAAATATTGTGTTTAAATCTTTTCTTTTGTGCTATTTCTGTATGAAATTTCATTTCTGATTATTGGATTTTCTTAAAAGTCTAAAGTACAGGCAAATATATATTGAAGGAGAAAGGGCAATGATTGTATTGCACTTATAAAAAAGAAATCTCCAAATTATTTTATTTTTATTTATTTGATATTTTTATATCAGCTCCAATAAAATAATAGAATAAATACAGATTGCTTTTGTGTAGGATGGAGTTTTATTAGACTAAATAATTAAGTATAGAACTTTTTATGCAAAACATACAAACTATTTCCCATATGTTCTTGTAATATTCCCAGTGGGGAAGGAATTTTTCTTCTAGTGGAGGATAGGTCATTTGTAAAAACAGTATCATTAATATCTTCAAAAACATTTTAGTTTCATTAAAACAAACCTTGAAGATCCATTATCATTTTAAACCAAAATCATTTTTCTATTTCCCATTTTAACATACATAGTATCTTAGATGACTAATATTGTATATAAATTCTTTACAATTTTCCAGGTGCTTATTAATCTCTTTAAAATGAATAAAAGAAATAAAATATCTTGTTAGGACTGCTGAAATGTTATTTATTTGTGACATGTGTATGTTACTGTTTAAAAATGTCCAATTCGTCTTTATGAAATAGCTCACATGCTTTGTTGTTTTTTTTATATTGTACAACTTATCTATGCTTCTTTCTCTTTAAACAAAACTATTTGCAGTGGAATGAAGTCAGTATTTGTTTGTAATTTATTTTGTTTTATATTATTTTTTAATAAACAATCATTTATTTATTTATTATTTAGTAATCACTACCACCCTCCACAGACACTTTATTTAATCTCACCCTCTACGCATTTTTTAGCATTGTTTAATTTTTAAACAGAACTATTTACTGTTGAACCAAGTCATTTGGGTTCATTTGAAATGTTTCATAAGCTCATTTTAAAGAAATTGGACATTTTATTATTCATTTCCTCACACCTTTGCATAGTACTTATCTGTGTGAATTTCACTTCTTAAAAACTCTACATAAATTTTTACTTCTCTTGAACTTCAAAAACTGTTTACTACATCAATTTTTTCTTCTTTCCTTGAACTTCGAAAACTGTTTACTACATCAATTTTTACTTCTCTTTGCTTTAACTTCAAAACTGTCTAATATATTGATTTACGTTCATCTTTTTTTTAACTTCAAAGCTGTTTATCAAATCACTTTAAATTCATTTGAAATACAATGTTCATGTCATTTGGCAAAGTCCATGTTTGAACTAAACCCTAATCATTATTTCTGATTGTTGATTAATTTGACCAAAATGATCCATAGATTAGAGCAATTTTCATAAGTCACTATTCCTTAGGTTTTAACTACTATTCCATTTTTCCCCTTAATCAGAAATGTCTGTAGCTGTCTTGCCAGCTCCCATTTTTTAATTTTTTATTTTACCCTATTCATAAAAAAGTCATTGTTTTCATGTGACAGATTATTTTTAAAGTACTTGAGTCAATGTATGCAGATGAACTGGATAGAACAGGCATGTAACTGATTGTAATTTCCTTTTAGCTTGGTTTTGTAAATAAAAATATGAATGTAATATGATGTACATACAGCTTAGTGTATTTAAAGGTTTCAATTTATTGTTATATCCTATGTTTGAAGCTGAATTCAAATCAGCTCATATTGGTGATGGATTGTTTAAAGCAAACAATTTCCCCTGTGTATTTTTTATTTGCAAAACCTCATAGATCTCTGGGACAAAATTAAACAATATGCAAAAAATATCAAAACCTAGTCACTTTCAAAACAGATATTTATTTAAGCATAGTGATTATTAGCACTGGTGGTTTTGTTTGTTTCAATGTTCTTTTTTCTGATTGATAATGAGTTCTGGTACTGTTTAAGAGGTTTCTCCTAAACAGACTTTGATTTGATATAAAAATTATTATCATGTCATTAAAATGTTTTATCATTTGTTGATTTTAAAAATATATATTAAAACAAGCCACTTAGGTCAACTTTGTTGCAAAAAGAAAAAAAATGAAATGTAGGAATTGGAAAATTTAGTATTCTTTAACGATTTCTGAACTGGGCTGTTTTATATTTTATGATTTTGATACTGATCTTGTCATTGGAGCATTGATTCAGTCTTCAATATTATTGATTTTTTAAAAAAATTAAACACTATAAATAAAACACAAAAATGCCAATTAGAATGCTGTTGGTGAAGAAAGAAAACAAGTGCTTTTGTGAGTTTTTGTTTTGCATAATTTTCATTTGTAATTGTTTACATGTGTGTGTGTGTTTGTGAAAAAGAGAGAGAGCAATACTTTGCAAAAAACATTAAAAAAGAATTATTTGGAAAATTAGATTTTAAATCAATGTTTTATTAAGGTACTAGTAGGCCCTATGCAACTACTTTGCCAAATTATGTAAGAAGCGAAAAAATATATAAGGTCGTACCCTTTTGATGGATGAATTTACTTATATGTTTTTGCTGTGAACATGTATTTTCTCTATAACCATATATATGGTTATATTTTAAAATTGTTTTTGTATGTCTTTTATGTATTGTAGATCCATATATTTAATGTAAGCCCTTTATTTATTGTAGGTCTTTTATGTATTGTAGATCCATATATTTAATGTAGGTCCTTTATTTATTGTAGGTCTTTTATGTATTGTAGATCCATACATTTAATGTAGGCCCTTTATTTATTGTAGATCCATATATTTAATTGTAGGCCCTTTATTTATTGTAGGTCCTTTTCTGTATTACAGGCTCATTATTTATTGGTAGGTCCTTTTATTTATTGTAGGCATTTTTACATATAGTTGACCCTTTAGGTTGGTCATGTAGGGGGCACTTCCATGCTGTTAGCCCTTTATTTATTGTAGGCCCTTTTTGTGGTATTGTATCTTGTTAAACTGTTACTGTGTGATTGTGTGTGAAAAAGGATGTTCACATTTCAAACAGTGGCATGCAAGTGGTAATCAGTGTTTCATGCATTTATGCTGATAATAAATGCTAAGTATTGTAAGAATTGTATGGTTCACATGTTGGGTTTAATGTTTGTTTGATTTCTAGTGATAGATATGCAGGCCCATTCAAAGTAATAATTGGCTTAGTCATTGATTTTGGGTGGTAGACTAGGTTACCTCCCCCCAAATAGATGTTAGTTTACCAACACCTGAAATAGTTACAGTTTACAAGCTTTTGCCAAAGAATTTATTGGGAACTGAGCTCATAAATCAAAGAAGCATTAATTCTTTCTTTTACATAACTGTAATGCATGCACACTTACAAACACCACATAACTGAAATGCATGCACACTTACAAACACCACTTTACAAGTTGACTAAAACACTTTTTATATTTTTATTATCGGCAGAATAACAAAGGCTGATATTTCAAGTAAGAGTCTGGATGGAAAAGAAAAATATATATAAAATTTTGTTCCATATGATAATATTTTATGCAAATCTGCCATGAAATAATAAAACAAACAAATAAACACCCAATAATTGTGGTGTGCTTTTTGTTTTTAATTTTTATTATACATGCTTAGCTAATGTTAAAATATTTTTATTTAAAAAAAAAAAAAGAACTAAGCATAACTTTTGCAACAAGACTAATCTGGAACTGAAAGCATGATATGTTTTATAATTTACAACAAAATGCTCATTCACTGTAAATACATAATTCATGTAAACTATATGCATAAATATTAAAATGCAAAAGAGGTATCAACAGTTGCTATTCAGGCTAAAGATAAAAAAACAGCTTTAACTTTATAACAAACAGCAGTGAATGAATAAATTTCATTTAAAAAAAACTGTTTATATACAGTGCAACAACAAAATTAAACACACCAACCAAATAAATATTAACAGCTAAAAATAAAGTGGGAATACAGTAAATTCTAATAAAAAGAATGTTTAAATAACTTAAATGAATGAGATAAATAGCAGCATACACAAAACGAATGTTTACAGTATTAGTAAATGTAATAAATATAAATCATAGTTTTAAAAGTAAATGTTCAGTGTAAAGAAACAAATGACATTTAATAACAAATTAATGTTAAAATGACACTGAACAAACACAAACTGGTTTTTTTTTAAATATAAAAAATAATCTATAGAAAATTGTAAACAAATTTAAATGACAAGAATTGACATACTGAATGTAAAACAAGCAAGATTTCAACACACAAAACACACAACCTAAAATAACTTTTACAAAAGATAAAAGAAAAATGCAAATAATATTAATGAATAATATGTTCAAATGAAGCTTAACATATACAAAACATTTTTTTTAAAGATAACTTCTAAATGATTTGTTACAGATAAAAATTTGATATTCACTATCTCACAAGTTTAGATACAAGAAAATTAAATAAACTACATCCTGAATTTAAGATGTGATTAAGAAGAAATTTGTGACTATATCAACATATTCATCTAAACTATAAAACTTTAAAATTACAGCCCCAAAAAATCAAAAATCCATTATGAAAAGTATAATGGAGATCTCTTCACACAATTTGGACAATTATTCTCATTTTTATCTTAGCTAGCAGAATGTTTATCACAAGCTGTCCCAGAAAAAATACACTTGATTAACAAACTACTTCAGCAGTTTGGTTCAATGATTATCAAAATCTTTTATGTCTATGGATAGAAATTTATATCCATTAACACTGGAAAAATTATATAAAATCTTTACAAAGTCTATTAGATTATCATATGTATTAATCCTTTTTCTTGCTTGTACACTTCTGGTGAACTAAGAACTTAAATGAATAAGTTTTTCAATAGTAATATTTTATTAATACAGTGAAATCTCACTCATCCAGGTATTATAGACAAGGGGGGGTGTCTAGAGGAGATAAAAATATGATTGGTTAAATGCCATTATTTATGCTATGGGGCAGCACAAAAATTAATTTGAGGCCAGTTTATGAAAGATTATATAAAATGCTACTGCATTACAGCCTTACAGTTGGGTCCAAACCAGCACACCATCCAGACTATGTGACATCTACAATATCAGGGTTTAAATTAGTCACATTTTGATGCAGTATTAATTTTATTTTTCTGAGTATATACAATACATTCTCTGTACATTTAATACAATAAGTAAATCTTTCTATGACCAAAAATAACATTTTTATTATATCATATAGTCTATTTTTAAATATTAAAAATCTTTAAGTACAGATAATACAAATAACAATGCAAAATCAAAACCCAACCAACACCCAACTATTGAGCCAAACTTTACAATCCTTGGATATAATTATAAAACAAAGATAATGGCTGACATTTAGGCTAAACAGCTTTCCTCAAACCAATAATATTAACACTAAAAGATGGAAAATGAACACTGTCAAACATTTATGAATAATTAAAAGCATTCATCCAGTGGCAAAAGAGACTATATGACAGTATTTCCTTTCATCTACAACTGCTTTCATTGGAAAGTGGACATGTTTTGAAGACAGAAAGAGGGATCAATGAAAAAAAATAATAGAAAAAATAAATGCAAAACATTTTTCAAAAACAACCACCATATCTGTTTATGCTATCTTATCCTTCCTACCTATCTGTCTGCCTGCCTGTCTATTATCTATCTATAAAATCACCCTGAAATCTTCAAAACAATTTTAGTTTTATATAATACAAGAAATTCTCTGCAAAAAATAGTGAGACTGTAATTAAATTAAATGCAATCATAGTTTTGGATCAGAAGTACAAACTATGTTGGAAATTGAACACAATTCAATAACAAAAGAAAAAATGTAGACACTTTGAGTGTGATAATAAGGAAGTTTTGGTATGAGGATTGGAAACAACAGTGGGTTTGAGGGTAATGCAAGAAGCAAACCTGTTGGGTATGAGGACAACACAAGAAATACTTTTGGAACTAGGATTGAGAACAACATTGGGTATGAGGACAACAGAAGAAATACTTTTGGAACTGAGATTGAGAACAACATTGGGTATGAGGACAACAGAAGAAACAAACACTTTTGGTTTGAGGATTGGAAACAAAGCTTTGGGTAAGAGGATAAGAAAAAAGAATACAAACTGTTATGACAGAACTTTTATTTTTATACATCTGCCCATCATCTCCAGAAAAAATGTTCCTATAAAACATATTTTGTTGTTAAATCTTCAAGCATGACCAACACTTATAAAAATCACAGCATACAGCTTTGGTACCAAGCAGGAGCTAGCAACCATCACATATTAAGTTAAAAGCATAGTTGGATGATTTTCAGCACCATGTATGTTCTCATTTAACAACATGAATTTTTAAAGCAATACATACAAAAATCCAACCCTCAAGTTGCAGTACACTTTCAATAAAAACTCAATCAAATTAATGTTAAAAATTATTATTTTTTTAAAACACAGTAACAAAATTCTTGTTACAAAAAGAAAAAAGATGCAGCTGCTGAAATCCAACAATGCTCAAAGTGATTAGTGTCAGCTGTTAAGTAGTACAATTCCACTAGTGAAGAGACCCCTAAGTCACTATGCACTGTCAAGCATAGAGCTTAAATCAAGCAGGTCTTCCACTATACCTTTATTACTTATTACACACATGTATACGTTTATTGGATAATTAACGAATTTAGCTAAAATAAGTTAGAGCAAATGTAAACAAAAAATGTTTCTTAACTAGGTATTAAGTACATATTAAGTTGTAAGCAAGGAAATACACTTCCAAAGAGTCTATGCACATTTTGAAGCAATGTGCATTAATTTAATATATTTTATGCATTTTTTAAGCATCTGCATTTAACTTTAAAGTAATTTTTAAAGTTGCAGAAAATAATTTAAGACATTTTTAAAGAAATTTTTAAGACATCTGCATTCATTTATTATGCAAATTTTTAGTACAGTGTATTTGCATTCATTAAATATATATTTTAAATATATATCTACAACAACTTAATATATTTTAAAGCAAATTTTTAAGTATCTGCATTAGCTGAATATAATTTAATGTAAAATTTTAAAAACAATGCTGAAAAGTAGGTAACAAGAACAAATCTTACACAGATTAAGCAACCCATTTGATACACAATAACTATGAAGGATTATAGTTTCTTGCACTATTTTTAAAAAATCAGACATTTTGTAGTGTCTTTTCAAACCAATACTTTATAAGGATTCAAAACTTGTAGTAAAAATGTCGTTGCATTTAAAAATAGATAAAATACCAAGTGGAATGAAATTTTACTATCCATACTCCAATTATCAGAAGAAAATAACTCCCGACAAATTTTAATTTGTTTAGCAACCATCAGTTCATATAGCATAATCTCTAATGATGTGGTATATCCTTTTAAAGCTAATGAGCTCATTAATTAATTTTTAAAACATAATCAATGAGAAACAAAACAAAAAAACCTTTCATGAGGTTTCATGGATTAACTGCTATTTCAATCAAAAATGAAAAATACAGATTCAAATCTACACCCCAAAATGCTGTAACTTTAATAGCCTCTCTTTGCCATTCAATCAAGAGTATAGGTTCAAATCTACACACCAACATCAACCAGAAACCACACTTGCACAAATATAAATGCTTAGTCTATGGTCATATACTGTCAGAAAGTGTGTTTGTTATCTACAATTTGTAGTGCTCTTATCGAAATGGTGTTGGTACCCGGTAATTATATTGTTTTTCCCTCCAGGTTTATTTGGTGAAAATTTTTTAAGTCACAATAAAAAGAGGTATTGGCACACAGGCAAGCATGCAGTGTACACATGATTTGGCATTTATTGTAGTTATAATATTACTGCATAATTATCTAAACATACTGCAAATTACATTAACTTTTGTCTTTCAAAGAGATGATCGATTAGTCATTCAATTTGTCCACAATGTTCTGAAAACATAGTTTAGTAATCTAAATTGCAAAAAGGCATTCAGTTATAGTATTTTTAAACTGAATAATCTTACATTATAATCAATACATAACATTAAACAAAGCAGTAAGAATATTAATAACAGTAACAAAATTAATATATATTTACCCCAATGATCCTATTTATCAATTTATTTTAAGCAGGTAGATTTGTATGTGGCAGTTATTACATTAATTCAATACTGTTACACAACCTTAGTGCATATGAACTCTATGATGGAAACAGAATTTATTTTCAGAAAATGTTATTAATTTTTTCCCCCCGTTATCCTATGACGTTTACTTTGTGATTGTGTTACTGTTGCTCTAGCAGATGTGAACCTTTTGTACCTGAATGAACAGTGAGCTTCTAAAAAATGAAGTGTTTTTATATATATGGGGTTTACATGCACTAAAGTTATACAACAGTACTGAATTAATGTAACAAGTCAATGATTTAATATATTATTAAGTTATATATTCACTAAGGTTGTAACAGTCTAAAAATGGAGATATGCAATTAACTCAGGAGGTTATATTTTTAAAAGGCAATCAAGAATGATTAACCCCTTCACTGTGGACCAAGTCAAGACTGCCCAGAAATGGCAATATGACCTGAGGTCAGCAATAAAAAGGACATATTTTTAAAGTGCAAACAAGAATGAGAACATAAATTAAATAATGTAAAATATTAAGCATTAATAAGGAGCATCAAATTTCATAAAACATAATCACAATTTCTGTATTAGACTTTTCTTTTGGTTTCTTATGACAATTCTTCATAAGTATACAGAAAGTTAAAAAACAAATCAGGATGAAGCAAAGCAAAAGTAAAAATGACAATAGTATAACCTTGCATCCAAACAAATATTAAAACAATTAAATAAATAAGCAAATATGATTAACAGATTTGCTTTGCATAAAGCATATACTATTTTATTCTGAAATCCACTGAAAGATCTCCCTTTGACATAAAAATATTCCATAACTAATGTGATGTAACCCTGACATATATATACTTTTAGAATTGCTGTAAAATCCACTGACAACAAATATTTGATGGAGTTACTGCAAACTCCACTATGACATAAAATTTTTTTTTAAATATATAAAAAAATTTAAAAAACTATATAAATTTCTTTCTGACAAACTTGTAGAGAAACTAATTTTAAATTCTACATTTCAAATGTCATAACTATTGTAATTTGTATAACCCCTTTTGACTTTAATTAAAGAAATACTGTAAGTACTGTAAAATCCTATATGATGTAAGTAGGTAAATTCTGTAGAACAACCTTAATGCTGATGAACAGTGTCCAAAGCAGCATGATTAAAATGTACAACTTTAAATTTAAATTTTATTTTAAAATAATGTTGTTTTAATTATATTTTACAAACTTATATTCGACAACAGTAAACCCATGATAACGGCCATTTGCCCTACATTTTATCATGCAGTCATAGTAATACTAAAATATTACTTCAAAACAAACAATACCTATATCAACTACTTAACAAACAGTGAGTGCTCTTCTACAGAGTATTCAATAGTAAAAGTTAATACACTACCTAAAACAGTAAGTGTTTACACAAACCACCTAAAATAAAATAGTATATAGCCTCATAAACTACCTAGCACATAATACACTCCCACATAAAAATCATACCTAAAACATGTCCATTTAAATACCTAAATAAGTACAGCATATATGCCCACATTCTGCTACAGCAGTTCAGCAGCATACATAACGATCTACATCAGTACACCATAAATGTCCACATAACCACTAAAACAGAACAGCATACATGCCCACATAACCAATGAAACAGAACAGCATACATGTCCACATAACCAATAAAACAGAACAGCAAACATGCCCACATAACCAATTAAACAGAACTGTATATGTACCCAAATAACCACCTAAACAGAACAGTATATGTGCCCACATGAACATCTAAAATAGTAAAGCATGCATGCCCACAAACCTCACCTATTTATTACATGCCTAAAGATAACTAAAACCACAAATTACATGATTAACTCAGTGCGATGACCGTATATTATTGATTTCTATAAGCTTACTACTACTGCCATAAAACTTAAGTCATTTTTGACCTTTTAACACAGCTGAAAAAATTTTGAATGGAATCTAATGACTTGTTTTGGTTGAATGATTAGATATCATTATAACTGTTATTTATGATAAACACTTCTTCATGCTTTACTGCCAGGATTTTGAAAGCATTAAATCCTTCATGAACTCATCCCCTCATATAACATTATTCTTATACTTTATAGGAAAATATTATTTATAATTAGTAAATATGAGATATGTGAATGCATCCATTATGTATTGAAAAATATTACAATTACTCTACTGTTTTTAATAGTACATATTATATTGCAAAATATTATAAACTATTAATAAATGTTTGTTAATATTATATATTATTTTGTAACACTAAATGAAATGGACAGACCACATGGGCATAATCACTGCATCAACAAAGAGTGAAAACTTGTAACAAATGAACATGTAAATGCAATTTTTTAAACAAAATACATCACTCTGAAGTCTGTTTATAGCTGAAACCATATCATCGTAGAAAGCATGGAATGGAAAACAAAACACTTTTGGAATCAGGTAAATAAAATAAAGAAAGTAGAGTGCAGTGCGACATTTTATGAAAATGTGTTTTGCAACTCTATAAACATAGGCCTAATATTGCTAATATGTTTACAAGATCTTATTTTTGTTTTCTCATTTGAAAAAGAACAAAAAAGTTGAAAAACAGATTAATCACTGGTGAATGCTATTTCACCATCAAATATTACAAGTGATCAATAAAACACTGAAAAGCAAACAATAAAATCCTTCTAACAAAAGGCCTTTCCAATGAGTTTTAAATAAGGGTAACAAATAAGCAAAAACTTGCCTAAGGTGTTTAAGGAGACACTTTTAAAATACCCCAAATATCAGTTGATATTTTTAGTAATTTTTAAAAAAATTCTGATTCTATTCTTCTTTGTATAAACAAAAATCCTTTGAAGACTACTCTATGCATGATGAAGTTTTCAAAGTGGAATGGTTAATCTGTTAATTCTAGATAGTTAAGCAAGAAGAAATGAGCAAATCTAAAACAGTGGTGGAATGTTTATGAAGCAAAAAGAAGATATCTAAAACTGAGCACACCACAGACTCAACAGGATTTGCTTTCAAAGAACAAAATCATATAAATAACAATACCATAGACATACAAACAAGAACTCAGTAACAAGAAAACAAAAAAATTGCATTGAAGTTTAAAACAAAAAAACTAAACAAAATAACAGATTATGGAATTAAGAACGATTACCCTGATAGTTCAGCAGAAATGCTTAGAATAAATATGGAATTTATGATAAAGAGCAGATAAATATAATTTGAATATATACTCTTCTTAGCACAGCAGCAGCAAAAAACATCAGAGAAATGATAAGAGATGAAATGTGGATTTCTCAAAACTATAGACTGATAAAGTTTTCATTCATGTATATGTAAAGAAAGTTTTGTTCTTAAATGCATTTAAAGCATTAAAAGATAAAAAAAAAAAAACAAGGGTTTGGGGGACTCAGTTATTTCTCAACTCTCAATTAAGAATCACAAGCTCAGCCAATGACTTGAAAACTACTCCAGTAATAAACACCAAAAGAATTTTCTGTTTTGCACAGACTTTAACTTAGTCACATCTTTTACTATATTTACCTTGTGTATATCAGCTTTACAGTCCCAATAGATTACTTTACTGACAGAGTAAATAGCTTGGCAATTGAGTACATCAAGATTAGTGTATAACATTTCATAATCAGGATGCAGTGTGTCAAGTTTTATCATATAAATTTGAAGTTAGATATATATCAGTTTTAGTCAGAGATATACTAGCATTATAATTAGGGTAGAGTGGGTTACAGTCAGGGTCCATTATTAGCTTTAAGTCAAGTTTATTAAATTTTGTTTGCTGAAGGACACACATTTAAGATTAAGACAATGTTAAGTAAAGTTTTAAGTACTGTAATAGATGTTAATTTTGACTGATTAAAGTCTTACACAAATGAAAGTTCATTGATATGCATATCTTGCAAATTCATCTCACTGTACATCTCAAGTTTCAACTTGCTGTATGTCAAGGTTTGACTTCAGTTCTCAAGATATACTTTGACTCAATGTGTCTCAAGGTTCTGTATTTTGAACCCAAATTTGCTTTTGTGTCCAAATTATAGATTAGGATTCACAACCAGCAAGAAATCACCAGTTAATTGAAACAGTTCTCATAAATGAAACAAATCTGAATGTAAACATCCAACTCAGAATTCAAACAAAAGCCACTTAAATGATAAACTAAATATGAGTCAGTTAAAACAATAAACCATCACATCATTCCCATCAAGATTTGTACTGTTTGGGATTTTTGTTCTACAGAAGGTGCTTTGACATTATATCTGAAGAAAGGTGTGCTAACACTACTTCACTTTTTATTTTAAAAAACATGTTTATCACACTGAAGTGATAGTTTGACACACTTCCTTTGAATTATCACTGAAGTAGTCACTGTCACCACAACGCTCCCCACTATCTCCTCTCTCACTCACCCCTACTGATGACAATTGTTTATTACAAGATGTACTCCTGCGCAGATCAGTCTCTTCACTTGAAAGGAGTGATTCCATTGCTGATGCAGTCTGCATCATACAAATGCTACTGCTTCGCACACGCTCCAGAGATAGTGGTGAGGGATGAAATAACTTTGAGTGTATCTTGGGACCATTTGCCTTGTTAGAAAATCCAGGCACTGAAAATGTTTTCCGTGCTGCAGAGGCTAATTTATCCTGCCAGCTGCCAGATCTCCGAGGCAGGAAAGAAGAGGGAGTGGCATTGTGGATCAGAGCTGTCTGGCAGGAAGGTAAGGCCATTTCCAAGGAGTCTGTGTCTTCCATGACAACGCTGGTTATTGGGGCATCAAGACAAGGGACAAGAAATTGTTGATTGTACTTGAGGTAGTCTAATATATCTTCCAAGTCTGGTCGAAATCCTTGGTCATAGAACATGCACCAGTGAATAAAGGAGCGTCTGTAATATAAAAAATGAATGAAGACATCAATTCAAATGCAGATTTATAGGCAACCAAAATAAACCCAAAAATAATAAAAACATGAAAAGAGGAAAAATATTACTACTTATATGCATAAGAAATATGATATAATCACACTACACTTACATCACATGACACTTACAATGTGCATGATTATATTATTTAAATAAACGTGTGTTTTTATTTTATTTGATAGAATTCATTAACAACAAATGGTTAATACTGAAACAGTGAATGGCAATACTGTAACAGTGAATGGCTTTCTGAGTAATAGCAATATTTTTGTTCTGTGAGTGCAAGTGAGTAAAACTGTACAAAACAAACTTATGCGTGTAACACTTTAAAAAAAATGTACATAGAGTATTTTTTTTTAAATTACAACAAACAACAGAGTTTTATAAAAACAAAATAGAAAACTCACAAATCATCAGGACATTTTTCTGGAAGAGTAAGGCGATTGCCTTGTTTAATGTAGTCAAGAACTTGTGTGTTTGAAAGGCCTTGGTAAGGGAAACTTCCAAATGTGACTATTTCGTACACCAATACACCAAAAGACCAAATGTCTGATTTGAATGTGAAAATACCATCCACCAAGCTCTCAGGTGACATCCACCTTACTGGAAGCATACCTGTAGAAAAATCTCAGTGGGATGTGATTCAAACATTTCAAATGAAGCTGATTAAAACTGCTAAATAAAACATTACTGTTAATCATCTTTAACAGTGTATTGTGACTCATAGAGGCGATTCAGTTATCAAAAGATCTGTCTTCTTTCCTGTATCTTGCACAAGTTTTCAATTACTTACCCATCCTTCAGCAAGATATTTGTATCAATTCTGTATTGGTGAATGTGTTTAATACTGATCAAACTACTTTTCATGCCTATTCTTAATAGGTAAATGTTATTAATTGCTGATCAAATTGCCTTTCATGCATATTCTGAATTGATAAATGTTATTAATTGCTGATCAAATTGCTTTTCATGCCTATTCTAGAGTGAGAAAAGAAAGAGAGAGGTAAAAATAATCTTTGTGAATAATAAATAAATAAATAAATAAATCTTTAAAGCTTTAGAGTACTGCAAGACATCAGTTGCTTGCTATTTGACAAAAGAGAGATATAATAAGCAAGCAGACTATCAAGAATTGGGAATCTATTCTGTGCCAGGAAAAAAGTCTGTTGTTAATTTAAATATATTTCACTTGTTCTGCTTGCTACTGCTAAAGTCACTTGAAAAAGTTACAAAATGTTTCAAAATTTTTATTTTCTAATGGTTCAAAAATGTCAAACATAACTATCTTGTTACATTGTGAAAACTGTAGCCACAAGTAATGGAAACGATCAAAGTCCTATAATATATTTTTTACACTTTTTGTAAGTACAGTACATTACAAAATATTTTGTTTGTGTTCAATATGTTAGATAATTATATCTTGTTAATAAATGTTAACTATTTAGTTTTTGTTTTTATTATTTTATACTTAATTTTGATACACTTTCTGGACCTTGGGAACAAATTAATTTGATTTCTATTAATTCTTATGGGTAATAATTTTTGTTTAGTGCTTAATCAGTCAGCACTCAAGTTTTTAAGAATGAATTAATAGCACTAAGTGGAGAATTCCTATATTCCTGTATTTCCTGTATGTGATGAAAATGTATATATATGTGTGTATATAATTAATATTATTATCGATATAATATGTATCAAAGAAATCAGGTCAATATTAAAAAAATAAATTTTCACGAAAGGTTCTAATTATTTAAAATTAATTATAAAATGCACACAGTGATGTAATAAATAATAATTCAAAAAGAAGCAGCATTGACTTGAAACCATTCTTTCAACATTGTCAAAATAAAAATAATTTTTGTGTGCATTTTATGTTATAATTTTGAGAATATATTCTCTTTTTTTTCAAAATGACAAGCAAACAAAGAAATTCTAAATCTCTAACTCTATTACTTATAACAGGAAGCACTCTCTTTTGAGACAGACTGTGACATTTTCACAGAAAAAGACAGATAAGGTTAATTTCCAAGATAAACAAAACTGTAAAATGTGTTGCTTGGTGGTGGGTTTTTGGTCTTACCTTTGCGAGAAAATCTGTAGTAGTCTGAATCAGATATATGTCGTGTCATTCCAAAGTCTGAAATCTTTACAGTCTTGTTTGCATGCACCAGGCAATTCCTACAAGCCAAGTCCCTGAAAACAAATAAACCTTTAGAGTTATGATTTCACACACCACAATGCTATGAGTTGTGATTTCATACATAAATAAATACTATGGAGAGTAATGTCATAATACAAACCTCTCTGATGATTGTGTGCATTTGTACTAAACAGTACAAGTTTATATTACACTACAGCTCACAGAGAGAGACACCATGTAAATTTTAAACTGCTTCATACACAAATTTCTATTTATATCTGGGTTTTACACCTAAATATCTACAGATTGGTCTATGTGCTGGACTCCTGGCTCAAAAGACTGGTTCAAGACTACAAGCTTCCACAACTAGATTTGTAAACTAGATTAGCTATCATTCAATTCATCCAGCAGGCTAAGCTTGTCCATCACCTATCCATAGCCAGTTACCCTGATTGGAAAGACATCCTCTGCAAGACGACAGCTGTTTGTCTAGAAGCACTATCACTATGATGTAGTTATAATTATTTGGAGAGTATGGATTCTGTTTTTGTGACTGTAGCACTAGTTATCTGCACAAAGTGCATGTCTACTGTATCAAGACTAATCATTGTTTTGTGCATGTAACTGCTGCAGCAAATAATATTTTGTTATTTATTAACGCTACCAGGCTGTTCATCAGACTGTTCATTCTGTCCACTGTTGTACATTATTTATTAACGCTACCAGGTTGTTCATCAGACTGTTCATTCTGTCCACTGTTGTACATTATTTATTAACATTACCAGGTTGTTCATCAGACTGTTCATTCTGTCCCTGTTGTACATTATTTATTAACGCTACCAGGTTGTTCATCAGACTGTCCACTGTTGTACATGTCTGGGTGAGAATGAGTCTGACTTGGGGCAAGCCATCTATCAATCATCAATTATTTGTGGCTTGGTCCAAGCTTAAAATGACAGAGTTGACCCACCAACACATCACAGTCATTATGTAAGTCTCTGTGACCAGTGACTTCAAAGCTCTGCTTTCAAACACATTGGCTTTACTTACGATTTAGCCAACAAAGGCAACATCACAGTCATTATGTAAGTCTGTGTGACCAGTGACTTCAAAGCTCTGCTTTCAAACACATTGGCTTTACTTATGATTTAACCAACAAAGGCAACAACAGATTAAACACCAAGTAAACATGAAAGCATACAAGATCACAAATTCTAAAGTTAGTAACCATAGCTTGTCTAAGATTTTCATAAAAGTTGCACAATAAGAGTCTAATGTTTCTTTTCTAAATTTGTCTTATGTGTTAATTTGCTTGAGTATACATTTCAATCATCCACAAATATTTTTTCTTCAATCTATTCATCTTTACATCTTCCGCTCTTTCCAATCTATTCTTCATATTCCTTTTCTCTAGTCCATTCATTCTTATACTATCTTTGCCATCTACCATTCCATCACCACCCTCTACCTTCAATCCATATGTCAATACATCTTCTTTATTTCCAATCCTTTTGTCCCATATCAATCTTCTTCTGTTTTCATTAAAAACAAAAATGCAAAACTTACAGACCTGTGAACATATTTTATTTGATGAAGATACTGGAGTCCACTGGCTATGTCAACAGCCATTTTAGTCAAGTTATCTGCATTTACATCTTCTGCTTCTTTGGAGTTTTGACCAACCAAGTTACGTCGTGATAAAAGGTATGTTTTTAAGTCACCTGTAATATTTTTAAAAAATTTTTTTACAATCCATATTTTGTTGTTCATTTATTGACAAATTATGTTTAAGAATGAATTAAATATTTTAGGGACAATGGTACACTAAAAGCATAGAATCTGGCAGTCAATGGTTTAGTCACTAAACAATTAACTTTATTGTTAATTTATTGCTAACATCAATATACCCAGAAAAGCTGTCTTACAAAAAAAATATTGCTTTTAATTTGTAATATAATATAAATATTTAACAGTTTAAAAAATATAATTTTAAGAATTATTCGTTCAATTTTTAACAGCACAGTAAACACCCTCTGAGAGGTATACATAAAAGATGTTTCATGGAAGTCACAAAAGCCTGTATTAATAGAAATGGCCCTCTTATCTGTAAATGAACTATGATCTCAAATGCTATCCTTGACAATAACTCACATACATTAACATACAATATTATAAAAAAAAAAACAAACTAATACCACTCTCTAACAGGAAAGAACTTCTTTGACATTTTAAGGTAAGACAAATCAAACATTTAGCATACTTGCTAATGTATACCATTACAAAATAAACTAATGTGATTCTCTAGCAGACAAAAGCATTCAAGAATGGGCCCCAGAAGTACAATCTTGGAAAAATCCTACCATAAGAAATGATATGATATTCTTCAAAAGCTTCTAAATCAATTTAAAATTGAATTAAAAAAAATATATATATATTTTGACAAGCTGCCTAGAAATTATCACTGATGCATGTATTTTAAATAGCTTGCATTAACAACATGCAACAAAAAAATGTTATAAAATGTAAATTAAAATAAAACAATGCACATACCATGCAGCAAAAACTCCATAATAGCAAAGACAGGTTCAGATCGTGTGCACACCCCCAGCAAAGCCACAATGTTTGGATGTTTGAAGTGTTTCATCATGCCAACTTCACTAAAGAAGTCCAGCTACATGTGGGGAATCAAACCAGATAAAAAAATTAATTGAAATTTAAAAACTACTCTCTACAGTGTGCTTATTTTCTTCATTATAGATCATTACTTTATTGCCAAGATTAGTTTATAAAATCTTAGCAAACAAAGCAAATCCGAAAATAAAATTTAATGAAAAAATAATGAAAATAAAATAAATTAAAATAAAATTTTGCTCAAACCAGCTATTATTCAGTTTTCAAATTTATAACTTTAAATCAAAATGACTGGCAGAAAGCAATATTAGAATAAGTTTCTGAAAATGAATTGTATATTATATATTTAGTAATATTAATAATGCATGTACCTATGAATATTTGAGCCAACATTTAAAGCAGTATGATCAGGTGTAGATTCTGACAAAAGTAATGCTACAGAAACGTGACCTATAATACATGACAGAAATTACCCTAAATAAACACCTGTGGAAAAAAAACCACATTACATGGTTCGGGGCAAAATTATTATTATTTCTGTATTTATGGAAACCAAAATTTAAAGATCTATGAACAAATCAGTGTTTATAATCACAATGCATAATTCATGGTTAGAAAAAGTGGCTTTACAGACAGCAGGATCACAACTGCACCCAAAAGAACAACTGTTGTATACACTAAACACAATACTGTCTGGCAAAAGTAGATAATGCTACTGTTTATATAAAACAAAATCTAAAGTACTATGATCATGTATCAGCATTCTGATGGTGAAAGTACAAATGTAAAAAACTAATATGATCTAGATGTTGCACATCTGAACTGTCACCAAATACACTGGTGCCTTGATATATTACAGTGCTGTATCAAATCAAGTGATTCAGTTTACAAATGTTTTGCGACCATACCTAAACTTTATACAGTATAAGTGTTCAGTGCATTGTACATTTACTTGCCACTTCGTAAACGCAGTTTAACAGTGATCACTATTGTTTTGAAAGACTTCAAACACATCCTACCACTGCCTAAACAGTTAACTGACATTTTTTCTTCACATATTTGTCACACATCTCTTCAAAGTACATGTACAATGTAATATTCTTTGAAGCTGTTTCTCTGAACAAATAAAATTCGTGGATTGAACTGACTGTGAACATGGCTCTGAGAAAAGCCAGGCCAGTGGACAAACTTTTATCTCTATTCGCAGTAATATTCTTTGAAGCTGTTTCTTTGAACAATTAAAATTGTGGTTAGAACTGACTGTGACCAAGGCCTTCAAGAGAAAATCGGGGTAATTTTAACAGCTGTCTGTTAAATAAGAATTCTTGTCCTCATGCAAAAGACTGCATGTTTTATTAATGCTAAAAATCCTTATATACACAAATTTGTAATTTAGTCTAATAGTGCTGTATTTACATATGCTTAAATTACATGGTTTAAAGTACGTGGGGTGAATTGTAAGGTGATAAACAGTAGCTGTCATGTGACAAGGATTGTTCATACATGACAGAAAGGATCCCTCATTATAATGCGGCCTCATTGTAATGTGGTTGAATTTTTGGGACCCCCAAAATATATTGAGGCAACAGTCTAACTACAGCTTTAAATGGGAATTAAGATATGAATGTAATCTGTAATTGGTCTATTGATTTATTATAATGGTTGACTGTAGTGATTCGCTCAGTTCAAGTTCATTAACTAAATTACTGAAACATGCAAAAGTCTGTGAAGAAAAACATGTATACCAACACAAGTAAAAATATATTTATGGTAATGGCATAAAAGTGACTAGATCTAGTAGACTGATATCAGCAAGAAATATAAAAAGGCTCCAGGAATTAAAAAAGAAAAAGTTTCTATAAAAGTAAATCATTGCTTTATGAGTACAATATTCTGATGCTATTTATGTGATATACCATTGAAAAGAAAGTGTCAATTCACAGGCTGTCACCATTCAGTTAAAACAATTCAGTTTGATAAGAAATCAGAATCCTACAAAAAATCTGATATTGTGATTTTTTTTAAAAAATGGAATCAGTAATTTTTACTATGAACAGCATTATCATACAATTTATTTCATATGCAAAATGCTGTCACTCTAATAAATTTTCAGTGCAACATTGCATTTATGTACACTTTTTCTTCTGAGCAAGAGTAACCATTTAAAAAAAAAAATCAATATATCATTTAATACAGCGATTGAACGCCGAACTCAATGACAAACGTTACAATGAGTTAGCAAAGACAATCAGAATGAATGGATAAGTTAAAACCAATGCATAAGAACTCAAGCTGTCAAACTATAAGGATTTGAAAACAATAAGTTCTGCTCTGGATGATAAGGACATTGATATTATTTATAAAAAACAATAAAACTACTGCTTTATTACTATTGTGATACCACATGACAAAATAACACTCGGATAATGATTGCCAACTCTATCTATATCAGATCAGTAACTCTTGTCAATTTTAGTAAACAGCACTCAGTCCTCATAACTCTGTTTTCATCTCATGTAAATAGAAATTTATTTGCAATATTATTTTTTTTTTAAATTATGTTTTATTTCAGTATATTATAAAAGTAAGCCAACTACACCTTGCAAGAAGGTGAAAGGTTAACAGTCTGTACATTATGGTGATACAACTATTAGTCTTTGGAGGGAAAGTGTGCAAGCACATATTATCTGTCAATATATAATAGGTGTGTACCGTACATCATTGAAATAACTCATAAAATAACTTTTAATTTAATTGAATCAAGTTCCAATGAGTGGACATCAGCTATTGTGGACCAAACTGTAATTCAGAGTATCTGTTTATAGCACCATAGTTCAGAAGGGTTTGCCATAGAAACTATAGCAAATCATAGCTCTAGGCAGGTCGTTTTAATTTTAATTTGTCCTCATCAATTTGTCTCCCCTGTTAAAAATAAACATGAAATTAGACTTCTCCCACGGAAAGCTGTGAATACACAGATGATTCTCAACACCAAGCAAATGGCATACAATGTTAAAAAAAAATATGTGTAGAAAAATTGCTGACTTTGTTGCACTAGTTGTCTCTAGGTTGTTTTTTTGACAACATATATAAGTTGTGCAGAACTTCTCAAATACCATTAAATTTTTTTAGTTCTACAATTCACTGAAGAATTACAATACATTATTAGGAGAGAAAATATCATAATATTAAAATTTCTGTAACTCACGGGTTGGTTACTGATGTGTAAGAGTGAGAATGTATATAAATTATATAATATTTCAAGGCACTTTTAAGCAATGAAATAAATTAAAGTCTAGAAAAGTCTAGAAAAGCATCATGGAGAAAGGCTGGCCCAGATATAGGAAAAAAGCAAAATTACTATGGACAATTTTTGGCAACTGACAGTTATTACCTAGGATGAGACTGATTTAGAAAATGAAAACAATAAAAAAATGAGAAACAGAAATAAAAGATCAAATGTTTACTGTCCAACACTAAATATAATACAACACTATAAATGTTTCGTATTTTACTGAAACAAAGTTCTCTTAATACAGCATATATATTTTAAATTTTACTTTTAAATAAATTTCCCTTAACTCCATCAGCAAATTTTTTTTTAACCTATCTGCTGGTCCACAATATTTTGTAAATATTTCTTGTTTCAATCTAACAATCAAGGAGACATCCAATGAAAATTAACCTTTTCTTCCATTGAGTGCCGAATCTTCAGTTTCTTAACAGCCACTGCCACCCATCCTCCTTCAACCTGCATTTCCCCACCACACACTGTACCAAAGGCACCCTCCCCAATCTTGCGATTTAGAACTACATTTTTGCGTGGAACTTCCCATTCATCCAAGGTCAAACACCGGGAGTGATCAGCTGATACCAAACCAAGTTCCTTCATGCGTTCATGAGTGGCTCTAACTTTAGCATCAAATCTGTGAAAACAAAAGTAAAAAAAATAAGACAAAACCTACGACTTGTAAAGATTTTAAATAAACCAATAGTGCAAATGCTGATTCTAACTTATTATTAACTTTTTATTAAATAAATAAATTAAATAAAATATAAAAATAAATAAAAAGTATTAAATAAAAATTAAGGTATTTTCTTTTTTAAGTCATTTACTAATCCTCATTCATAATGTGGTTTACATTAGTTCCATTATCTATGCAAGTCGAAGCTGTGATCATTTTAAATGTGTCTGGCATGCTCAGGAAAGACAAACAAAACTTGATATTTTGTCGCACTCCTATAAACCAACGGAAACATTCACAGACCTGCCCTGGTTCAAATTTTTTGTTACTAGTCAAATCCACCCACTACTGTGCAGCATTAACCCCTCATATACAATGACAAAAATCACTCCATAAAACACAAACAGCAACAAAATGTCTTCATTAATCTTGCATTGAAGCACATGCCTCTCACCCAGAAATAGTGCAGAAAAATAGAATTTAATTAATAACCAGTCAATTGTAATGAAATAGGGCTCTTTTATTTATAAAGCTTTCCATTCCCACCAAGTTTATTGCACTTGTCAATGAATTACAATCAATTATTTCATTTTTCTGATACCCAGCAACATGGACTGTTGCCCAATTTTGTTTGCCTTGTATTATTATCAGTCTTCTGTTAGCTGCTTTGCTTATTTGTGCTGTTGGTTTTGTTTTTTTAACAACTGTCATTATTTTTTTTAACAGTCCATAAAATTATTTGGAAAGATCAAAACAGTTTAATTTTTTTTTAAAAATGCAACAATTTCTAAGTGTTCATTGAAAAAAAAAAATTATATATTGCTTGTGTATGCTTATTTTAACTAAAAACCAAAACACAAAATCAGAAGCTGCACTGCAATGCTAACCATATCAATCAAACAGAAAAGAAAAAAAACACATTTTGTAAAACGTTTTAGTTTTGATAAATGCAATGATTGAATTTAGTCACTGCTGTCAGACCTAACAATGAGTAAACAAAGAAAACCACAACAACAAAAATTCAACTTTGGCTTGCATCAACATCAATACAAGTCAGTACTATAAAAGAAGATTTACAGACAACATATCTCCTGCCATGAAAGAAAAGTATTTATTTATTTTTTATAATCAAATATAATTATAGCTTTTTGTGACATTAAATGCAATACCAGCCCAACTTATATCTCCTCAACTTAAAACAGACTCAACAGTTGCCAGTGATATCTTACCCTTTTTAAAAGAGACTGTGACTGGAACTTTGTTTAGCTACATTTACGTGCAAAAGTAACGCTAAATGTGTGTGACAAAACTTCTGAGAAAGTGAAAAGCATGCAGAAAAACAACGACTATATGTAGCAGAGTTGCATCAGTCACACACTCAGCTGTTTTGATGTTGTTTTTAATTTAATTTGCTGATATAATTTAATTTGCCAAAGTGCAGCTAATCACAATTGAAACACAAAGTGTTTTGAAAACTGGTATAACATATGGTCATGTTAAAAAATGAGCAAAAACATGGTTTGTGGAAAAGTGGATCAGAATCTTATAAAAGGAACAATTTTGCATAATATGGAATAGTTGTCAGCAATGAATATATCTTTAAACATAAAATGTACAAACAAATATTATATGATGTGCAGAAATAAATTATCAACTAAATAATCAAAGACAATGCACCTATGATAAAGCCTGCACAAAAATGTACTTAGGTTTCTATCTTTAATTAAAAAAATAATTCAATCAGAAAGTAAATGTTGAACTTTCAAAGGAAATGGTGAAAGCAGCTACTAGAAATGAATGTAACGAGAAACAAATTAATATACGCATACACTCATGTGCACAAAGATATCTAGGTAAATTATAATTTTGCCACAATTGCGGGTTTTAAAAAAAAATTTGATTTTGATAGTAAAATATTATGACTGAGAGGAAAGAAATAATAAAAAAATTTAACAAAATTTAATAGCCCAGTATATGTTGTAGATTATAAAAACACAAATAAACAAAATGAAACCTTTAATAAAGCAACATTTTTCAACACTTTTCCTAAATAGACATATTTGACTACTGAGAGATTTATAATTATTAATACCAAATACAAATTAAATCTAAAATTAAAAATATGAAAAGTGTACACAAGAACATACCTGCATTTGATAATAATCAAGCAGATGATGGTGATAATGATGAAGGCAACAAAACCCATAACATTGGCAATAATAATAGCAGTAGCACATTCCACACCAAGAATTGCTCGGAAATCTTCCACAGCACAGGTGAGGATCTCTGGAAAAAAAGTACAGTTTGTAAGCATGGATAGATACAACGTGCATGCATGTATGCAAAAATATATTTCACAAATATGGGAGATAAGTTCTTAAAGAATATTACCTATTACAAATCCAATTAATTCATGCAAATAAAGTTTTCCTTTAAGAACATAGCTTTCAAAAAAGAAATTAAAACGTAAAATAACATTTTCCTGACTAGATGACAGCATAATTCAGATACGTCTATCGGTCATCAATAGGCTGACTCATTTCATTGTTCACGTCATTGCTAGATCTGTACTGTCCTGGTGAAGGTCACTGAGCATGACATTCTAATACTCATGTTGCATTGGCTTTTTATATTTAACAGCTTTGCTATTTATACTGTTGAATTTTTCATTTTAATATGTAAAATATGTTTTTCTTGAATAAGGCATTCAGAGAACCTCTCAGCTTCCCTAATTTAGTCTTTTATCTGCTGTCTATTATTGCAGTCACTATTATTTCAGTCAGTCTGTCACCATCATCAAAAGGTTCAGATGTCTGCTAAGTGCATTTAGCCTCAATCAAAATACTGTAAATAATAGGACAAAGTTATTCTGTCATGTATGTTGCTCTTAACACATAAATAATCTTCAAGGCTAATATAAAGAGAAATGCATGAATTACTGTGGAAAATGTGTACGAATGATGTGTGCAATGGTTAATAGGTCACAATTCACAACCAAATGTCTAAGCAAACTTAAGTGGGACACTGTTCACTGCTGCTGGAGTGGGCTTCTCCAGTAGTGAACTCTGTTCAGTGTAGCTGTTAGGTTTAGAGTGAACATCATGAACCGACAGTTCTGCTGATCAAAGTGATATATTTAATTCTGAAGCAAAAACATGTGGTGGGCTGTGGAATGAAAGGTCAAGATGACATATGATGCAAAGATAGTCAGAAGCAAACTTCAGTAAACAGAGAGAGATAGGTATCATAGTACTGTCATAAGAATCTGGTCTAAAATGTGGCCACATTTACAGGTGAATAAGCAAACATATTGTATAAAGTTGAAAACATGAAGAAAGTCTAAAATTTTCTTCACTGCTGGACAAACAGGATATTGAGCAATCAAAATGAAAACGATTTTATTTAAGAATATACAAGTATATGTAATAAAAATATATTTATAACTGTCTGCCACCCTTTCACCCTCAAACTAATCTGTCAGTACTGACCACAAACATGTTTTGATTGACTACTTGCATCAATTTGGTTTTCTTCAGTTCATCTGTTATGATTTTTAAACATATATTCCCTGTTTATGTTAGACAGATAGAGTGATTTAAAAATTAAAACAGAAAAATCCACAAAAAGTTTTCTTTAACATAGGACTTCAGGTACAAGCATTCTTGCTTGTACTTTTGTTTATAACAAGTGTGCTGATAAAGTGACTATAAAAGTTATATTTAACTTTACTTGATGAAGTAATTATTCTGAACTATTGCTGTTAATAATAATCAAAATATTGCAATTTATTTCATATGCAAAATTTTTTTCACTTGTACACATTTTCAACACAATATTGTGATTTTATATGTATTTAAGAAACATATTAATGCAATAGCTGCTATTTCTATTTTCAGCTTCCAAGAAAATAAATTGCAGGAAGTAATTTCAACACAACAATAGACAGATAATAATCTTTCAGTATAAAGAAAAAGGAAAAATAAAAACAAAATAACCAGCAAGCAAGTGAAGTTTAAGCAATACATTACCATCATCAATTAAATCAAGGCTAGGACCAACAGTAGACAACCAGCGAATCAGGTCACGATGAATAGTTAAGGATTTTGTCTGTGGTTCATAGTGACCAACTGTGATGGTTTCATTACTGAAGATTTGTTGAATGGTTAAAGCACCTATTCGATCGCTGCCATCAAAAGCAATGTTACCAGATACTCCCTGGAAGTGGGTTCGATTAATGGCTTCAACAAATGCCCTAAGAAAATTGTAAAACATTCTTTTATAAGTAATAAAGTTTCTTAAAGTCAGAATAAAAGAGAATGTTTTCATTATGCTTATTATATTTATATTGTACATTCTCCCTCCCTAACCTCCTACTTTCATTCCCAAATGTCACCTAATGCATTAATATCTTAAGTCAGAGAGCAGTAAGATGTGAGGTTACTCATAAATCTTGACACACTTCTATAATTAGCAGATGTCACAATGAAATTCCATAAAGTTACTGCTTTGGTAATAATACATCCCAAATGATACTACTTAATAATCACTTCTCAAATCAGAAAACATTTACACGAGTGGGTAAGTGATGGTTTTTAGAATGCAGCTATTAATCATGTCTGGCAAAAAGCCTGTTATATTATCAAGAAGGATATTTTCTAAATGTACCTACTCTTAATACTAGCAATATTTTCTAAATGAAGTTACTCTTAGGATACAAGCAATACTTTCTAAAATGTAGTTTTAATACACTAGTGATATTTTCTAAATGAAGTTACTCTAAGGCGATATTTTCTAAAATACTCATTATAATGGAGGTGATACTTTCTAAAATGTAGCTGCTCTTATGACAAGGAGATACATTAAAAAATGTAGCTATTCATTATGACCAGCAAAAATCTTTCTAAAATGTAGCTACTTATTATGATACAGGTGATACTTTCTAAAATGACAATAGCAATACTTTCTAAAATGTAGTTACTCCTATGACAATAGCAACACTTTCTAAAATGTAGTTACTCCTATGACAATAGTAATACTTCCTAAAATGTAGTTACTCCTATGACAATAGCAATACTTACTAAAATGTAGTTACTCCTATGACAATAGCAATACTTTCTAAAATGTAGTTACTCCTATGACAATAGCAATACTTTCTAAAATGTAGTTACTCCTATGACAATAGCAATACTTTCTAAAATGTAGTTACTTATTATGACACTGATAAATACTAAGTAACCAAGAATTTAAAGAAATACAATAGCTCGTTTATATATTATGTATTTTGGCATTAAAAATAAAAAGGTCATATATTCTGACAACAACAAAATCACACTAACTTAGCAGTCTTCTCTTCATTAAATGAGTCCAGAACAGCTGGATTCTCCTTCAGAAGATTATGAAGGCCCTTGGCAAACACCCACACAGCATCATACACAAAGCTTGCAAAAGGGGTCTCTTCAACATACTGCAAGAAGTAACAAAGGGAAAAATATACGAATGTTTATTAATCCTTATTAAAAATTTCAAATTTCTTCACTTTTGGGATAGAGCAAAAATTCCCAAACTAAACCAGTAATGATTATTGTTTTCAACATAAAGTAAACAATTGGGTCCAATAACCTCGACATGATTTAAGTGTCAATTAATTATATTATTTCAACAGAGAAGTCTAAACATAAAGAAATGGAAGACATACTATTTTTATTTTGTAATTTTGTAACTGAAAAAGAAAAGTGTTCTGGAAAAATACTTATTAAAGATATTTTAAAAGTAAAATGTTATAGGAAACTTTGACAAAGCTGCAACTCACAGACTTTCCAACATATTCTGCATACATTTTTTTGTACTGTGTTATAGTTATGCCACCTGCTGCTGTCAAATCACTGTCATCAATGAAACTCTTGGACAATATAAAGTGACCTTCAATGGCATATTCCATCTCCTAAAACACAGAAAGCAAAATTGTAAGATGGTAAATGCAGTTTTCCATCATCCCATCAGACATTATTTGAATAGTTTTCACAGCTAGTTATTATTTAAGTCAGCCCAGACAGATTGTGACCTTGTAATAAATACTCTTCAAATAAACAAAAATAAATATGATCACCTCTGTTGAGCATGGGACTGCTTCTTGTGGTCGTGGATCAGAGGGTGATGGTGGACCATTGAGAAAATCAACATTCCACCATTCTTGAGCATACCATGAAGGTAAAAACCAAACATATCCATCATGTGCTGTCATGCGCTGAAAACAAATTTTCACAATATTATTGTTCTAATATCAATATATCATTATCATTACACTAGTGATCAATCTGAGTTATTACTATTTAATTTAAAAATAAACATGAAAAGGAAATTTATTCTAGAAGAGTATCATGCATCTTCACTGACATACAAGCCACAAACCAAGTATGTTCCTGGGGGGATATGAATAATTATATTACCTGCCCAGTAGCATGTTTCTTACAATTATGTTCCCTTAGAATCTCAAAAGTGAGGAACAAGCCTGAAAAGTGGAAAGCTGGAAGAGCAATGTGTACACTCATGTGGAAAGTATTTAGGGGAATTTATTTTTCTTAGAAAAATTACTTTTCCAGTCACAAATAGCTGAAATTGTATGAGAAAAATAATGAAAAGGAGTGGAATTTTCTGTGTGAAATAAATAATGTATATATTTATGCATGAAATGAATACAACCTAATAAATAATGTATATACATGTAAAAATGCAAACAAGCAACAAATTATGTATATATTTATGTTGTGAAATGCATACAAACAAATAATATCAGAACTGCCAGTCTCTTGACTTCAACAGCCAAAGAAAATGGGTAAGACCTCTGTAGAGATATAAAGAGAATTAAATCCTGTAATAACACACAAGCAACAAGAAAATATTTCATTTGTTTGATATACCCTACGAGTGCTGAACGTTTTACTGATCATGATATATACTACTGCCAAATTTATGAATGTCTTCCTTCACAATGATGAGTGACAAGATCTAAGAAAGCAATGCCAGCAATCCTGGAATCTGATGGAAGGCAAAGGCATAAGGCTGTCTGAGGTAAAATCTGGCAGTTTTCTCAGAATTTCTGATGCATTTTCTAATAAGTGGAACTTATCAGAAAAGAACTATCATTATTGACTTCTGGTTATATAAGCTTATCTACAATATGGCATGTGGAAGGTGCTGCAAAGCATTTTATTCTAAATAACTGACAAAGTTTCCATTGCAAATGGGCCTGAATCAGGAATAAATAAATGAACTGTGAATTGAGTATTATATCTTGTAGCACAGAGATCTATATGTGATCTGTTCCAATAAACAAAAATTGATGGATGGAGGGTTCATTCTTGCAGACTGACATATCATATGAACCAATCAGCTAGTCTAATATTGGAAAAAAATAATCTGAATAAACTATCAGTCTTTGTAGTGTCAATAGGAAATGGAGAAAAAAAAAATGTGAGTAAGAGGTAGAGGAGAAGAAAAAGAAATTAGAAGTCTGGAGCTAATAATTTGTATGACTTATTCATCAAGAAACAATTTAAACTAATCAGCTTCAAACAAGTACTTATTTTATTCTACAATATACAAACTACAATTATTGTTCACAACCAAACAGATATTTTGGCTATCTCTACTCTTGATGTGAAATATTTCCAGCACAAATGCAGTACACAGCTTCTATAACTCTGAACATTCATAAGATGACAAAACAGGGTTTAGAGAGCAAGGTACCTGCTTAAAGGCTTCACACATGACAGCTCGAGCAACACTACCAAAGAAATCTGCAATGATTACACGCACATTGTTGTCCTTCAGCTCTTTAAAAACCTGTACACACACACAAAAAAATTCTCAATGAGTTGAAGAGGATGTCAAACCATCGAAGACATTATAACAAAAGTTTCATAATAAAATTTTTTGCCTATTTCTTCTACAAGTATATCAATAATACAATGCATAAATGATACCTGAGAAAGATCCACTTTATCTGGGTTGTGGAGAAATTTACGTTTGACAAGAACAGAGACTCCTTCTTTCTGTAAATATTCCTGCAACTCTAGATGATATTCTGGCAATTCTTGTCCTTCTTCAGCAATAGCTCCTACTCGAGTCCATTTCATTGCATTAAAAAAATCAGCATACACAAACCTGAGAGAACAAGACCACAACAAATAGATCATTTAAAATGAATGACTTACAACTTATTCTTACGAAATTAATGAACTACAATATATACTGATTAAGAAAGTAGTCTGTTCCATGGTTTCACTTAACAAACTGTCAGATTGAGCTAGAGACATCTAAGTATTTAGTACTAGGACCCATAAATAATGATTAACAAGAGGAACAGTTCTAAAAAATACTGCCATGCTTCCTGTGTTTGACAAAGGGAGGTTAGCAACAGGATAAATACTTAGTACAGTCAAATTCGGTTATGTCACTGGCCTAGGGGTTTGCCAAAAGCGTTGAGATAACCAATGATCAAAATAATCGAAAAACAATATGGCGGCAATATATTACAGTACAGTACTGTAACAGGTGATTGAAATTTCTTTATGTACATGATGTGCATTAATAAATGAGAATGTGCATGCGCAATTTTTGGTGATTTTTTACACAATAGCGTTGCCGCAATTTGTTTGATGATGCGATTGACATACTATTAAAATGTACATACACTGTACACGTTTGCTAACAACAAAAAGCTTATGTGCTCCGACTAACAGCAGGGATTTACCACTACATATATACAATAAAAATTTACAAACCTTTCATTATATTCTCTAACATTGCAAACACAAAGATCACTCACACAAAATCACAAAAAACCTGTGGGGTGTACACTGTAGTTTGTTTTTACAAAAAGCTAGCCAGTGTCAAAATTAAATTTGCGAGTCATTTCTCTCTGAAAAGTATTGTATGCGCACTTACTTTAAAAGTGGGCTAATTAACATAAAAGAGGTATGAGCCAGTTGAAGGGCATCAATAACTAAGATTTTCAAAAGCTGGCAATGATTAATCATGGGGATCGAGATAACCGATGTTAAGTGGCGATTTTGACCCTCTTTTGTGTTCGAGATACATGTACATGTACAAAGAAAGAAAGAAACAAACAAGCAAACCTGTGTCTGACAAAGGGAGATTAACAATACGATAAATACTTAGTACTAAAACCTGTAATGATTAACTTGTGGAATAGTTCTAAAGAAGTATGGGTAGGTCGTCCTGTCTGCTAAAGATGATGCCTCTGCTCCATAGCTGACCATGACTGTATGAAAATGGCGAGTCAAAGCAGCAATTGGTTTTGCAGCATCAGAACATCCTGGACCTAAAAGCACAACAGAAAAAAAAAAACCAACAAAAAATATATTCAATATATTAATAATTGTATGCATGCACATACAAACAACAACACTCAAAAAAATGTATTCAACACATTAATGTATGCATACAAACACAGACCATAACATTAAAAAATGTATTTAACACAACATTACTTACACAAGCAATAAAAATGTAATCAACACAATACACTGTACTTGTATGCATACGTAAACAATAAAAATATGTATTGAACACAAGAATACTTACATAAGCAATAAAAATGTAATCAACACAATACACTGTACTTGTATGCATACGTAAACAATAAAAATATGTATTGAACACAAGAATACTTACACAAGCAATAAAAATGTAATCAACACAATACACTGTACTTGTATGCATACATAAACAATAAAAATATGTATTGAACACAAGAATACTTACACAAGCAATAAAAATGTAATCAACACAATACTTGTATGCATACATAAACAATCAAAATATGTATTGAACACAATATTTGTAAGCATACGTGCAGACATATGAAATTCAATAAACTACCTGAGGGGACAATTAGACTAAATAGTTTTCATTAGGACAATAAGCCAATAGGTGTATGAAAAATTATGAAATTAATTACCATCTATTTAGATAAATGTTTTATACATCAATCAGCTTTCTTATTTCATTGTTAAATCTGTCATTGTTATTAAAAACTGTACTGCCCTGATGAAGCTATTTAGCTGTGATATTGATTCTTGTAGTTGTTTATATATTCATTCTTCACTGGTTATTATGTAGAAAAATAATGCTAATACTTAAGTGCATCAAAATGTTAAGATATGCAACTATAATTAATTACAAAATATATTAATAATAACAAACTCAGCTCCAATCACTGTATCATTATCACTGATAAAAGACAAGCAGTTTTTCTGACTATTGAAGATGATTCCAATCCAGAAAGTTTGTTTTTTAAATATAGGGTTAAATTCAGAAGAGAAATATTTAATAGTACTGTTTAAAAGGTCATGTTTTAAATCATCAACTTTACAATGAGACATATGCATTGCATATAACAAAGGCGTTTAACTTTTACATTTAGATTCATCCAGAAAAATTTAAAAGTGGCATAAAAAATATATATGTATGCTAAAAAGGATTTATTAATATATTTTCTCTATAATTTTTGCAGTTGTAAAAAAAGGTTTTAATTCATTATATGGAAAATCTTTTAAGGTTATTTGTCAAAAATAAAATTCATATTAATACAGATGGTAATGCGATCGAGATCGTCATGGACATGAATGAGAGTAGACAAGTAAAGGCATACTAAACAATACATGTAGTTATTTATAATTTCTGCTGTAAATTTTATTGAAATGTTTGATAATCTCTGTCAATGGTCACACATAATCCTAGATAATTTTTTCCCCACAATAAACTGGTTTATTAACTAAGTTATGATGGATCACAAATGACAGCCATTGTATTAATCATATTGGGTAGTATCAAAAGCAACAGCCTCAAATATGCATTAATTATTTAGTTCCCCAGCATGGTATCTTTTTAGAGTTGGTAAAAAGTTAAATTATTGTTAGGGTTCATTTAACTTGTAAAAATTGGCCAAGACTCTCAGGGACCATATTTCAGAATACCATATACTACTGTTTTTATTTCAACCTGTCACTGTTTCAATCAGCCCTCTACCCTTATTTTTAATTCATAAATTTTAAAACATAAGAATTAATAAGTGCATTTTAACTAAAAATGTCAGCTATTTTTATTGTTATTTCATTGTAATTACTTAAACAAGTCAAATGGAACTAAAAATAACAAAAAAGCATTAATATCGTTAATATTCAGTTGGCTCAAAGAGCAAATGCACAATTTGTGTTTTTTCTCATTTTTGAGAAATTATATCTAAAAAAATAAAAAAGCTATTATCTCAGAAAAAAATCAGGCTTCTTGTTAGTATTTGATACATGAGATATGCAAAACTTTAGCTCTGTTTGATAATCAGTTTTGACTTTATGGTGCATGCAAAATGGCAAAACATAAAAAAACGTATAAAAAGCATTTTCCCCCCAGTTTTTAAAATTGTGAAAGTAAAGTTTTATCTTTCATAAAAGTATGAAAGATTAAGCAACCATTTTTTGTAAATTGACTTCGTTCAACATTATAGTTAGGTGGTGTAAATTTAATTCATTTCCAAAGACTTAGAAAAAATAGCTGGTTCTACCTATTTTAAGTGATATGCTTATAAAACTGATTAACTTTTAAAATACCATAACAAAAGACAATGTCAAGCATTTATTATTCTCTGAAAAGTAATGTCTCACTAAAAGAAAGAGCTTTCTTCAAAACTTAAAGCTGTTTTATTAGTGGAGGTGCAGTACAAATATTGCATAAGATCTTGAAAACTTTATACAGATTATGGACTGGCTTGCTAATGCCATATCCAGTATACATGCAAACTAAAACTGAAATCTATAAGAAGAAATTACCCAAGATTCCAACAATTTTGAAGGTGTGATCCTGGTTGAGCATAAGCTTGATAAAATTGTTCATTGCTATATCTGCTCGACACTGGGTGTCATTGATTATCAGTGCCAACTCATGTGATGGAAGTGTTTCATTGTCATTGTTTACCAAATCTACTGCAAGCTTGGCACCTAAGAGAACACAATATATAAAATGGTGCAATGTCAAAATACTGTAATTTAATTACAGAAGGAATGGAAGAAACTGTATTACATGCAAAGAGAGTTAATGGCTCTCTGTGCATCTGACTTCATCTTTATTTCTCTCAGACTTTTGTCTGTCTTTCCTCTTTGATTTTGTCTTTTATCTCTCTCTGTTTCTCTCTCATCTCATCTCTTCCATTTCTTTACTTTTTCTTACCATCTGTCTCTAATTCTCTGGTCTGTCTCTGTCTTTCTCAATCTTTCTGTGTGTGGCCAAAGTCATAGCAATGATAATTCAATAATGATACTAACAAGTTCATGAATAATAGCAAATCAAGGATAGCAGCTAGCCAAAACATACACTTTACTGTAACTAGACAAACAAAAGGGGAAAAAAACAACAAATGGGACCAACTGCAAAACACTACAAATTGGAAGAAATCTTAAACTCTTAAGGAATGCCGAAAAAATACACCGCCCTTACAAGCAGCTTATCATGAGTGTGATGAGGAAAGAGTTGTACTTGGGAGATTACTCCATAATAAGGGTAAATAATTTGATATGTATTTTGAATGATTCTAATTAAGCACTGAACTACAACCTTCTGAGCTTATAATATGATGAGTGCAACCACACTCTACAGTAGGTGCATCTGGCTGTATGTTGGAAAAAGTCACCTTTTACATAAAAGTTTTGAAACACATTGAATGTAAAACTCTTGAAACAGATTGTTGAATGCAAAAAAACTCTTGAAACACATTACTGAATGGATAATTATGGAGCATATCTGATTTTCTCTAATCTTTTTTAAAATATAAGATACCCTTGGCAAAATGCTCCCATATCATTGTATCTTGTTCAGAATAATTCACAAAAACCCAACCCCATGTAAGCCATGGGACTGTTGTTCATGAGTGGTAGATAGGGTCATAATGTTTCATTCTGCTCATAGTGCCATTTGTAATGGTGATGGTTTAGAACAGAGTGCTCGGTTTGTAGAGATGAAACATAAGCAGCAGTCACACCAATGCACAAAGAGAGAGAGAGAGAGAGAGAGAACAAGAGACACAAGGTTATATTGCTGGCATAATCCATCTTTATTTACACTCTGTGTAAACATTACATGAAGCAGAGTTCACCCCAAGTCATAAACCACACTATAACAACTCTCAACAACTTGTGGTTTCACTTTCTACTGTGCTATAAGCAGCACTGAATAATGCACCAAACATGGTGTAAGAACATGTCACTTTGAATGAAGTAGAACATGGCAGAACATCAAAAATATCTAATACTGTCCATCCATCAAGAATATCTAACACTCTAGTTCTTCTCCCTTCTCTGACTCTGAGACTGATACTGATCGAGTTGAACGTAAACTCATAATCTTGTAATAATCATATAATAATCTTGTAATAATTTTGTAATCATCTTCTAAATAATCCGAGCATGCTGTCTGGCTGCCCTCCTTATATATTGAGTAGATGGTCACACACAAATGCTCCTTAAGGGTTCGGGTCTAGAGCAGGCAAAAATGTCCGCAAAACATAGCTTTTGCGTTTCTTATACATCTTTAAATATAAACAATTGTTCAATATTTAGAAGCTAAGTGTCAAAACAAACATATAATGAAACTATATCATACTCGAAAGTGCAATCATTAGTTAGCATAAAAAACAAAGAATAAGACTTATAATAAAATGTGTAGTGTCATGTACAGAAAAAGCATTATCACTCGTTCAAATCACAAAATACATAAATATAAAAAGATCAAACATCATGTCAACATATATCAATAAAAAATATAAATTATCTACTTTAATAATATATAAACTTCTAATATTAATGAAGAATATATCTAATCAATATTTAAGGTTAAGATAGATACCATCACACACACACACTGTGGCAAGTCTTAACATATAAATGGGTTATAATCTGACTTAGTGCATGTCGAGACTTGTTGGCTTTTGCCCAATGAACATTAATAGTACCAGGGCTTACACCCATTATTAAGTATAATTAAGTATATGTACTAGTATTGTGACCATTAAAATAAAAAGTACATTTAATAATTCACACAAAACAACCAAGATTCATGCACACTGAAACATACTTACACCCACAAACTTACCTTCAACCAGGCCTGGTACAGATAAAAACTGACCAGTCAATGGAAATAAACCAACAAGATATAACTTTGGCTTGTCAGTGAAAGCAGGTGGAAGCCAGTTTTCCCATACATCACGGTTCTTGAGCACCCACTGGCAAGCAATTTCCTCTGGTTCTAGTTGAGCTTGAAGTTGTGCTTCAACCTGGAGATCACAGTACTCTTGCTGTGTCAAGCTCATTTTGGAAATAACATGAAATGCCTCTGGTGCTCCTGCTTTCACTCGGTACCAAGTAACTTTTGAGAACTGATTCACCTGAAATTTATTTAAATTTTTTCTGATCATCTTCCTTTTATAATATTATTTATTAAATTAAATACACTATGAAATAATCTAATAAATTTCATTCTTAGCTTAATTATAAAAAGCATACTTTATTTCAAAACTTAAATGGTCTTTTCCTAAATACTTAAGTGTATTTCAAATAACATATGCTATTATTAATTCTAAAACCAAGGAAAAGATAATTAAAGAATATATCAGAGAATAATTTGCTATGAACTGAAGCTTATGTATGGTCAACCTTTGCCCATTATTGTAGATTTTTTTTTTTTTAAAGTATACTGATGAAGGACTAATGGTCTAACTTTCTAAGCATAATTTGGCTATCTAGAAGAAAAAAATTAAATTATTTATAGTTTACAAAAACGAAAAAATTTCCTACCATGAAAATCTACAGTATCATAAACTTAATTATGTGAAAAATATGCTGTAAGGTGAGTTCTGTGCTTGTTTACAAAAAAAAAAAAACCCTCATAACCAAGTGAAAAGGGCACAAATGAATCAGTTCCAAATAACTTTAATACTACATGAAAGAGAGAAGAGTTATGCTGTACAAGCCTTCAAATTTGGAATATAAATTGCCCTTTGTATAAGAAAGCAATAATAGTTGCCAGATTTAGAATATCTTATTTAGTCTTTACGTTATTAATTTTTTAATGTTTGAAAATATGTACTCTTTGACCATTCGTAAAAAAAATCATTAAATATTTAATACTTAATTTATTTAAGATATTTATTTTATTTAAAATATTTAATTTTTTTATTATCTACTGGACAAGCTCCCCCCCCCCCAGCTATGCAATCTGGTTTTTAAATTTTAAGAAAAATAGTTATGAATTTTTTATCATACCCATCAAAAAAAATTTTTTGGGGGGTGGGGGTGGGTGGGTAAAAGTAGGATTTTAAAAATTTATTTTAAAAAAAACTAAAGCCTACAGGCTTTCTTCATCCATGCATAACTTTTTAACTGTATGTATTACCAGTATACCAAATTTCTGGGACATGTAATAATTACAAAAAAAAGTACTCAAAAGGAGCCTTGAGGGTTGCTCAATGGATGAAAAAAGTCGTTTTGAGAAAAAAATGCATTTAAAGTAAAATAAAGACTACAGTATTTGAAAACTGTTCAAAGTTGTTTAATTCTTTTATAAATATACCCTATCCATACCACATTGGACTGCTATTAGTCATTTAGCTCTCTCAGCAATATTTAATAGAATTAAATAGTCTGCCTTCTACAGCCTCATTGTACTGTCTTTTTTATTTTCTGTACAACCAGAATACTGCAAGGAAAATAGAAAAAATATATTTATCAATCTACATTTCTAAAATTTGGAATATATGTTGTCTTTGTTATGAGAAAGTAATATCAGTTGTTAGTTTTAGAATATCTGGTATAGATTTTATTTTATAAATTATTTAAATATATAAAACACATATATTTTCCTAAATTTAGGCATGTCCATTAGACTAGAGAAAAACAGTAAGTCTTATTGTAAAAAGAAATTATTCTTCAATAAGCATGTTTTATTATTTAAGAGTTGGATATGATTATTATTTTGTAATGTTTTATTCATTTCTTTGTCTTTATGTATGAGTATTTGCAATATGTTTCGTAGATGTAGTTTGTTTCAGACCGATAATTTCTTAAGAATATTGCAAAAATGATCTTATATGTAAGCTGGAAATGATTTATTAAATATTTCGTAATTGTCAAAATGAAATGGTGTATTACATGTACTTATCACTACTTGGTTGTCATTGTGAAAATGTGAACTTTGTCTATCAAATGAACGGGCAGTAGAAACGTTAAGCGCCAAATTTTGCTTATCCCATCAATGTCTAACTTCTAAACATAAATAAATATTTAAAGAAAATGTTTATTTCATGAGCAAAATTGTGTTTGGTCAACTAAAATTAATAATGGCTGATAAAGTAAGATTCCCTAAGTGTTAATAAAGGGACTTGTTTGTTGAAGAGCCCTTAGCAACCAGGACTGTCTCAACCAATTGAGTCTTTTACATGATTTGCATAAAATCTGATCAGGATATTAGGTGAGGCGACAGTTTCTCAAAAGACAGTATTTTAACAATTGTAATGTAAGGGAGGTAATCCCCTGTTTCTGCGTGCCGTGTTCCTTCCTACAATACAAATAATGGTGGCAATTGGGAGTCAAACTATTGCATTTTGGGCAATTTTCAGCACAGGTGGGTTCAAAAAGAGTCTTTATTAACATAAATAAAGCATTTTGTACAGTAAGAAAATATAAAATCCTGAAAGAGTATAATGCAAATATATAAAAATCTCAAAAGTTAAAAAAAAATACATTTTTTTCCCTCTCACTGGCTTATGCCATCTATCGCCTTTAGAAGAAACAGGTTGTGCTTATTTTTCTCATGAAGAGCAAGGTAAAAGGAAATGAATGAACATAAAAGCAATTTATTTTAAATAGAAATTCTATGCCTTGGAATTATGTGCATAAGCTGTGTGAGAATTTTTAAGAAAATGGAGAAAACTGGCAGGTCAGTCATCTTTAGCTGTTTACAAAAGATGTCTTTCCTTAATTTCTTTATCATTAATTAAAGATCAAGTGAATAGGAATCAATTTCAAACACACACACACACACATATATAAAAAAACAAGATAGTAATACCAAGATTTCTAAACATTCTGGCAAAGTTTTAAGTTGTCAGCAACTTTTATAAATGGTATTATTTTAGCATTAAAGTGGAACAGAAATCAAAGCTCTCGATAATGCATGATTGCCACATGAGATCCTACTTGGACACAATTAAAAAGAAAAAATCCTCTTTGGGCAGTCATTCAACAAATATCTTACCTGAAATTCAGTACTTGGATTATCTTGCTGTTTGATGCTGCTCCCTTGATTATGATGTTCTGGGAAGTTCATACGAGAGAAGTTACCACTGAGGTTAAGTTTGCTTGGCTCCCAACTGAAGAACAGAATGTGGCGTCCATAAACTGTCTGGTTCAAAACAAACTGTTCAAGATCTCTGCCAAGCCAAATAACATCCACTGGCAAATTCAGAGTCTCGATTTGATGCTGAATCATTCCTGCATCCAGCCCTAGTAACAGTACAACATTAATAATCAATAATTTTAAAAACAGTTTAGTTTAATTATAGCTGTCTGATGTAGGTTTATAACAATGTGATATATTACGAAATAAGGAAATTTGGGAAAGTTTTTAATCTTAAGAAATAACAGAATATATATGGTTCTGAGATGACGATTAAGCATTAGATGAAATATGTCACGAAAAACTGCACGTCTAATCTGTCTGTCTGCTCACATGTCATTATATTTGTCTGTATGCAAGAAAGATTATGGAAATGCATTTCATTTTTACTAGATATAGAGTATTAGAACAAATATATTTTGCTTTAATTTAGAATGTAATGTAATTTTAAAACTAGTCATTTTCTTATTCTGTGTCTTTATCATTTATAGGTTATCCCTTTGGGGATGTTTATTTATACACTGACAGAGCTGTTACATACCATTGATACATATTAGAAGGGCTACCTCTGTCCCATATCAATACTGTTACTTTGCTACATTCAGTATTTCACTTTACTTCATGAGTACTACACAACTCTGTCACAAGAATGCTACATCCTGCAGCACTGTTATTACACCTTGCTACAGTTACAGTGATGTTGCTTTTTGCCACAGTATGCTGCCAGTAGGGATGTACTCATTCTCCTTTATGACGGTTGTGTTTGTTAACAATACTATGATGGTTTGCTATAAAGCACATGGCTAGGATGTGTCAACATCGTGTACATTTTTCTGACACTGCCACAACTGATAGTCATCAAATTTTACTGGTTTCACAAGACTTGTCATGATGACCAAAAGGTTAAAACAAAGACAATTTTTTTTCCTGACCAATAAACATACTGAAATATTTTCTAATATTGGTCACAAATTAAAATGCATTTGCAAAACAAAATAACAAATACAGATTAATTTTTCTAATTAATTATCTAATATAAATCTATAATGCATGAGTAATAATGACAATTCTTTTCTTTTTAAAAACACGTATGCAGGTGCACAACCACAGAGAAATTCTTTTACAAACATATCAGGATTGTGTTTCAAACGGAATTGTATAGACAGTAATTAGTACACAAGTATATCAGTGATATAAAATATATAATATACATATTATGCATAAAATATACAATTCATTCATGTTCCTTTGACAAATTCCCCCCCGTCCCCAACTTCCTAAACTGAGATTCCCCAATATATTCTCCCAACCCCTGATAATGGCTCATATGTGGATTGAAAATATCAAATTGCCAGCATGGTATTTTACCTACCTCTGAAGCTAGAAAATAGTGTAGCACAATTCTTTCTCCTTTTGTTGCAGTGATGACTTCTGTAAGCAATCTTTTCACATGAAGGACACAGCTCTCGCCAGTCTGGGTGATCCCACCAAGAGAAATTTCTAGCCACAGACTTTATAAGCAAAGAACGCCAATGGTCCACTACAATTTTATCTGCCCACATCTTCTCCACACAAGATGAGGGCATGAACCAACCCATCCTGGCAAGGAAAGATAAATATAGAAAACACTAGACAGGTGATGAGACATATGCCTGAAAATTGTGCTTTACTTTGTAACTACTAAAATATCTTTCATAAAGAATTCACATTAGCTTAAGTTGCAATAAAACTTCATTGTGAGAATCCAAACAAATTTGGCAATCATTCTGTTTTGGTTGGTGTTTTAAAAATAAAAAACTTTTACAGAGTACAAAACAAAACAATATAATTATTTATTTTGTTTAATGTTTTACTTTTACTCCCTCACAATGCCATAGATACATAAAAGGTATAATCTTCTACGGAAGATAAACAGATCATATCTATAAGTTTACCTGCTATAAGGACCAAGAGGACCAGCATCAATCAATCGTTTTGTGTCTATCCAAGGTGCTTTGTTAAAGCCAGCAGACATCCATGTCTCCAAGTTAACCATTGTCTCTGGCACAGAATCCATACCAACCCCTTTACACCTGTGGGGAAAATATGGAATAAAATACATCAGTAATTGCACAGGTCATCAACCCAGCAAATCAGTCAATTTTATTTTTGTCAGTGAAAACTGTATCATTATAGAAATGTATCACTATCAGTAGTAAAGTCCTCCCCTCTCAGTAGTTTAAAGGGTCTCTCAGTAGCAGAAACACTTCCCTGTAAATGTGACAACACTAGAAACATCAACAAACAAACAAACAAACAAACAAAAATAGTAAATGGACCCGCATTTATGCTTATTGAAATCATTTGCTCTTGAGTAACAGAAACTCAAGCAATACTGCTTGCCTATTATAACCATGTGACTATCAATCAGAAAAAATACTGCAAACACATAATGCAATTAGCATTAGTATATACACCAGTTATGTATGTACCAAACTGAACTGCAGTGAATGAGTCAAAAGAAAGTGGACCATACAGTAGTTTTAAGTAGCACCAAAGTAGCTCACTATAGTTCCTAGATAAGTTTATAAATATTACCACAGATGGTTAAAATTAGGTGAATCTTAAATTCTGAATGAACTTTGAAAGAGGTGGATACAGGATCATAAAAGTTAGCATAAAACTCTGAAATTACACTTCAAACTTTAAAAAAAATATTTTAGAAACTGGATGTTTACAACTATACTAAAGAAATGTCACAATGTTTTCACAATAGTTTAATTATGTGATAATTAAATCAGAATAGGCAAAAACATGAACATATTTCCAAGCCAATTAAGTCTGTCACGCACACAAAAAAAGGACTCTACTGTGCTGTACAAAATACCGGGCAAAACAGTTCATGGAAAGGATTTCAAACTGTGCTATTGAAGTACTATATGTCATTACTTCATTCAGTGGAACAGGCAACTATCTTGTTATATTAGTCATTTATAGCACTCTAAGAATAACACACAATGAACTATAGTTAGGTAAAAGGTGCAAGCATGCTAGTGCTTTTGCATATAGCTCATTCTCTGTAGGGTGGGTCCATTTGAAATGTGTTATTTTAAAAAGCAATGAAATATCATGTGTTTATATTCTATATATTCAGAATCAATGTGAGAGATATAAAAGATGGTCGCATGAATTTGTGTTTATTTATTTTGTAATTATTTGTAATACAAATTCGTTTTGAAACTGAAAAATGGCTCTTTTTGGGGTGATATGTTTACATACAGCTATTTTCTTTAATTTTCATTGTTATACATAATCCAACAAACTTACTGCATCAAGATTTTCTTAGAAGTGATAATATATTAAAATCAACATTCTAGATCCTTTTTATCTGGAAATAGTCAATTTTATGAAGAAATAATATTTTTAAAAGGCATCGTTTTTGTCACACTTCTTTCCCATAAATTGGATTCAAAACTTTTTTTTATTCTTTTACCAAACACTGACTTGTCATACATAAAAGCCAAGTGCTATTTTTTTGAACAATCATTGCAATCAAAATACTCATACACTAAGTTTTTCAAATATATTCATTGTATTCAGAAATATTCAGCTTTAACAAAAAAATAATTTGCCTTAATTTCCATTTTAGCAATTGACAAAGAAAATAAATTCATAAATATTAAACAAATGACGATAACATCGAGAACTAACTCTTACATTTTTGAAAGGTGCCATATTGTAGAAAGATAATTCTCACTTTAGCACATTTTAGGCTGAGAAATGTAGAGCTTCTTTTAGGATGGTTGATATTTTTGTCTGTGGGGGCTGAATAAGGTTTTCACACAATCACGCAATAAAATTATAGTTTTATAATCCATTTGAAATAAATATGTAATCAGATTAAGTTAATAATTTGAGTTAATAAGAAAATATATTTGTTGTAATGAGATAATTATACTGCTTATTTAAAATATTTTTTCCTGGTAAAACACATCTCAACTTTACTTTCTAAGTTTTCAACACAAACATGCTTTTTACATATTTCAGACTCATATAACATCAACAATTTATAATTTCGATCTTTTCTTATGTTTTTATGTGAGCATTAGGCTATGTTGTAGACTTGTAACAAGTAAAATACTTAAGATTTAATCCACTTTATTTTTTGCACTTCATATCACAAGAGGGTACACTAGAACAGAGAATGATCTATATACATGTATATTATTAATATTATGCTCTCACTGGCCTCTGTCTAATGAGAGCAATATTAGAAGTGCTGTGTTAATATGATTAAATTACAAACAAAACCCCAAATGGTAACTGTTTAAAAATTGTAATATTAAAACTGTGTAAAAAAAAATATTTAAAAAGAAAATCCAAAAAAATTTAAACATTTATTCCTATTAATTATGAAACATACAAACAATACTAAAATGATATAATATAAAGATTTTAGGACTTGTAAAATGCTTGCGAACATTCTAAATGCAATTATTTGAAAGTCATTTGTCTACAAAGAACACTCACTTTGAGGGAGAACAACCAGTAACTCTATCCAACACATTTGAGGCACTGATGTTGTCATAGTAACTGTGGCTGAGAAGACTAATATTCTGGTAACAGAGTACATCTTCTAGCACAATTTTTAAAATGTGGTTGGCCAACTGATGAGAAGCACGGTTACTGTTTTCTATCACAAGCGGCAACTCAAAGCCATTATGATAGAAATGATGAAGATTGCCTGCAAAGTTAGAAAAGTGCCATCACTAATCATATTTCAACCCTCCATGTTACTAAACTCAAAGTTTCTATAAAAATTTGCATTACTGATAAACACTATCAACACTTTATCTGTTCTAAAGTAAGAAATTAAAGAAAAGCAAATGTGTTGAATATATAACTATATGGAAAATAAATAATCTACATTTACAAAACAAAATCTGACTATGATGTGGAGAAATTTGATTTTGTGTGTGTGTATTCAATTTCAAATTACCTAGGTAAGACAAACAGTAAATATTAATGTAAAGCAGGGAAAAAGAAAATATTAAAATGTAGTTGTTACACATCTATAGATTACCACAGATATTTAGCTTCTGAATCTAAAATGAAACAAAACTAAGAGCTGAGAACCTCAAAACCAACAAAAACACACAAACACATACATACCACTATATTAAATGAAATGATTACCTAAAGTTAAAGATTAAACAAAGACATGCCGAAATCAATATATATGCAGATATTAATATTGCAACAAATGTCATTACTAAAAAGCTTAATTATAACAAACAGTGGTTAATTATAACAAATAACCACTGTAAATCTGAAGACAGTAAGTATAAAATGAACATATCTAATTAATAACTGTAAAAATTAAAATACATTAAATCCAAAATTTACTTCATAAAAATTATGTATGAAATCTTCAACTTCTTTGTGTAGCCACATTAAATGCATGGTTTATAATAAACATTTTACATTTATTATTTATGATGTAGATTCATAAATGTTTTTTTTTAATACTTTTTTCAGAATGTGCTTGATTATATATAGTGTTCAACATATATTAGTCCAAGTATAAGAAACCCCTCTCTACTTCTACTTGTTACACAAACTGTTGCTAAGTCTTCTATTATAATAATTCTGGATCAAAACTTGCTATTTCATGTTATGATAATGAATATCCAGGATTTGAAGTTAATAGCTAAAAATGTCTTATATATTATAACGATTCTAGACACTGGTCAACACTTGCCATTTCAAGTTATAGTAATGAATGTCCAGGATTTATAGCTAATAGCTACAAATGTCTTTAATATTATAAATTATAATATTCTAGATCACTGACCAATGCTTGTTATTTCAGGCTATGGTAAATCTGCAGTTTAGAACCTATTCCTTTAGGTCCCTGTGACCATAACTTTGACTCAAAGTGAATAGCTATAACTTACTGTAGAGGGAGGCATTTGACTGTCCCCAAACTAGGAGAACTTTGCACAGCTGCTGGCTTGTTTGCCAACTTATTAAGAATACAGATACAGCACACATCTACAGTTTACTATGGAAAGTATCCAGAAATTATATAATAAAAACATTTTATTTATTGGAAAATAATATATAATAACTATATAATAAATAATATGTAATAAATAAAATAATGTGGGAGCAAATCTATTGTGGACATATACATTTGAGACATTACTAGCTAGGTAGTAAATTTGACACTCTAATTAGCAGTAAATCAGATTAATATTTCTCTTATATTTCCCTCCTCAAAATCTAATGCTTTACAAATTTAAAAGCTAAAAAAAATTTTAATGTGTCAATCAAATTTAAACATTTTAATAATTAATATGAGAGAGGACATATTTAATCAATTATCACTATCAGTTATCAATACACTTGCACAGTACATGTACTTTAATTTTACACAATGTTATTCTCTGGCAGACAAGGCCATAGTTACTGTCTCTTGAAACAACACCAAATAATATAATAATAACTTTAATTTAATTAACTTTGCTTTTGTTAAATAATTTGTTTAATAAAGTAATATGTAGATTTAGTTATATATATAAGTAACAATAGCAAATGTAAAACTTCAAATGTCTTTTTTACAAGCACTTACATGATCGCTGTGAAATGCAAGATCCATGGACCACATTTGGTAGCAGCATTATGAATGTAAGGACAACTCCATACATTAGTGTGAATTCTACTTTTCTCATGTTTATGTCATATTTCCTGATGGTGTGCTTTGTTTGAGGAATTCAAAGAAAGCTGCATGGATGACACGGCACCTGTCCATTCTTTTACATATTTGATGCATATGAATTCACACACATTAGACCAAAATAAACATGTACAAAAGTGCATTCTTTTCATATAATATGACAATTATAAGTACCTAGACAATTTTCTTGTTCAATCACAGGAATATATTTTGACTCTGTGTGTGTGTGTGTGTGTGTGTGTGTGTGTGTGGTGTGAAAAAAACAGCATTGACAATTAAATACAATATATCCTTTATATTCAAGTCTAATTTTTGTATTCTTCTTTTTGGCTGTTGTTTTTATTTATAAATTAAAAATGGCTGCCCTGATTCAGTTTATTTCTAGTATGAAGCAATGGTGCTTACAAGGGCTAAATTATGAATACTGTGATAAATAAAACGCTTGATAGTGACTAAGTGTTAATTACAACTGCAGCATTATTCCAATGTATTATAGTCATACAAAAATAAATATTACAATATCAATGTGGCACAACAGCAGCAATTATGACTGGCTGGGCTTCTAATTCACACTTTATGGATGGTATAAAACTAAAAAGTTTTCTGACTTTCCAATGATTCTTTTTTTCTGATTTTGTATTCCCAAAACAGAGCTGATAAAACTTACTTAAATGATCACACACATATAACACTTTCTCAATATTAACTTATATTTAATTTTTAAAAATTAAAAAGATAGATATATTTTTTTCAAAGGAAGAATTATTGCTATTATTTTATGCAGTTATATAAATGCAAGAGTACATGTATTTTGAAAACTATGCACAGCAATATAACTATTACAAAATAAATAAAGTGCTTTATTTAATTTAATCAAAATATATTGTTCAATGCTCCAAATTTAACAGTTTCTACACACATAAAAAATATACAATCTATGCAGTGCATTTAGTTTTTCATTCAAATCTTACAAAAGTCTTCCACAGAATATGCTTTTCAAATAATGCCCAGAATATTTGTTATTAAATTAGGTCTAAGCAGAATTAATATATTATACACATATATGCTTATGATATAATGAGATGTACATAATTCTGATAACTACAATTAATTATTTTTTTATATACAATTCACATATTTAGATTTTTTTTTTTAAAATACACATATACAAATAAATTTGTTGCCTATTTGGGAAACAATTTTATAAAAGAATCAAATTTTTTTAACAGAAAACATATACAGTATTTAATTATGTTTATATATTTCAGTTCTGTAATATTTCTTTTTAATAATTATAAAAGGTACTAAATGTATATACAATCTTATTTGGAGAGTTTCAAAATGACAAAGTCATCAACACTAGCAAAAGGGTGTTTTTGTGTCATTTTTTTTTTTAAATCCCCCGTTTGTATTTTATATCCAGTTTTATATTCAACCACAAAACTGACCCACAAATGAAGTGTTTTCCAAATCTGTGTGTAACTTAGCTGATAATTCAAATTTCATCATTTCAGTATAAGTGGCTGCACAATGACTGTCAAAGTGTCAACACAACATAAGCTGTAGTTAGAAACACAGCAGCACTGAAGTGCTTGTCCACAGTGAATGAGCTGACCATGACAAGATGCCCACCGAACAGGAGACAAATGGATGCTTCCAGATGGATGAGCTCTTTAAATGACATCAGTTTTGATCATTATTCTTCTTACATCCTAAGTTGTTGGAGTTTTTCTGCTGGGCCACTTCTCAAGATCTTTTTATGGACAAGTCAAATGTAACCACACACACACATGCAAGCACACACACACACACCACACACACAGAAACATAGATAGAGACAGACCACAATAAATTTAACAAATTCTTAAAAGATAAAACTGTATGTGTAGCTCAAGTCTATACAAATATTTAAAATATCACCAGTTTTGCAAATTTACTAAAGAGAGTCTAAGAAAAAATACAAATATTTTACTCACTTATTGGCACCTTTCAATTTTTAATTTCTAAGGGGAAAAAGTGGGAAAATGATAAACTAAATAACAATATTTTCATACATTAAAATATTCCAAATAGTAATATAACAGATGTTTGCAAAGATTTTAATGCATCAGCATAATAATCATAGTTTATTTATGTTCTATTAAAACCTTGGATTATATTACAAGTACAACTCTACACGCATAAGCACATACTATACAGAGATTCATTTGAGCTATTTATTATTATATTATCAGTATATTATTAATACCAGTTAAAATTTCTTGGAAAGTGCAGACAATGAATTTTACCAAAGGTTGTGTTAACTCTGACATCTTGCCTATATTACCAAAACTAAAAACTCACTGCTAAACTACTGTGAATTCCAATTATTTCATTCGAGACTGTACAAATTGTATTACATGTATATAAATGTTTACAATTGAATTATTAATAAAATAATATTTTTCTCCAAAAAGCCTCATTAGTTATACCAAATAACTTTATGAATTAGTTTCATAAAATAAATTATTTATACAATATATATACAATTTTTAAAAAATTCTTTTCTTTTTTCTGTTAACAAAATATATGAAAACAATGCTTAATATAGTGATTTGTTGTTTTACTAACACTGTAAGTGTAACAGTAAGAGAGAAGAGCAAGTGTGTGTAACAAGTACAGCCTTATGCAGCATTACAAGCACTGCAGCCATGCTGATAGAGCATCAGATAACTGATAAAGTGAAATTAATACTAAATGACATTCACAATGTTGATTTTCAGTCTCAGTCTCACAGGAAAGGAAAGTAGGTTAAGGTTCATAGACATACTAGTTAGAGAGGGATGAAAGTTAAGTAATCCTCCACAATGTATATAATGAAAAGGACCAACTTATATATACTAAAATCAATGTCAGCCTAAAAAATCAAGATATTCTGAGCACAACTGTAGTAGCAAGAAAAATGTTAGTCTGAAAAGATGTCTGTATTCATTTTAAATTTATGTAACTTTAATATATAAGAAAATCTTGAAATGTTTTCCTTTAAAAACAATTTTTTAAAATGTGTTGTGATCAGAATTGTATTTTAATAACACCCAACCAAATTCATTTGCATTCTTGAAAACTCACAATTCTCTTATGTACGTAGCATATCCTGCGATAAAATCTTTAAAGGCATGCAGGGAGTTTACTTTATTTAATGTTTATTTTTATTTATTTAGAGTTTACTTTATTTAAAATGTACAAAATGTAAAAAAAAAAATACATATAGCTAGTCTTGTCTGTTGTAAATATAAGTGAAAATACTCTTTTGAATGTCCAGATTGATGATAAATACATTTTTAAAAATGATTTTCTGATAAGAGTTTTGCACCATGAAATGAATGATAATTATGATTTGTATGACTAAAAGACATAATATAAAAGAATTCTAAAAAGAAAAACCCAGAGAATATTTTCAAGTTAAAAAAGATAAAGAAAATGACATTAAACTAAGCATAACTACAAACATAAAACCATACGTATATTTATATGATTTGGGCAATCTATAAATTTAATTGGGAAATTATATCTAACATAAGCACATCAAAAGCACAGACATCAGTATTTCATGATGAAATATTACCTAATTATAAATTGGGGAGGGGGATCAACTTTACTATAAGTATAACTTATATTATAGTTATAACTTGCAAAGTGAGAATGAAAGAAAAACATACTTAAAATGGTTAACTGTCATTTTTTTGGTGTTTATTGATTTAAACTATATTTTTCAGTACTAATTACTATCATTAGTATCAAATAAATACTTGTCAGTGTTACTATGTTCTAGTTTAAACTATACTTATTTCACTCTGTCAAATGTTTGCTAGTCCTATTATTACTGGTTTAAACTGTACTTTCAACACTATCAAATATTTGTTACATTACTAATACTTTGTACTGGATTACATTATACTTTTCAGTACTAACAAATAGTTTGTTTTTAAAAGTATGATTATTTTGATTTTCTTTTATTCTTTTAAATCATTAAAAAGACAAAGACATGCAAAGTGGATTTACTTGTGGAATAGTCCATTAACGTAAACAAAAATGTGGAAGAAACTTTTCTTATACTACACTCATACAGAATAATCTTTTTGGAAATTTTACTGTGTTTTTAAGTGCTGTAAACTTTGAGGTTTTTTTTGAAAGACTGTTTTGTTATACCATAACTGTTAATGTTATATTTTTATTATATCACTTGTCTGCACATCTGTCATTGTACCAAAGTATCTAGGAGCAAATCAAGTATTTTTCCATTGAAATCCACACATAATCAAATGCTATATTTATAGTACATGTAATATGATTCTTAACTTAAATTTTTATTAAATGCTATACATGACACTTAATAAGTTAATATATATGTAATAAATATAAGATTTCTGCATATTAAATATAATAAGGCTAAATAAAAGCCTCCATATATTTTTTCAATCAAGTTTAATTTAAGTTTAAGAAAACTAAAATATTAAACAACAACCAACCCATCCACCCCCAACCTAAAATCATATTAAGTTTAATTTCTTTTGGTGGGGGCTGTTAATTTACATTTAATTTTTTGTCAATGCTTAGTTACTATTTCAATTTTTATATACAATTTTATATACTGAAGCTGTAAAAAGTCCAGCACCACTCTCAAAAATACATTTAGTATAGCTTCAACATTGGAACATACAATGCCCATCGTCTGTGCATTAATCACTTGGAATGGCTTATCACTCAGTATACAACCACAATAGAATCTAACAGTAACACAAATTGTCTTCTTCTTGGTACATTTCACTTTCTCCAAGCCAAAATAATTTTTCTTTCTTTCTTTTCTTTAGGTATCCATATTTATAACTACTTAAGCTGTCTTATACTTATAGGTATAAGTGTTATAGGTAAAAATTAAATGAATACTTAGTGAGCTCCAGTCACCTAAACAGGCACATTTTTTTATTACCACTGTAAGAGAGTGAACTATCACTATCAGTTGAGTTTAGTAAAAAAGTGAAGCATGATTTCATTCTAGTGTGTAAATTAATGTATATAACAAAATTTAAAAAATACAATAAATAAATCATTCTTTCTTAAGTTATGTAAAGCCAAGTGCAGCAAAAATTTAATCTGTCTGTGAGCTAAAAAATAAAAAACCTATCTAAAGTACCATTCTACTAAGACTATCACTATGGGTACTAACAGTATAGCAGAACATTTTAAAACATTGCACAAGTTCAAGTTCTGATCTACAGACTACACAAATAATTCCCATCAACATGAAAGAAAATATACAAAAGACTTTAAGCAAAAATTAGCTATAAATAAATATAAATACAGTGACTGTTATATAAATACATGGATGTAGCGATATGAAGTGGGTGAATTCTGAAGAAATGTCTTTCAAACAAAAGACCTCTTACTGTCTTAGTTTTATACACTACACTAGACCAAAACTAGTATCACTCAGTTAATATTTAAAAGAAATCATATGGTTTTAAAATAATATTTGCTCTCCCTGGAGCGGTGATACTGATAGTGATAGATTAGAACCTTGCGACCGCCAGAACAGCTAAAAGTTTGTCAAACTTTACTTTTATGTATATTTATACTTTAAATATTCATCGAATCAAAGCTATGTCAATGCATCATATCTACATATAATGGAGGGACATACCGAGTTGATTAATGAAAGTCTAATATACTGTATGTTCAAAACATAAGCATACTTGTATAAAAATTATAAACAAACATTACCATTCACTGATTCAGATCCATATGCAGACAGCTTCTTGATCAAGCAGAGACGTCTATAACAGTATAAGATCATGGGACATAACAGTTTCTCAAGTTCGAGCACTCTTCTCAGGCGTGCCCAGTCGCGCGGAACAGTTTTAATAACCTCAATAAAATTCGCGAAGTATGCGTGTTCGCTAGTAAATGTCTACCGTATGATTAAGTTCTTTTCTCAGCCATGAATTTTGTTAGTTTTTGCTAATGTCTATGGAGTTAGAATTATTCAAAACTATTGTTATCTCCATTACTAGTTTTCCATTTAATTTTGGGTTTTTTAAGCCTCTGCTACGGACGTGTTAGACAGTGCTTCTGGGGAGAGTTTTTGGATGAAAAGGGCCTCTAGAAGGGAAGATTTGGGATAGAAGATAAAGAAAGTGTTGACGAAATGGGATAGGTGTGTGTTTTTAGTGTCGGATTGTCTAGTGTTAGTAATTGTATGCAGTATTTATTGCTAATAGTTGCACTTAATAAGTTGTATAGCATCTTATGCATTTTATATGTACCGATTCTACAAATGACGGCTGTCCTTATCGAACAGCGTTTCAGGATTTCTAGAATTTCCTTTATCCCCACCCCACCCCCACTGCCCTTTACAGAACAAAACAAACAAACAAAAATGTCTGCGATAGATACACCTGTAAATTAGGCCTACTTAATCGCTCCTAAGGACTGAATTAAGGGTTAGGCCTAATCCTCATCCAAAGTTTAATTGACATTGTCGATTTTGAATCATATGCTAAAATAAATTAGCCTATATCTTGGTTTATTTTATATTTGGTTTATGAAATACTATGTTCTTCATTTGTTATTAATTTGTAAAAATTTGTCTCGATGACTCGATCTTTTCTGTACTACCTTACACATATGGTCACAACCCTTCCAAATTTGCCCACAATGCATATTAGAGTCAATAACACTGACTTTATTATTGCATGTGTGTGTGTGTGTGTGTGTGTGTGAGATAAAGTTCTGTTAACAACATGAAATTTCATGTTCAAATTTCTACAAATGCAAGTAAGACACTTCAAAACAAAAATATCGCCGATCATCTATTTAAAGGATTTAACAGGAATATAAATAGTCAATATGTAACTAATGTTGTGCATGTATAACGCATCCACGAATTCATTATTGCCTGCTGATTGGAGAATTGTATACATTGATATGCCAAATCTATTTCCCCACTAACAAAAGCTTTGAAACAGAATATTACAGGATTTGCTGTATGTATGTATACAAAATCAACTCTTTTGCAAAGTTAATCTTAATTGCAGTATTTACAGATCAGAGAACGTATACTGTACACTGTGTACAGTATTAGAATGTTCTAGAAACTACTATAGTTCTGTTATATCAAAATGAGCATAAATTTCCTTAGGGTATTATTGTTCATGTCCCTAAATGAAGCAGTCAAGTTACAGATCTTAACATGTTTTGGGTGAACTTCAAAGAGCCCCTTTAGTTATAAAATTATTTTATATATACATTCCACATTTCAAAGGTGAGTCATACAGTGTTAGCATCTTGCTCATCCCAGTAGAAAATTAATAGCAGCAGGTAATTATCAGGCAAAAGTGACATAATAAATGCATTGGTTTTTTTTTAAATGGTGTTTTAAGCACTCTACAAATTTAATTTAGGCAAACACGTTTTTTTTAAAGTTCACTTACATTTTGTTAACCCTTAATTTTTGTTAAGTCATGCAATTTTGATAAAAATAAATAATAATAATGAGTATTTATTTGTGCTAATTCTTCAAAGATTTCTAAACATTCACAATCTTGGTAAGTAAATGCAAACATCTTTTTTCTTTATTATTTGCTAAGTGGATAAAATTTAATTTTTTAAAATACAGATAGCCTTGGCAGGCCTCCAACCATCAGCATAGTGCTTTTACTTCACAGCCACCAAGCTCCCTATACGTTTCTGATCAGCAAATATTTTATTTTGAGATACTTCTCAGCATTCATTTTGGAATCGTGTATTTTCAATTGATTAAATGCTTTAGGTTACACTTTTTTCAGCTATTGGTCACTGTAGCTTCAAAACTGTCATTTAAAAAATATTACGATACACATGTTTATTTTGACTCATAGTAACTAAATGTCTAACTTCATGGTTATTATTGGTTTTCAGTTTTATTTATGCTCAAACTTTTATTTATCATCAAATCAAAGTAAGATTTTCCCAAGAATCACAGGGGTAACATTACAAATGTTGAACTGAAGTACTGGTAGTAATGGCATTTGAACTCTTAAATAAAACTGAAAACCAAAAATAACCATGAAGTTAGACATTTAGTTACTATGAGTCATATATATATATATATATATATGAGAAATGTATTTACGTCAAATTTGCATCAACTTATTAACATAGTGTAGGAATTAAAATGCTAGACATCTAGAGATTTACCAGCAACCATCATGATCATGCACACACAAATTAAAATGCTATGTATTGGAGAATATTTAACATAAGTTATGTAGACCCTATACCAGAATCACAGTACATGTATTAAGTACAAAACTGAGTATCTGGTGTATAGGCTAGTGCACAAGTTGTTGAGTATTATGCATGTCCAAAGTTTATGGTTATAGGTAACTGGATAAACTTTGACCAGTACCTTAGTTTAAGAGATAAAAAATGTGGGATTCCTGTTGAAATCCTTTTTTGTGACAATGCACTCCTCTGCTAATGGTTATTATTATTATTATTAATCATCTGTAATTCATTACAAGTGATGGAGAAATCTTAATTTATGTTTATTAATAATTCTCCCTGGAGACACCACTTGTCTCTCACTTGGCAGATTATATGGGTGTAGTAAAAGTGAGACACCACTCGTCTTTCACTTGGCAGATTATACAGGTGTAGAAGAAATCTTCTCTCTTCCACAACAACAAGACAGACATTTTACTGTCAACAATATTTTCATAGGTGGAAACTAATAACTTAAAGAGTAACAAATCCATCTTTAATTATATTTGTTGAGTCCCCATCCACCCACTGTCACTCCACCATATAATTTAATAATATGTGCAAGAAGGTTAATAAATTTAACAATAAATCAGATATACATATAACAAATACAATGAAAAGATTATTTGACATTAATATTCCATGAAATAACACTCAGTAATTCCAATACTTATTCAGTCTTATATCCTAGCATGATTCAGCAGTCAGATTAGTAACAAAAATAAATCACAGCCTATGCTTACCATAGAAGAAATGGAGTTATGAGTGAAATGATAATAGTTTGTACATAACTGTTCAGTGATGTAAGCCACAACAGTCTTTCACATGCTTTTGTAACAATATCAGAAGTTTATTATTAACAATAGAATAGACGATCTTCCATGCCTAGTTCATGAAGTAGAATGTTCCAACACTGTAGATCCTTCGAGACTAATCTAGACATGTTTGCTGAATAGGCTTCTCAAGTTAGGCAATCACAGTAATGAACTTCTAGCACTCTGTTTAATGGAAAGTTCCACAGTGGAGTTGGACACACTTGACAATGCACATAAACAGAGTGCAATGAATCATCACAACTGCCACACTCTAGGATGGAAACTTCTCGAATTCATCACAAGCATACAAGAAGAAATTAAAAAAGAAAAAGGCTTGCTCCTTTCTGAAACATCTTTTCAGAGAGCAACACTAAGTTCCAAGTTTAATCATCTCTATTTTCCATACTCCCTTACAATCATTCTCAATTTACAATGCCAAGCAACATAATAAATACAACATAATCAATTACGAATATGTTTCTACTAGAAGCAATGTCATGTGTTTAACACATTACATACAAGTATCATAATAAATAATAATACATGTAGTATTTTCACATAATACATCTTTACATTAAATTACAAATATATCAATTGCAAAGTGTACAAAATATTTCTAAATCCATTCTCTCTCAATCAATCAGTTGTGTGTTGATTTTGTGAGAGACTTTTTTCTTCAGGGGATTTTTGTGTGCAGATTTGCTGAGGACTAGTCTTTCCAACTGTCACTGCCATGGGATCAGTCTTCATTGTGCACAGCCTACATGAGGTCCGATTTATTAACACACTACAGATTAGATTTAAACCAAGACCCTGGTCTTAAAGGAGGAGTCTTCTGCACAAGATTGAGGTTACAATGGGGATTGAACCTAGGTGACTTGATAAAAGGCTGTTAGTGTCTTAACTTCCTGGCTGCTGCCTGCCTCTCTTAAGTTAGCTTCACAGATAATGATCTTAGAAGGGAAGTGTTTCCCTGCTATCACCGATTTACACTTGGGGAGAGAATAGGATTTAGATTGATTCTTTTCTACTCAGTAAAATGTACTTGTTCAGAACAAACCTTAATAAAGGAGAACAGAGAAGATTGTTGCTTTGCATCCCTCTCAAAATAAAAGCCTAGAATGGGTGAAAAGTTGAGTTTATGTACTAAACAAGTTATGAAAAATTAGGTTTGATGCTCTTATATTTAAGACAAATTTATTTTGATTTAATTTCAGAATTTAATACCTTAGCATAAATGTGTACTACATGCAAGTTTGCATGCAGTCACTTAAAAATACAAGAAATTTGCATGGGTATATAAAGAGCTTAAACAAGCCCACTTAATACATTTATTTTTAAAATAAATTGAGGTTAAAGGTGAAAACTTAGTAATTTTGAGATAGTTAATGCTTTAAAGATCTGTCAGTATTTTTATATCAAAAGTATCTTCTCCAAACCAGACTACAATAATGAACACAAGCAACTGAACAAAATTGTATTGTGCAGGGTTGTCAGTGTTATATTTACTGAACAACACCTTATTTTTCACCCCTCTATAAAATTTCAAGGACATGTATATTTAATCTTAAACAGGACAAAAAAAACCCCACATTAACTATTATAAAAGCTGATAGCCAATGTTTAACAGTGACTTTATGCATTGTTACAAAGCAATCAAAGGCAAATGCTGAATGTTGAGAACTTTTGCTGCATTTCATGTTTAAAATTGCTGAAGTCATTTGTGATGGATGCCAAGTTTGGTGAGCTGTGGTTGTTATTAGCAAGTAAGTATACACAAATACACCAAAAAAATAGTAATTATTCTTTAGATTTTTTCATTTTTAAAGTACTCTGAATATCAGTAAATAACACACACACACACACACACACACACACACACACACACACACACACACACACACACACACACACACACACATTTATGCAAATATGAAAGAATTGTACATAACATATATATTGTACTCACAAGCACCACCACCAATGTCACTGCAGACATACATACAAGTCAAAGAAATCAGTTAAATCAGCTGAGAATTAATTTAACAGATAGCTTAAATGCTTTGAGCAAAGCATTCCCCAAAACTTGCAAATATGCCATTAACTCCAGTTAACAGAACTAATTGTTTTGTGTATTCCTTTCACTTATATTCAAATGAAAATATTTTACCTAAATTCTAAACTTATTGCCAATTCTAAACTATCACATTCATTTCATAGAGTTTGAAAGTTTAAAACACTTTTCAAATTTTACACTTTCTTTTAGTATTGTGCCTTACAGCTTTAGTGAATGATACCTGTCAAACCATTGTCTACTGATACAACAAATTGATGCTACAACAAATAGTTGCTTAAATTATTTTTATTATTTTTTCTTTCACACTACCTTATGTACGTCTCTAAAGAAATCAAATATGTTGAAGCTGTAAAGGAATTTCACTGATATCTAGTGTGAGTCAAACATTACTACTGTCAAAAACTGTGTTTAAAAAAAATAAATTTAAACTTATTAAATTCAAACAAAAATAACAGCTGAGATTTATACAGATGCATTAATATTCTACTACTACTACAAAATACAGTTTACAAACATACACACTCTCAAAATATAGTTTATGAACAAAAATCCTCTCTCTCTCTCTCTCTCTCTCACACACACACACACTTTTAAAAAAGTTTAGATATTAGAACATACCAATTTAAGCTTAGAAAATCAAACTTTCAACCCTAGATTTCACACCACTTAGCTTGCTAAATTGATACTGAAGATAGACAACAGCAGTAATATATATTTCTTTAATTATAAGCACACACACACACACAATTATAAATTACAATGTAGAAAGTTTTTGCTGTTTAATTCATCAATGCATACTGATTAAGTATACTGATTCCAGTAGTACACAAACAATCTGTTATATCAGCAGTGAAGAAGTTAAACATGTGAAATGTGCAAGGAAATTAATAAGGACTTTAACTCTTGTAATTTAAATGTTCAGAACACTAAATAAAAAAATATCTTTCTAAGAACCAGACATGGAAAAAATCTTTTAAGTAAATACTGGACAGTAATATATGTTTTCATATATTCAAGTGCATCTGATGTTGCCATTAGTATGCATGCACAATGCACATTAATGCATGTATCAAAAACAACTCATAAAAGAAACATGAAAAAATGGAAAATATATTTCATAAACAAAATATATTTTCTTCTTACAAATGAGATGTGGGGTTGATTGTAAAACTGACTTTTAAAAAATCAGCAAAATTGAGCTAAGAAGTTAACATACAAAATAATAATAATCAATACTATAAAGATTTGCAGTGATGACATTAACATGAAGTTTGTCCTTCAGAAATATGAAAGAATTATCATCCAGAAAGTAGTATCAAAACAACTGAATGCCTACAATTTGGCATCAGAAAAATCAATGATGTTTCAATGGAAAGGGGATATAAATACAACATCAAGAAAATATGCAGAGTGAAGTAAAATCCTAAAGAATCCTAAAAAATGGGTTAGACAAGTCTTTAAGTCAAAAGCTAAATGGAGCTAACATAATACAAGCCCTTAATACATGCTCAATATCTGTAATCAGCTACACTGAAGGTATCATAGATTGGACAACAAATGAACTATATGACGTGGACTGAAAAGTAAGGAGCTACTCAATACATAAAGCCTTACACCCAAAAGCAGATAACAGACAGATTCTATGTATCTCAAAAAATGGGAGGAAGAGGACTCAAGAAAATCAAAGCATGTCATTGAAGGAGAAGTTATATGCCTTATGGACTACAACAGGAATAACAACAAAGATGAGTCACTGATAGAAGCAGAAATGATATTAGTGGATTATACCAATCCCAAAACAGGCAAAGAAACAGGAAAGAAAACAATGACATATGCATTAGCAAATACTTGGAGCCAAAAACCTCTCCACAGCCACAAGCTGTGTGATAAGCTGATGAAACATCAAACAATCAACATACAGAAGTGGTTGAAAGAGGCAGATTTGAAAGCTGAAACAGAAGTATTCAGAACAGTTATGTGAGATCAAGCACTAAACATGAAATCACACAAAACAAAAATCACAAAAATCTCAAATAATTCCAAATGCAGACTCTGCAAAAGCATGGATGAAATAAGAGAACATACTATCTGGATGTTATTCTCTGGCTGGAAAAGAATACGCAAAAAGACACAACAAAGTGGCAAAAATCATACAAAGAAATCTATGTGAGAACTATAAAGTAAAAACCCCAGAAAGAGCATGGATGCACCAACCAGAAGCAGTCATAGTTGACAGGTGAAGTCAAAATACTGTGAAACTTCAAGATAAGAACAAATTGAGTGATTTCTGCATGAAGACATGAAAACATTTCTCAATAGGTCTAACAGAACAGCATCAATCATCAATGTCACTCTTCCAAGTGATAAAAACATGAAAACAAAAGAAAGAGAAAAATCAGAAAAATATCAGGATTAGAAATCCAGAGACTGTACAATGTAAAAGTAGAAGTGATACCTGTGCTGATATGAGTTTTGTGGAATATAACATCTGAGTTGGAATGCTATCTGAATAAACTACCTGAAAATTACAAACATGCCCCACTACTAAAAGCAGAGCTCCTTGGAAGTGCCCATATCCTCTGTAAAATCTTGGATCTCCCAGAATCTTAGTAAGATTCCAAAATCTTGGTTCACAACCAACAGAAGTCGTGAAAAAAAGACTTCAAAATAATAATAACAATCTTTGTTTTTAAAAAGCAAAGCAAAAGTAAAAATGTCATATAATGTTTATACATGGCATTGTTGAAAGTGAAAGGGGGGGGGGGGTTCATAGTTTAGCAGATCTTGTCATTTCATCCACCCATTCCTTCACCATTCTGGCAGCCTGCAAGCTTGTTCCCCAGCCTAGAGTTATACCTTTTGAACCATGTCCATAGTTATGAACAACCTAAACACAAGCAGACAATGCTCTGCATCATATTGATGAAATATATTATACATATATACCACACATGCTCATGAAATATGTTAAATCAAACATCAATAACATACATCTGCACCATACATAATACTAATGAAATATACTGAATCAATAATATACACCATGCTGGTGAAATATGTTACATCATACATCAATACTGTACATCATACTAATGAAATATGATCTGCAGCAAGTCTTTTTCTCTGTAAAGTCTTGAATGCTACTTGGCAATATCTATTCAAAGACATTATAACTTTATGCATCACAAAAAGTGTTATAAAAAAAAAAATGTTTCTGGCAGTATAGCAATGTACATGCATTACAATCTTATGATGGTGGCAATAAAACAGGCAGAATAAGATTAACCCTAAGAAATGTATGTTACTGTTGCTAAAGATGTATGAGGATGGAACTAAGCCATGCAAGGCATACATGTGAATGATTCTAAATGTATGTGAGTGACGCTTTAACAGGGGAATGGCATTAAAAACATGTATGGGAGGCACAAACATATGTTTGTACAAGGCATTAATACATCAGAGACTGACAATAAAACATTTATGCGAATAGTATATGTAAACCAAATAACATATGTGTGAACAACTCTAAAAAGAACTGTAAACAGCTCTAAATCTTATTAATGGTATTAAGCATGTGTTAATGACACTAAAATATGTGAATGACAACAAAAATAAAAGTATGGATAGTATTAGAAACATTATTGTGAATGACACTAAAATATGCACTGACTAAAAATTAAAATCTCACCCTAAGTTTTTTGCCATTTATGTTGAACAGCTCTTTCTCCAGGCGTAAAATATCCCGTGATGGCCTTAGGCCCACCCACTTACCAACCACTGGTGCTCCCTAGAAGGAAATCAACCAAGGAATATATTAAAACAAATATATATATATAAATAAATTTATGCAGTTGTCATGATTATCCAAATGCCAATTATTTGGATGTCTAATTATCCATTAAATTTTGTATCCACTTAAAAAAAAGCATTCAATTATAAGAGAACAGAACATAAAGGTTCTAGTAATGATGGGTGATTTAGTTGCAGAAAATGTGTGGTTCAAATCAGGAAATTGTCTAGAGAAAAACAACTCGTTTCACTTTGGTACAGGACAAAGATAAGTTATAGGGTCGTGTGTAGCTAACACCACTTAGTTAATGATTATGATTAATATTAATTAACTAATCATTCATAGCTATAGCTAATTATAAGTGATGGGAATTTTAAATTTGTGTTTTTAATTTCCCAGAAGACACCACTTGTAAAATATAAAATTAAAAAAAATATAACACAAACTCAGAATGTTTTCATCTTGATATAATGAATGTTTTGCAAGATGAGTAGTGAATCTATATGTTGGATGATGTACTTGAACTTGTTATATAAAAAGAGTAATTTTAATTTTTAAAAAAATAAATAAATGATTTACAACTACAAAGGAAACAGTTTGTAACCTTCATTTGTGGCAGAAGCTCTGCAGCTCTTCCTAAAATCATCTCTTCCATTTTTTTACAGGCAGCTGCATCATAATTACCCTCTTCTCGAGTTCCACCCACAATCACATAGTCATTGCTGTAAGAAGAAAGAAAAAATTATTTCCGCACACAATAAATGAAAATTTAAGCTTGAACAATTACAATACTAATCCAGAACAATGAATAAATAATTGTAGCAAATTAAAGATAATCACATCAAAGCTGCTGAATTAAAAACAGAGTTACTGTTCTTTTCATTATTTTACAATTTTTCAACTCAGTGCATACTCATTTAGGCTTGGTAGGTCCAATAGTGGTGCAGCAAAAACAAAAATAAACACAAACCACTGAATACTATATATTTATTAAAGTCCAAGTTTTAAGGAAATAAAACAGGATGAAACAAAGATTTGAATTTAAAAAGAAGGAAAACACAACTTTATAATGACACATTTTAATTTACAAAATTCAATGAAGTATGCATTACAATACTAGATTTCTGCCATAGAATCCAAGAACAGTGAATTCCTGGGATATAGTTGTAATCTGTATTTTGTCTGATTTTTTATAGTCAGACAGATGATATTTTAAAAATTTAAAAACAAAACAATTCTCCCCCCCCCCACCCCAACAATCCACTTTAATTCTACATGTAGTAACAATTCACAATGTGACAAGATTGCCACTTGTGCCAGTTCAAGTTTTTAGGAAAAAATACCTCAGCAAAAGCAGAAGGAGAAGGTAGAGAATAAAGAACTAATTAGCCAATTTACAGGCTGATTGAAGGTGAAAGAGAATGTAAAAGGATGAAGATAAAGGAGGAATTAATGTGCAATAGACTGTACTGTAAGTTTTAACAAAGAGGAAGAGGATGAGAAAGAAAGAAACATGAAACAAGTGCCTCATTTTATCCAAAAGCAATTGATTTTAGATATCTCAAAGATAAAAAGTCAGAAACGTTTGTTGAAAAGTGACACTTGAATCTGGAACATGGGTGACAAAAACAACTTTATCATACAATATCATAATGCCCTGCTGAATATTCATATTTAAAATTTCTCTGCTCAAACATTCAAGTTAAATAACAAATAGTTATTTTCTTAGTGGCTATACAGAGCTAAGGAACTGATCAGCATGTAAGACGCACACAGCTTACTTACTGAGGAATGAAGTAAATGATATCCTCACAGTAAATAAAGGTCTTGATCCAGGGTGCTTGAATCTAAACAAAGATCAAACATAACACGTTTTATATATATACACACACTGTATTATAACACAGAACATTGCTAGTAGTTTATTCTCCTTTAAATTCCTTAGATTGGATTGCATCAGCAAGTTCTAGCATATTCTCCACCTGAGTTGTTTACTCCAACTCCAAAATATCATCATAAGCAGTGCCAAAGGTCAGGTTACGTTAACATTGGCAACAAATATATAATTATTAAGTTTAGTAATAGGGATAGGCAAATTTACTCCTCCACAGATCTATTCATTTGACAAAGAATAGGATTCTTGATCCAGTCACTCAATCAGTAATTATCTCCTCTTTGCCAGTTTTAGTGGATGATAATGCCCCTTCCACAGAAGATCCTGTTAGAATATTGAAAAGTTATCTACTCTTGAGAAAGTAGTAAAGCAGGCTTTATTCCATGCATTTTTCTTTTATATAAGTTTTGCAGGGCAATTTAGTATCTGGAAATATCTTCCTCTAATTTGTAAATTTCTTACTGTATGCTCATCTGGTTGTATGATAAAGTAAATTTTCTAAGCACACAAAAGTTTTCCTGAACACTTAGCAGATGAGTATACACAGAGGTCTTCCAGCTTTCTCACATTTTTATTCCATACTTTGCATACTAGAGAGTATTTAAGAGAACACTATTCATTTGTTGAGCTTATTTTTGTGTGTATAATTCATCATTGAGGGATGTGTAGGCCCTTAGTTGAGCCTTGTAAGACCACTGTGTAGTCTTATACTATATGCTCATCTGTTAGTATTCACAAAAAAAACTTATATTACAAAGAAACATTATTATTTATGCTTCCAAATACAATGGTATATAATATGACAAAGTCATCCTTTTGCACAATTAGCACTTTCAATAAATTAGAGCAATTGTCACTTTAACTGTGATCCGGTAAAAATACCACTAACAATAAGCTGATATGTTTACACACAAAGATATTAACAGCTTGATGCTTTGTTTCTCACCCTGGCAAAACTCTTGTAAATATTATGGCTTTATAAGACATCTAATTTAATTATTGTTCTTACTGCATTTTAGCATAAGTGTTTGTAGCTTTTTTACCCACAACAAAAGCTTGAAAAGATATGCCATCAGTGTTGATGAATGTATTCTTGCATAAAGTTTATGAAAGCTGTCATTCCAATTTTAAAAAAAAGAATGAATGAATCACTAATGAATCATGTTGAAATCAGCAAAATCCATTTCTTAAGCACAGTCTTTAATCTTTTTTCACAACTACTTACCACCCCTAGGTACAGATTTGCCTTGGGTTTATATAAGCTACTTCACTGGTAACCAAACCAACCTTCAAGCACTGTTACTCTTCTAACTTCATTCTCTTTCATAGATCTGTTTTAGTCTGACCCCAGTGTAAATATAGATTCCAAATTATTGGTATTATAACCACTTTTTCCAAAGTTTTCATTTGCAACTTGTATTTAGTTTGAGGTTTAAAAATAAAGCTATGTGAACAGCATACACTTACATATGTAATAATTCCTGACAGACAACTCACCAATGCAACCTGTCCTTTAACTGGATAGATAGTTTCATCTTTAACAAGAGCCCGTGATCCCAATCCTGTACAATTGACAACAATGTCAAATCGGTCTGCTAGCTAAACAAATATAAAGAAATCAATGTTGTTTACAGGTAGAAAAATAATCAGTTAATTTTGAGATATTTTCAATACATATTATATTTTATTCTCTTGTTTTACAAATCATTTTTTTTACAAATAGGTGTTTAACTATTTAACATTTATTTTATCCCATTTTATTTACCTCCTGTAGTCTTCCAACAGTGTGCACTTCAACTTTTCCCCCTTTATCTTTAAATCTGAAATGTATGCACATAAATGTTTCAGATGGTAGTTTTGTTTCAACTAGACAAAGAAAATATTTAAGACATAAATTAATTCAAACTACAGTAATATGAACCTTTGGTCTGGTTTTGTAAAAACTAGTTAGAAAAGCAGCTCTTCAATGAAGAATTACCAATATTCATTACAATGATGAATAAGGAATTTAAGTAAGAAATACATGTAATTGCATTTCCAGGAAAAATAAAACCAGGATACATTTATTAAACACTTCATTTTACCACTATTTGATATAAATGCTGCCATTCTTACACAAATTTAGTGCATGAAAAGTACAAATTAAAAACAAGCAAAATTAACTATCAACTTCACACTAATAATTAAAAGAGGCTTTGTTTAAATAAAAATCAAATCAAATTTCATACTAAAAGCAAAAATAAGCAGCATAACTGAGTTTAGCAATATATACTAGGCTAATTGCTGAATATTATTACATTGTTGCAAATTAGACCTACAACTAATTTCAATGAAAAAACTGTCAAATGATGTTGAACTTTGCACTCATCACTTTGAACATTGTATTTCAATTTGAGCTACCATGAATACTTACTGCTGCATAAGCCATGGCATGAACTTTTTAGGCTGAGTGATCACTGTCATAAAGAAATTCCCATACCTATATAAACCGGTAACACAAATAACAGAAGAAGGAAAAATGAAATATGCCTTATTATGCTTGCATATTTAATGTATGACTACAGTTTTACATCCCTTCCCCCACCCTCAATCTCATAACCTGCCCTCTCCCAATCCCCAGTGCAAATTCATCCTAGGTCAGAAGTGCTCCCCATAAATTAAGTAAAAATATTACATGCATTACAATTTTAACTTTTTTTTTTTTTTATGTATAATTCAAAGTGAATGGTTTAAAAATAAAAGACACTCAGTCACCAGGTGCAGAAATAATGCAAAAAATGCTTTCTAACAACAATTTTCTTCTTGAAATGTTTTCAAAGATTATTTTTTCTGTATAGCATATTCTCAAATTTCTTTAAATATAAAACTTTTAAAATCTGATTGTGGTATATATAATGTCCACAAATAGAGAAATTCTTGTGTAAACCACAAAAAATAATTTTTATTATGAAGGCTGATTCAATGCATGCATTTATTTACTGATTTGGTGGCAAATTAAATGATAAAACTATAAAAATGAGAAGTGGGTTTGAGACATATGAATATGAGGAATCCTACTCTAGATCTTGATGTTAAAGTGAGAAAGGAATTTCTTCAAACTCTGGTGTCAGTGAATTAAAATTATAATTCAATACTCTACTGACATACCTATGTCTTGAACTAGTTGAAGTATAACATTTACACAGAAAGTTTAATGTACTTTTTTCTTTCTTAAATTGAAGACAAGAACAATGGTAGTAAAAATGTTGGTGCATAGATGTCAAGACATCAATTTAAGACAAAGTGCATTAGATTAATAAAATATTTATATGTATCAGCCAGCAAAAGTGTTCTATAATAATTGATGAAGAAGATGAAAAAATACTAATATATTATTACATTTCTTTTGTAAAATTTTGTCTTTTCTTTAAAGGAGATATAACATTAGAAAATTTGTATTTAAAATAAGTATATTTCTAGAACTACCAAGGATGTCTATACACAAATTATTTACGGCACAATAATAAAAACTACAAACCATTTACAACAAACACCCCACCCCCCTTGAGATCATGTACAAATAATACAAACATTGAATAAATTCTAAACATTCTCTTCTAACTAAAACATTCATTTTTACAAACAATATTTGGTCTTTAAGGAATACAACAAAAAAATGTTACAAAAAGAATTAAAAGTGTTTAAATTATGAAATCCACAAAGAGACAATTTTATGAGTTTGCAAACACTTTAAAAATTCTCAAATTTGACAATATTTAAAAGTATATTCTTCAAAGTTTACAAAATCATTATCATTATTTTATGATGTACAACAATTTCATGTTGAAAAAACAAACTCTAAAAGCAGACCTACTTGTATGGGAATTTTAGTCTCCTAAGTTCATCTGCTGTCAGTATGCGGAAATGAAAGACATAGTCCTTGTACAGAGGATTCTGTATGATAGGAAAAGTTTGAAATGAACAAAGTCAGAAATGAAATGTACAATCACACTTCCTGTGAATATGTATTATATATTCTGCTTGAAGGTTCTATCATTTAAAAACAAAAAAGAAATCTGCACAAGATAGAAATGAATTATAATTAAAACAAAATAAAACTACTGCTATTAATAGAAAGAAAATATAATTAAAATTAAAACAAAATAAAACCAATCTTACTGAATACATGTAATTACTTTATTGATTCAAAAAGCTGCCTCAAAGTGTAATGCATATTATGTGATAGTGCAGTTATATTTTATATCACAAAGATCTAAGGTGTTCTTTACCAGAGAATAATAATGGATAATGTTTATTTATCATTATTCCGCATTTATTTATCATTAATATGCATTTATTTATTATTATTATGCATGCATTTTTCAATATTATTTACTATTCACTAATTATTTACTTATGCAGCCAATACATTTTCCCATTCAAAACTAGGAACAATAATTTAGTTTTGAGATTTGATGTATCTGGTTCTGGAGGTTCAAGAGGGTAGTTATCAAACAACAAAAACAAACACCTGCCCTTTGAAGGAGTTAGAATTAACACTAAACATATTCCCATGAACTGTGCTCGAAATACTCTTTCTGAAGTTAAAAGCTGGGTGCAGTGCCTCATTAAGCTCATTAAACAGCAAGAAGACTAATTCCCATGATGGAATTAAAAGTCAACACTACACACATTTCCATACAAGAATTCAGCACTCATGACAGTGATAATGAGATCAGAAAATTGAGAGTAGTGCCTTGCTAAACTAGACAACAATAAACCTATTTCCCTGGATGGAATTAAAAGTAATACACACATTTCCATATAAGAATTCAGCACTGTGCAGTTAGAAAATTGGCATGAATAAGCATATTTTCAAAATTTTACAATATTTAAACAAAAGAAATTTGGAATGTTTAAAATAAAATTTCAGCATCATTGTATTAAAAGGCAACAATAAAATATTCAATTCAAATGATTCACAACTTGGAAGTCAAATAAGCATCTACAGAACACCTTGCTTAAAAACAATATGGTATTAAAGTTAAGAACACACTGAAGATAATATAAAATGTTTTATTTTATTTTGGTAAAACTAAATATTTTATGTCTGTGATCAAATAAAACAGGACATGAAATCTGTGTCTAATGTTTCTTTGTATGAAATTTAGAAAAAATGTTTGATAGTACATACAAACATTTTACCAGTCATTAAAACCCCACTGTGTAAAATTCCGGTCAATTACAAAGACAAGTTGCAATTTCATACTGCTTTATTGTTAGATTAATAAAAATATTCTGGATTCAAGCAGTTTAAATCGAGTCTGCTGTGCTATAAAATAAATGGTAAAGTGAGTTACTTTGGTGATTACAGTGGTTACTTTAGAACCACAATATATCTTTACCTCAACAGTATCTTTATCATTGGCAAGAAAATATCCTGGAACCAAAGTCTGTCCAGTTTCACTAGCCAGGGGGGACAATGCCAGACTCGAATAGTAATCCCAGCTGTCTTTAATCCATGTCCTTTAGAGAGGAACAATATAACAATAACTGTAGATTTAATTGATTTTTTTTTAAAAGAAAGAAATCAAACAGCAACAATAACCATTTATTCATCTCATTTTACTTTAACAACACTGCATTCAACAAGACCCATGCTGCTTAAAGGGCTACTCTAAAATTGTATAAATGAATTGGAATGAATTTTTTTGAAGTAACATAAGATCCAACACTTATCAAACCTCATTACATCAACCACCCCAAAATCTACCCACCCTATGTTACAGTTACACTTTATGAAATCAAACGCATCATTTGTCATCTAAAGTAAAATATCCAAATTTGAAAAGCATCATATTATATCTTACTGCTAATAGAGTCTTATACATTTATTAACACACCTATACAACACAAACAACTATAAACTAATAAAGGAAACACAATTGAAAGAAACTTTTAAAAAATTAAAAGAAAAAAATGAGTACCACCTATGTACTATGACTTATAAATTCCAATCCTTCTTTTAACAGAGAACTTTAAAGAAATTACTTGAATTCAAAACCCAAAACGAATGAATGTCGATGATCTGCAATTATATATTTAGCATAAAAATATCTTACATTTATACATTTACAATTATGTATATATCATTAAAAAAACATTTAAATGGTGTGATTTTATAGTCTATACTACAATGATAGTTTAAAAATAAACTACTATGAATTAAAACAAAGAGTTTACACTGTAAGATTATGTGTATTATTAAATTCAATTTAAAATAAAACTGCTGACAGATGTAAAAATAAAGGCACAATAGCAATACACATTCAGAGTGTTAAATCTATACTAATCATTAGACTTTACAATGCTATCATCGAGGCCGTATTGCAAGACTTTACAACCACAGCAGCTGCTGCCTTTGAAACTGGTGTATGTGTGTGAGTGCGTGTGAGGGAGAGATGGAGAGGAGGGGAGAGGGAGAGTCAACGAACATGCTTGCGTACATGTATAAAAGCAAATTATGTAAATGTTATTATTGCAACTTCTTTTCTTAATCTGTCACTAATATGTCATCTTTAAAATATTTAACTCACTTCCCTAAGTATTTTAAAAGAACCCCCCTAAAACATCAAGACAATCTGCTACAAAATTCAAATAGATTTGAATAGATAAACAGTAAGCAAATTTGCAGATCTCCATTCAATGTCATCTTTTTCTATACCCCAAGTGATTTTTATCCATTAACCCCATCCTTAATTTAACGGACATACATATTTATATTCTATGCAACAATAGGGTGAAAGAAAAATATATTTTGTCAGTAATTTGCTCATCTATTTATAAACAGAATTAGGCATAAAACAATAAACTATCATCAATAATTTTGCTAAAGATCCGAAAGATTAAACATTATTGAGCTAAATCAATTCTTGATTACCTCTGATGTATATCTTCACTTTACTATGCAAGTATTATTAGTATGAAGAAATGTTTTAAAGTTTACTGGGGTATAGCAAAACTTATATACATTTTTTCAAAGGGTTATTCAAGATAAAGAGTGAATTTAAATGCGTGAATCAGTCATTAATTTATGCTGTTGTCTAAAAAAATTATTGTTGGTGGGCAAATGTTTTAAACCAAAGATATAATAATGATAATAAAAGTGGGAATAACCTGCAAAAATTATGTAATAGTAAGGTCAGTAAAGAAAGATTAAATTTAAAGGAGATAATTTATCTTAGAGATGATTGTTATAATCAGTTGTTCTCTTCAATTGCTATGTCTTAGTTTTTAGCGAACACTGCAACAAGTATTAAAATATGGAATTAAAACTTAAAAAGCTGGTCAGATAAGGGTTTAAAACCACATTTGGTGGGGTAACTTTGCCTATCCCTATTTCTATACTTAATAATTATATATTTGTTAACATACTTCAACCTTGGGCACTGCTTGTGATGATATTTTGGGAGTAAACAACTCAGGTGGAGAATGTGCTAGACTTGCTGATGTAATCTAAACAGGTTTTAGGTGGATGAGTAGTTTTATTATCCAATGGTTAAGATTTACAAAAAATGAGACCAGCCAATGGACTGAGATAAAAAGTTTACCTGTTGAAAAGGATTGTATTTTCTAATCACTTTGAATTTGGAGTGGCAAAAGTCCAATCATGGAAGGCGGCTGTTAGCTTAATGGGAAGAAGCAGCCTTTTTTGTTTTTACCTGAATCTCTTGGTTTACTGATTTATAAACTGCTACGACTGTGGTAGATTCGAGGTCCTTACCCCCAGTTTGTAAGTGTAAGGATACACTGCACTCTGTTGATGTATGATGGCAAAGTGTGTTCAACTACATTATTGAATTTCTGGTACAAGGAACTTACTGGACATTGCTTCATTGTTGTTCTGCTTGAGGGAACTAACAGTGAAGGAGCGCCCAGATTAGTTTCGAGAGAACAGCAGCTAACAGGTCATTCTACAGATTGCTAGAGGACACATGAAACTGAGAATTCTATTGTGATAATAAACTTGTGAATTTACTACAAAAGTGCATGAAAGAATATTGTGGCATCATCTTTACAAGGTTATGTACAAACTATTATTGTTATAATCTCTATAAATTCATTTCTGCTTTCTGATAAGAATTGCCCTGTGATTTATATTGACATTTATCTGTTGAATTATGTTTTAGGATATAAGACTATATAGGCATTGAAACTATTTGAAAATGGTTCATAGAAATATTGATGTCAGGTAATCTTTCACTGTAATTGCTATATGCATATTTGATTGTTGATTTAATAAATTTATGGACCTTCTTACACATATTGATAACAATATGTTGAAGAGATAGTGGGTGGATATATATAGCTAAATATAGATTAAAGACGGAGTTATCTACTCCTTCGGTAAGAAGTTTTCCACCTATGGAAATAGTGTGTGACAGTGAATGTCTTTTATGTTGTGGAAGAGAGATCGTTTACAGCACCCGCATATCCGTCAAGTGAGAGAGACAAGTGATTACTTCTGATTGAGATTCTCATGACTTATAATTGGTTATGGATGATTAATAATAATAATAATCATAATCATAACCAATAACTAGGGTGGCGTTGTGTCACACCATACAAAAACAGCCAATGAAATTATAGTAAAGTGTTAACAAAAAAAGGAGAATGTTTAATTATTTATTTATAAATTTCACACTAGTATTCATAACCGCGAAAAAATAAAAAATTTCCAACATGTGTACTTTTTTTTATATTATACCTAATTAAAAGACTCGAAATAAAAAAAAAAAAAAAGAGCCACCTGATCGTTTCAACAGGTATTCCCTTCATAAAATGTTCAGCAGGTATGTAAAGCCCCCCAGCACCTGAACTGGTTGTGTCATTTTCAAATTTGTCTGCGATAATGGTAACTCTGGCATTAGGTACATTTTTTTGCACATTTACTGCTGTTGTGAGTCCAACAATGCCAGCACCAATAACAGCTATTCGTACCATGACATTAAAGATCAAGTGAAATGTAGGTCAATCACAGATAAGAATAAATAGGCCTACATATGAAATGAGTAATTCCCATTCTTAGAATCAAGACTGCAAAATTAAAACTTTCGGTGTTTTGTATGAATGTATTTATTTCGGTATTAAAAGTCGATATTTCTGAAAGAAACCACAGCTCTCGTTCATTTGCAAGACTCATCACCATAGCAACATATCAACAAAGGGTCGGTATACATAATATCGAAGGCCAAAAGCTTTATGTACGTGCAAAGTGTTATTGGATACTATTTTACTGCAATATTTAATTTACACACAATAATTAGATAATTCTAAATAAACACAATTTTAGTGTATGGATTTATTTTCGTTTTTTTTATTTGCAGTTAATCCTTTCTTTAAAAAAAAAACAACCCCAAAACCACAAACCAATAAACAAAACCTAAAACCTGTATTAAAACGCAAAAATTAACAGAAACAAAAACTAAATGAAGAATGAAAAGTTGATAACTGTATGGATTTATTTTCGCTTTTTTATTTGCAGCTAATTCTAACCCTAACTTTTCTCTTAAAAAAATAATCCTTACCTAATTCGAAACCCTAACCTTACTCTAAAATAAAAACGAACGTTGTGTATGGAGCTGTTGGGTCTTCCTTACACAACCAGAGACCCCCCCAAAATACATATGGCTGACAAATTAGCGGACGAATCAAAACTACTCATTTTTTTCCATTGTACATTTCCGAAAGATCACAAATTAGGAAAGAAATGGATTACAAAAAAGAATCCGAACAGTTTCCTCTAGACCAGGGGTCTCAAACTCATTTTACCTGGGGGCCGCTGGAAGTAGAGTCTGGGTGAAGCTGGGCCGCATCATTATTCCCTGCTGCCAGAGACCTGGCAACACTTCCTCTTACATAGCTCAGACACATTTGGCTTCAGGGAGGAAGCCACTGAGACCCTCAGTGTGGCTTGAAGATGCTCATCAGTAAGTCTGGACCTGAATTTTGACATTAAAGTTCATGGTGGAGAAGAGCTTTACACACAGATAGGTGCTCCCCAGAAGGCACTTGGTCCGCTTGAACATCCTGGAAAGCTCAGGGAAGGTAAGGGGCAATTCTCTTAAAAACTGCCCAAGCTTTTCTGTTTTTCCACTCACCTCCCTGAACTTGGCTTTGAGTTCAGAATTACAATGTATGTCAATTAGCTCCATTTGAAGCACAGGAGGGGAATCTTCCACATCAAAGGAGAAGGGGTCAGCAAATATTTGAAAGGTAGCTCTGTGTTTCTTGAATTCTGCAAACCTGTGATCAAATTCTTCATGCAGCTTTACAATGGCATCAACATACTTCTCACCACTGAATGGTGTGCCACAATCCATGAGTGCCTTACATGCTGGGAAATGGCAGAGGTTTGTCTGAGAAAGCTGGGCTTTCCATAACACACGTTTTGTGGAAAATGCTCTGACACTGTCATATGCTGCGCTGACAAGCTGCCCCTGGCCTTGTAATTTCTTGTTCAGTACATTCAGCTCTTGTATGATGTCAACAAGAAAAGCTAAGTCCATGAGCCATTTGGGATCACTTAGTACAGGAACAGCCATCCCATCCTTCTCCATGAAGTTTTTCACTTCTGCTCTCAACCTCTTCAAGAACTGTCCCTTGCTAAGCCAATGTACCTTGGTTATTTTTCTGTTCTTCCTTTTCTGTTCTTTCAGTCTACTATTTTTCTTCTTTGCTAAACCATTCACCTGCTTTTTCGACATGAAAATGCTGTTTTTTCCGAACCACTCATCTGTGTGTAGGCCTGTAGGGTCTATAATCTATATAGAATTAGCTTGCTAGATCTGGATGCTTTTGAACTTTGCTAAACAGTAGCAATATATAACAGGCTTGGGAAAGAAAGTCGCCCGAGTTTGGCAACACACCGTTACTGTCACGATCCTGAGGTATGGTAGCCCACAAGTGACAAAAACAAAAACTCCCAAGCTGCGTGAGAAAAACGTGCGGGCCGCACTATCACTAAACTTTGATATCAAGTGGGGGCCACAAAATATCGTCACGTGGGCCGCAAATGGCCCGCGGGCCGCGAGTTTGAGACCCCTGCTCTAGACACAGTATCAAGCATTTTATGTTTTCACCAAAAATTCCAGAAGGTCAGCAACAAAGATGGGCAGAGCTGCATCTAAGCGAGGACATAGGAAGTTTTTACTAGATCGTGTTATTGTTTGTGGGAGTGTGTTTTAGATCTAGTCATTACTCTGTATGTGTGTGAGTGCATCTGTGACAGTAATGAATATTTTCTAAGCACACTCAGTGCCGAGCTACCATTAAACATTAGCTTGCATGAGAACCAGAACAATTCTACATTGACTTATTCTTGCAGTTGCACGCAGCTGATATAAATGTATAGTGTGAATGACATTAATAGGATAGGTTTTAAACCCATTCATTTCATCTTCTTGTAACTGGGAAGTTAATAACTTAAGTAATCACAGAAAATTTTACTATGATTTCTGTAGGGTTTTAACTTTTTTAAAAATTGCAGACATATAATTAATTTTTGATTTATGTACACATAACTAAAATTAATTTAAATTCAGAAGTTGCCTGAAATTGATGCTGGAGAATTGTATTGAGCTTTAAAAAATTTTCTTATAAAGTTTAACTACAACTGTTACGTTACTAATTCAATTAAAATTACATGTACTACTATTAAGACTTCTTAAAGAACGTGTTCATAGCAAGTTTAAAGTATTTTCTTTTAAAGGATTAGTATTGCTTTCAACCATTTTATTGTAACTTTTTTAAAACAGAAATTATTATTTCAATAAAATCCAGTTGTTTTGTTGTGAATGAACGATATATGCACTTTGTGAATTAAAATATATTTTTCTTTATGGACTTTTCAGCACACAAGGCTTTGGACATCTTCAGAAATGCACAAACTATACACTGTATTGTAAAAATAATACAAAATGACCAAGAAACATATAAACCAAGACAAATTGTATGAATGACAGTTTATTAAAATAAATTTAAAATGTGGTCAGCATGGTAATGCTTTATTTATAATATATATTTTTTAAAAGGCAGAAGCAAGAGTGGAAAGAAAGAAAAATTCAAAATCATTTAAACTGATTGATTAGTTTCTTTTCAAATCAATCCTAAATGTTTTATGAGCAAAGTGCAGTTTAAGCACCAAATATAAATGATTTCAATTGTTTGTTACCAGTTTTGAAAAGTTGATCTGATCAGGTCTTGTAAATACAGTACTAGCACACGCACACACACACACACACACACATGCAAACATTCTTACAGTGTGGAAAACCTGTTAGAGAATTGTGTTTGGACAAATGTTTTCAACAGTTTTGACGGTGTTTGCACAATTATGTGATCAACTCTACCTAGTGTTGTGGTCAGTATGGAACTAAATAGACACTTAAGGCACACACGAGTTGCCTGAACTGGCATCTTGCCTGAACTCTACACCTGTATACACTCAGGAACTTTTTTTGTGCTAGATTTCATATACACATATATTTTATCTGAAAAAAACGCATTAGCTATTATTAAATCTGACACTCAATATTTAACACTGTCTTTATGAATTGTTATAAAGCAATAATAGGCAAATGCTGAATGTTGAGGGACTTTGATTCATGTCATGTTTCAAATATTTATAGTTGCTTATGTCATTTCTGAAAGAACAAAATTTGCTGGAAGTCAAGTTTGGTGAGCTCTGGTTTTTATTAACAATACACACAAATACATCCAAAATAAAACAATTATTCTTTAGATTTTTTATTTTAAAATTATTTTGATTACCAAATATAAAAGAGAATTGTAAAAACAAAAAGTGAATTGTAACTAAAATATATTCAACACCACCATCACCAATCTCACTTCAAACATACATAAGGCAAAAGAAATCAATTAAATCATTTTAGAACTGAACAGATAGCTTAAATGATGAATGCAATGAAAAGCAAAGGACATAATGAAACTTGTAAATATGCCATCTACTCCAGTTGACAGGACTAATTATTTTGTACATCTCAAAGTTCCTTTAACTTAAATTCAAATGAAAATATTTAATCTAAATTCTAAAACTATAGCATCACATTAATTCCATACAGTTTGAATGATTAGGTAACTGTGGTTTTAAAACTGTATTTTATTTTACAACTTTAGTGAATGATACTTGTCAAACCATTGTATCATGATACAACAAAATGAGAACAAGTAACTTCTTAAATTATTTTTAGACTGATAGACCTGTCATTCAAACTACTGTGTATATGTCTATATAAAAATCAAATATGTTAAAGCCATAAAAGAATTTTACTGATACCCAGTGTGAATCAAATATTACTACAGTCACAACTCCATACACATATAATTAAACATACACAGTAAAGATTTATACAGATGCAAGAATATTCTTATGTATCACACAAAATACAGTTTTACTAATAATAATAGTTCACTCTCAAAATATAGTCCTAACAAAGATCCTCTCATAGACACTGCTGAAAACAAATATAACCAGTTCAGATATACATTTGCAAATTTAAAAAATTGTTGAAGGCCTGGATAAGCAATGAGAATTAATATATATATATTTTTTTAAAGTTGAAAAATTGGTTTAACACTACAGAGTGGAAATGAAGATGATATGTTTAAAATTATTTTTATTTAGTAAGAAATAAAATGAAAAATAAAAATAAAACATAAATTTAGGTTTAAAATACCATATATTGAACTAGATTTTTCATCTCTGGTTAGCTTGTTTAACTGTAGACAGAATGAAGATAGGATGAAACAGTAAAATATGCATATATGTGTTCTTATTTAGTAAGAAATAAAATGTAAAATAAAACACATCAATTTAAGTTTAGAAAATATTGACACAATTATAAATTCCAGCCAAGTACCAATGTCTATTCATTGCCATTTGACATTATTAAGATTGGTGACAAGCCTGACTCATTGCCAAGGACCTGATTAAGATACCAGTAGTACAAAAACAATATGATTTACATCAGCAGTGAAGAGGTTAAACGTGAGAAATGAGCAAGAAAATGAATGATATTAGCCCCTGTAGTTTAAATGTTCAGAGCACTAAATGAACAAAAATCTTTCTATGAAGCAAGCATGACAAAAGTATCTGTATGTATATAAGGGACAATTTATAAACTTTCATATATTCAAGTACATCCAATCTTGCTATTATTATTTAGTATGCCTGCACATCAATGTAATCTATCATGGACAGCATATAATTTACAGTTTATATGCTTCTATATATTCAAATAAATCTAATTTTAACTGATATGTATTTGACACTATTAGTTTGCATGCACAATGAAATGCACAATGGTGCATGTATATAAAAAAAAGAACTCAGAAACTAGATCTAAAAAACAATGGAAAATATATTTTACAAATAAAATATATTTTCATAATAAATGTTGGGCTGAATGTCAAACTAACTTCATAAACTCAGCAAAAGTGAGCTAAAAAATTATTCAAACAAAAAAATAATAATAGTGATCTTTGTATTAAAAATGAAAACCACTGAAGAAATGTCGTATAATGTCCTATAATGTTTTTTTTATACATGGCATTGTTGACAGTGAAAGTGGGGTTCACAGTTTAGCAGATCTTGTCATTTCATCCACCCATTCCTTAACCATTCTGGCAGCTTGCAAGCTTGTTCCCCAGCTAAGTGTTATACCATTAGCACCGTGCCCATAGTTATGAACAACCTGAACACAAGCAGATAAAATCATGCATAATACTAATGAAATATGTTACATTGTACATCAATACCATACATCATGCTAATGAAATATGTTACATTATGCATCAATACCATACATCATGCTAATGAAATATGTTACAATCTGCAGTAAGTTTTATATACTCTGTAGAGTCTTGAATGCTAGTTGGTAATATGTGACCTGTCACCACAAAAAGATACTTAAGTCGGATTTTGGGGGTATTGAGATATATATATCAATAGAAAGAAAATTGAAAGGGCTTTCTGTTGATATAAAAATAAAGAGTGTAGGACAAAATATGGAAAAGTTATGTTTGTTTGAAGTGCACTACTGTCCGGACGGCCATTTTGAGAAAATCGGCCTCAAAGATTGAACACATTTCTGAGAGGTTTTTCCTTAGCAACCATATATTAATCTGCTTCATTTGCAATCAGAGTTGAAGAAGACACAATAGCTAACACTGTAATAACTATAAACAACAAATATATTGTTACATCATTTACAGACAACAGTCTTTTTAAGCCATAACGATTAGAATTTCTGTATGCGAGAATGATTATTGTGGCTCACAGAATATTCTAAAATTAAGGCATAATATTGAATTGATACCTCTTTCTAAATCTGATGCTAGCTCCACTAAATAAATCACAGATTAAAGCTGCATTACTTTCACATTCTTAAAAAAAATATCGTTTAAATAATCCAGTAATTATAGCACACCTTTCACTTCAGTGTACAGTCAGTTATCGTCAGCTGTCGTCTGCTTCGTCTTTTTCGTTGTTCGATCACGCGATTCGCTGTCCGTGTCGCTTTCAGAGAAAATCCATCAGCTACATCCTCATTAGCAAAATAATCAGATATCAAATCTTTAATCTGAATGCTTTCTTTTTCTAAGATGTTGCTTTCTTTACATGAATTCAACAAATTAGCGATTCGTTTCTCCATGTTTGCATTACGCATTACAGGACGAAACTGTCTCCCTTGTGTGCGTTTCAACCAATCGCGACCGTCTTTTTATGAGAGCATGCTTGGTAACTTATAGTAAGCTTTGATAAACTGTCTGCGGATTGGCTGACGCTTTTCACTTTGTTTACGCCAAGCACAGCCTTATAAAACATTCTGATTAGACGTTATAAATAAATAAATAAATAACCAGTGTCGTCAGCATAAAAATAGGCTTTTTCCTGAGCATTCTGATATACAACATTATGAGGTTCAGCCAGGGATTCTACCGTCTACGATCGTCAGATTATAGCACTTTTGGGCCATATTTTTCCTTCGAAGTTAGACAGTAGGTCACAAAAAAATAATAATAAAGCTATTTCTAGTTCGAATTAAAGAAAAACACGCTAGTAATTTGTTGTTCGATGGTTTGGGAACACACTAAAATGAAAATCTCAATTTCACCCATGTAGACCCCCACCTTCGTTTTTGCCGTTTTTCTCGGCTTAGCCTTGCGCGACTTAAGTATCTTTTTGTGGTGACAGGTCACATATCTATTCAAAGGCATTATGCCACTGACTTTATGCATCAAGATGTTGCTGGCACTATAATGTACATATATTACAGTCTTAAGAAAGTGGCAATAAAAGGCACAATATCATTAACCATAACATTACTGTTGCAAAAGATGTTTATGGTTGGAACAAAGCTATGAAAGCCAGTGACAGTCCATAAGGCACATACATGAATGATTCTAAACATATGTGAATGATGCTACAATACAGGGATGATAAAATTTTAAGTATGAATAGCACAAGAACACTCTTGTGAATGGCCTAAAATGTGCAAATCTTTTGTATTACATAAAATCCTGTGAGTCCAGTAAAATAACTACTGGTGTGAATAAAATTCAAGCATGTATGTAAAGGACCCTCAAATATATATGTGAACGACACCAAAACTTTGCAAATGAATAATACTAAAATATGTTTGTGAATGGTCCTAAAACTTATGTATGAATGGCACTAAAATAAGAATACAAATGATAATAAAACATGTATGTGAATTATACTAAAATGTATAAAATAGCATAAAACATGTACGTGAGAACAGCACTACAAATTGTATAAATGAAGCAAAACCACATGTGAATGGCACTAAAACATTTATGTGAATGGCATAAAAGATACTGGTGACTTGAACTAACAACATGTGAATGGCATAAAAATACTGGTGATTTGAGTTAACATCATGTGACTGGCATAAAAGGTACTGGGATTTGAGTCTACACCATGTGAATGGTATAAAAATAGGCACTGATAAAGATTAAAATCTCACTCTTAGTTTTTTGCCACTGTTGCTGAGCAGCTCTTTCTCCAGGCGCAAAGGATCCCGTGATGGCCTAAGACCTGCCCAGCTGCCAACTACTGGTGCTCCCTAGAGAGAAATGAATTATACAATACATTTAAAGAATGTATACATATGAATTTATATACTAGAGACATGATTATCTGAATACCAATTATTTGGGTGTCTAATTATCCATTAAATTTTGCATCCAGTTATAAAAAAATTCAACTGTAGGAGAATAGAACAAGAAAGTTCTAAGAATGTGAGGTGTTAGATGCAAAAAATGCATGGTTCACATTAGAAAATTGTCTCAAAAAGAAATATAACTCTTATCACACTGGCATATTACAAAAATAAGTTAAAAGAGTTGCTTCCTGACCTAATTCTAATCTAATTACAAGATGATGGAAACTTTAATGAAAACTTGTAATACAAACAAGAAGATTTTGGAAAAAGTTTTTTAAAAAAAGTTAACAATATCCAAAAGCATCATAAAAGATTAATAAAAGTACACAATATAAAATGACATGCAGACAGTTACTGGACCTAGTACATATGGACTGGCATGCAGTGTGTGTGTGTGTGCATATGCAGTTATGCAATCATGTGTGTCTAGGAGGCTAAGTAAGTAGACCGGGTTTCTGTTTGCATTTTAAGTGACTAAATGTTAATATCTTTTCTCAAAAGAAAGCAGGCATATATGGTGCACATAAATATATGAAATGTTTGAGTTGAGTGAGAGGAAAGCCTATCTGATTATGTGATGGAAAAATTTAATTTTCCCATGCAAAATTTGCTTTTGCAAACAGATTTTTATAATTTCTGACTAAATGCTTAACCTGTGTTACTCTAACCTATTGTTTTCATTGGTTAAAATACTGCATTAGTCACTAAAAGTTAGCATTTTGCTCTTGCATAATTGCTTTTTAAAAGAAAAAATGATTATTATTAAAAATGTAAACAAAAAGAATCCATACAATATTTTTATCTCGACGAGTCAGCAGAATCAAACTAATCGACTGTTTTGCAGGATGAGTGGTGAACTTACTTTGGATGGTGATGTTCTTTTGAGGTTGACTTGAACTTATTACACAAAAAAAATATTTTTAATTAAAAATAAACTAAACAGATGATTGACAAATAATTTATACCTTCAACTGTGGCAGAATCCCTGCCGCTCTTTCTAAAATCATCTCCTCCACCTTTTTACAGGTAGCTGAATCATAATTATTCACTTCTCGAGTTCCACCCACAATCACATAGTCATTGCTGTAAGATGTAAGAAAAAACAGTTTACAGACAGACAAACAAAAGTTTAAAAACTAATCCTAAATAATAAAAATATTAATCCAAAACAATGATATTATAATAATTATAAATATCATAACAAATCAAAGATAAACACATCAAAACCACTTAAGTTAAATCAGAGATAGTGTTCTTTTAACTATTTTTAACAAAGAGGATGAGGATGAGAAAGAATGAAACACTAGGCCTAAAAGTAGTTGATTTCAATATCTCTCCCCACCTACCCCACAAAAAAAGTAGCAAAATAACCCATAAGAAAAGGCTGTTTAAAAGGATATCTCAGTATTATATATCAATTGATATATCTGGGATACTGATGCTAAGTCTTGCTAACATTTGCTTCATTCTAATTTTAAAATGATAAAGACAACTTTAAAACAGTGTCAAATAATATCATGTGGCTTGCTGCATATTTATATTAAAATTTGTCTGTTTAAAGACAAACATTGAAGTAAAATTTCATAGAGTTATTTTCTAAGTGGCTAATACATGCCCCATTACCAAGAAACTAATTAATGTGCAAGACGCACACAGCTTACTTACTGAGGAATGAAGTAAATAGTATCCTCACAGTAAATAAAGGTCTTGATCCAGGGTGCTTTAACCTAAACAAAGAGATTCAACATAAAACATGTTATATATGTAATGTATTATAACATTATAGAACAGTTGTGCACAAACGTTTTGAGTCAGGGGCCACAAAAAGTGAAGATCAAAATCGTCCCACACAAAATAGACATCACATCTAAGAACACACAAATAATGATTAAGACTATAATTAAGACAAAGAAGTTGCATACTAAGACTTATTCTAAAAATGTTATGAAACATCAACTTTCACAAAGTCAGTGTGGGGGATGGTGCTGCATGTAATCTGCAAGCTTCGAAATGTCCAGCTTGATGTTTGACATTGAAAGACGCAAAATTGCTTCAAGATCATCATCAATCAGCTGATTGTGGGTATTGCTTTTGTTCAGTTTCATCTGTGAGAAAACCTGTTCGCTGCCAAACATGCTTGGTGTGGACAAGTGTGTTATCTTTCAGATTAGCAAATGTATCAGGCAATGTTCTGTAGAAGTCAAGAAACTGTTTTCTCAGTAAGTAGCACGCAGTTCATCAGATGCCTGGAGATCAGTAAGTTCGAGCTTGTATTCTACTGACAAGTCATCAACTGACACACTCAATGGATCAGCAAAAAGTTTCATTAACAATCTGCATTGGTCAAAGTCATGAAACCGTGAATTGAAAGACTGAACCAATGCATCTAGCTTTCCAACATAAACTTTTGTGTCAATGTCCTGACTCTTCTGTAGCTGTTAATGAAAAATAGAAAAGTGCACAAAGTTTCCCGATGCTGCTTGCTGTCGGAACAACTGCAACTTTGTCCTGAATGCTGAGATGTGATTTGCAAGTTGACAAACAAGCTGATTTTTGCCTTGCAACTTCAAATTCAGATCATTCAAGTGTGTGTCATGTCAACCAGAAAAGTCAAATCAGCTTGCCATGCTGGATCAGTCAATGGAAGCAACTTCTGTGTCTTTGTTTTGCTTCTGAGGAATTCTATGACCTCTTCAATTAACTCAAGAATCTTTTAAGCATCTTCCCTTGACTCAGCCAGTATACTTCACAGCAATAAACAAGGTCACCATACTCTGCATCAATTGCTTCAAGAAGACTTTGAAATTGGCGATGATTGAGCCTTTGTAATTTGGTGAAATTAATTGTTTTTGTCACTAATGCCACCAGTGCCTGAAAACCAAGTTCTTTACTGCACAGGTTCTGTATCAATGACTAAAAAAAAAAATCTAAGTAAAAATATTAAAACAGTTGCAGATTTGAGACATAAGCTTAGAGATTCACTAAAACATATCCAAGCTCTGAATTAATGTACTGAAGGGGTGAAAGAATCTCATTTAGACATGGTCACTAGAGATGAAAGTGGTCATTTACAGATCCTGTTGTGAAATGTGTTGGTAGCTTAGATGGTGAGGGAGAGGTGTCAGGAAAGAAAGCCAAAAGCATTATTCAGACTGTAGCATCTCATTTACTGAACACTGAGATTGCAGATGCAAACCTTATCAGTAAGAGCACAGTGTATCCCATAGCCAGTATATGCCATATACTTGCTAAAATGCAGGTATTTGAGGAAGTGAGGAATAAAAGGTTTGACATTCAACTTGATGGCACCAGCAGAGATTAGTGTAAGTATGTTGGGCACCAAGTTACATTAGAAGACAGTTCACAGCTCTCACTGGATTTTCAGAGTCTGTATAGGGAAGATGCTAAAACACTCTTAGACACTACCATGCTGTTGTTGCATCAGATAGGTGAGGCAGGTAAGGTAAATGATGAGAATACAGATGATGTTGTGAAGGAGATTTTTCAGACTTTGGTTGGTACCATGACAGACAGAGCGAGTACAAAATGAAAGCATATAGTAAAGATCAAGAAGCATAAATGTATTTTGGAAACTGATTCTGGTTTGGAATTTTTATTTTGTAATGCTCATTTTCTTTTAGGTCTCAGTTCAGGAACAGAGAAAGTACTGACAAGTTTTGAAGAGACAGCGCTTGAAACATGTATCCTTTGATTCAGATTTCAGCCAGTGTCTTGACACTCTTTCTTCTTGGATTGACACCTTTGTGATGAAGCTATAAGATATTTCTATGACTATATCAGTCAGCACAGCTGTTTATAATCAGAAGTACAACATCCAGTTCAAGAAATTGCTTCAGTTGCTATGTAAAGGATAAGAAAAAGATGAGAGAAGAACAGGCCACTTGTTTGGCTAAAGCTAAACTTGGCATCATCAAGAAAGTCCAGGAGGTTTGAGGACTGTGTCTAGATAGAGCTGCCATTACAAATGTACTTCACGCATGCCATACCCTCACTGTTAAGAAAAATATGCTCCAGCCCCAGATAAAATACAAGTTGATTATTGGTGCAAACAGTAAGTATTTAAAAATGAAAGGTAAAGATGTCAATACCCTTGTTGATAATTAATTTGTGCACATATCTGCAAGAAAGTATGCCAGCATCTGGTAGTGCACATTGGGCTGTTGGTAGTTGCAGACAGTAGTCTATGAGTAACTGAGGTGATTAGGACAACTTATCTAGATAATCAAATGTTCCAAGTAGCCCACCACCAAAAAGACTGAAACAAGATGGTGAGTGTGTTGCTGATTATTACGACACTGGATTTTTCATTAGGTATTAGAGGTTCACAGTACCAGCAGTGCTAAGATAATATTTACGGAACAGTAGAGAAATAAGAATATTTTTAAGTGGGGTGAAAACATGGACTGTAATGATGTGGATGCCAAGTTTGTTTTTAAATGGGGCTTAACAATGGAGACAACCAATGGAAGAACCTAGACAGCTGCTCAATACAGAGCTGTAAAGGAAGAATTTTCAATTTAGAAAAATATGTACTGTGATTAATAAAATATCTGAATTAACTGATGTTGTGCATATCCTTTGCTGAAAATAAATAAAACAGAGTTACCTTTTATCTATAGTGTACATTGTCATTTTATTAAATTAAATATCAGGTCAATATTCTTTATTTAATTCATGTACATGTGGGTAGAGTTTTAACAATAAAGTTTTCATACATATATTTAATGATTCAATATTTGTCACTAAACCTTCAAAATATATTGATGTTTTACTTATTTTCTCATAATTAATAAAAGCACATGTGTTAAACATCTTTTTATGTTTATGTCCTATGCATACAGAAGGCTTTCATACCAAGTATACACTTTTAGAGATTTTTCAAAAAGGAAAATTTGTATTATAAAAATACTGAAATAAATAAAAAGTTATACATATCTATTCTTTAGATAAATGGATAACATCCTGCTAATTATTTTAAAAGGTGATCCATAATTGTGTTGTATATAACTTCAGAATTGTGACCATTTATCTGTTTCCATTTTCTTTGTATTCAAAATTGTACAATAAAATGCAAAATGTAAATTAATACATGATTAAACACAAATTATCTTATATATTTAGATAGAATATAATTAGCTGATCATTCTGATATGTGAACCAACTCTGTGTGATGTATAGTTTTAAAGTTATGGCATTTTATTTTACATTTTCTGTATTAAAACTGGTTAATGCTTTTTTTCCAGTTAAAATATGCTGAAATGGTAATTTTCAGCTTCTAATAATTTCCACATTTTGGGGGGCAATGACTTTGGAAAAAATTAGGCATTAACTATATGGCAAATGATTTAATAATATGTATTCTAGCTGTACTTTGTTCATCAGTTGCATATGTTATGATGCCATGAATGTTCCTGTTGCATTCTGCAAGCAATTTCATGAAACAAAGGCATGTTTCCATTGCAATTTGTAATAAACTGAAATGTCAATTTTGCATTATATCTACATTTTCTTGTTGTTCATGACTATATTTATTAGAATTGTTGGACTGTGTTTAATGTGGTTTGTATTTCACTTGTAATGAAGTTGAAAAATCACACATTCATTATGTCTACAAAAAAGTTGATCACAAATGACACTAAATTAATATTTCAAAAAGTATTATAGATTCAATCAAATTTTTTGGTATACAATCTTATTTTTATCATATCACACATTTAAGCATAAAAGATGCATACAATATTAACTAGAAAAAAAACGAGCGGGACTACTTATTAACAGTGATTCAAACAAGAATACCAGTAGCTTTAGGCGGAGAAATATTCAGTGTTTGTTGCTCTGTTTTCCACCCAGCAAAATTTTCTGTTAAACTTATGACTTTCTCTGACAGACATTTAAAAAACAAACACATCTAGTATACATTATTTTTTCCTTCTGGTTATACTTTAGCAAGAGTGCTGCTAGCATTTTCACCTTCTCCAAATCTGCCAAGATATGCAATCAATATCAACGAATGCACTTCTACATAAAATTTACAAAAACTGTCATTCCATTCTGTTTTTTAAAGTTTACTAACCACCCACCTTTCAGGTTGAAGTCAGTAAAATCCACACCTTAAGCAAATTCTTCGATCTTTTCTCACAACATATCACCTCTAGGTATGGATTTTTCTCTGCATTATATAAGCCACTTTATTGCTAAAATAAAATAAGTCTTCAATCACTGGTTACTCTGATTCATTCTTTTTTCTTAGATTTGTTTTAGTCTGACCCCAGTGTAAATGTACTCTTATATATTCCAAAATACTGGAAATTTAACCACTTTTTTTCCAAAAGTTTTCATTTGCAACTAGTATTTAGTTTGAGAGTTAATTAAACTGTGTTTACAGTGTACACTTACATATTTAACAATTCCTGATAGGCAGACAACTCACCAATGCTAGCTGTCCTTTAACTGGATAGATAGTTTCATCTTTAACAAGAGTCCGTGATCCCAGTGCAGTACAATTGACAACAATGTCAAACTGGTCTGCTAGCTAAACAAATATAAAGAAATCAATGTTATTCAAAGGTAGAAAAATAATCATTTAATTTCATGATATTTTTATTACATATATTTTCATTCTCTTGTTTTACAAATAATTTTAAATAAATAGGTGTTTAACTAATTAACATTTACTTTATCCCATTTCAATTACCTCCTGTAGTCTTCCAACAGTGCGCACTTCAACTTTTCCCCCTTTATCTTTAAATCTGAAATGTATGCACATAAATGTTTCATATGGTAGTTTGTTTCAACAAGAGAGAGAAAATATTTAAGACATAAATTATCCAAACTATAGTAATATAACCTTTTACTTTGGTTTTGCAAAAAAACTTGTTAAAAAAATCAATGCAGCTCTCCAATGAAGACTTAACAAATGATGAATAAAGAATTGAAATAACAAATAAGAAACAATTGCATTACCAGGAAAAGTAAAACATTTAACAAACACCTTATTTCACTAACATGTGATATAATGCTGCCATTCTTGCACAAAATTAGTGATGAAAAATACAAAATTACCTATCAACTTCATGTTAATAAAATAATAATGGAAAGATGGCTTTTTTGTAAATGAAAATCAAATTAATTTGATAATAAAGGAAGAAAGGGAAGCATTATTATACACTAGGTTGGTTGCTGAACTCTGCTGCATTATTACAAATAAGACCTACAATGAATTTTAACAAAAACTATCAATGACGATGAGCTCTGAATTCATTACTTTCAACACTATGTACTTCAATTGAGCTACCATGAATACTTACTGCTGCATAAGCCAAGGCATGAACTTTTTAGGCTGAGTGATCACTGTTGTAAAGAAATTCCCATACCTACACAAACCGGTAACACAAATAACAGAAGAAAGAAAAATAAAATATAACATATCGTGCTTGCATATATGTATATGACTATAATTTTACTTGTAATTTAACTTTTCAGACATAATACACAACAACTCCTCTGTCAGTAAAATTATGAATAAATAAAATTCAATACAATATTTACATACATATATCTTAAGGCACAAAGTTTATTCAAAAAGTTTAATGCTTTAAAAAAAATAATAAACTGAAGACAATAACAGAGGCAGTCAAAAGGTTGGTTCATAGACTTTTAAAACAATAATTTAAGCAAGTCATTAGACTAATAAAACAAAAATATGTATCAGTAACAAACTTTTATATTATATTAAATAATCAAGAAATATCCTCTGGATAAGTAAATATTAATACAATAAATTTCTTCTTTAAAATTAATAAAAAAGTCAATATAACATTAGTAAATTTGTATTTAAAATAACTATTTCTATAACTATCAAAGATGACTGTAAATAAATTATTTAAAACAGTATAAAAAATGAAAATTAACATACTTCATGAATTCACAATAAAAAGAAAAGTACCTGGACATTTAAAAATAAAACAAACATTAAATAAATTTTATAAACTTGCTATTGTCTATAACTATACTTTTACATTATTTGGTATTTAAGGAACTGAACCACAAATTTTTCAAAAGGAATTAAAAATGTAACTTTAACACGTAGAAACAAAATTATGGTTGTAAATAATTTTTTAAATTCTCAAATTTCACAATATTTAAATGCAAATCCTTTAAAGTTTATAAAAATCATTATATTATGGCTTAAATTAAAAAAAATTATATCTTTAAAAAACCTCTTAAAGAAGACCTACTTGTATGGGAATTTTAGTCTCCTAATTTCATCTGCTGTCAGTATGCGGAAATGAAAGACATAGTCCTTGTACAGAGGATTCTGTATGATAGGAAAAGTTTGAAATGAACAAAGTCAGAAATGAAATGTACAATCACACTTCCTGAGAATATGTATTATGTATGCAGCTTGAAGCTTTTATCATTTAAAAAAGCAAACCTGCACATGACAAAAACAAATTGTAATTAAAACAAAAGCAAAATATCCTAATCTTTTTGATAGAAAGAAATTAAAATTACATGTATAGCAAAAGCAAAATATAATTAATCATACTGATAGAAAAAATTATAATTAAAACAAAATAAAAACTACTGATAATAAAAAGAAAATACAATTAAAACTAAAACAAATATAAAACTAATCTTAGTCTCTTAGTCTTACTGAATAATTACTTTAATGGTTACAAAAGTTGACCCAAAATGTGATGCATATCATAAATCTTAGGTATTCTTTACCAGAGAAGTAATCAGGGATAATAAAATGCATTTATTTATCGTTAGTATGCATATATTTATTATTATTATGCATTTTATTATTTACTATTCACTAATTATTTAAGTAGCCATAACATGTCTTGGTCTTTCAAATATGACATTGTACCAGGGAAGTGCTGCTTATTATTCAAAGCTAAGCCCAATAGTTTTAAAATCTGATCTGCCTCTGGACTGGCTATCCTAAGAAGGCAGTGCCTTATTAAACTGATCAAATAACAGTAACAAAAAGAAAAAGTATGTTGAAGGAGTTAGAAGTTAATACCATATACATTTTCATAGATGACTTCAGTACTCTTTTAGAGGGGACAATTGGACACAGTGCCTTGTTTAACTAACCAAACAGCAAGAAAACTACTTCCCAAGATGGAATTAAAAGTTAACACTACACACATTTTCAAACAAGAATTTAGCACCTACAGCAGAACTTATGAGGTTAGAAAATTGGCATAAGCAAATACATTTTGATAATTTGACTACTGAAACTAAATTATGTTGCAATGTTTAACCTGTTAGCCTGTCAGGCTGTTTTGTCTCTAAGTGATAATTGAACGGATGAATTTAGTAAAAAATTAAAAGTGACAATAATTATAGATGGATTTTAAAAATTTAAATTGCTACATATTATAGACATAATGATTTATAATAAAATATTATTTTTAATTTATTTCAAATTTAAAGATAAATAAATAATAAAATATTTTCTTACCTTTTTGTTGAACTTGCGAACTTGACATATTTTTCTTATTTATATAAAAAAAATAAAAAAATCACAGAACTGTCTTTCTTTCAAAAGTTTCATATGAATGTTGAAAAAATGTTAGTGAAATTATGTAATGCCAGCCCCTACCAAATAAGAGAGGCGCTGTGAATATATTTTGTACAAAAATATAGAATTGGCAATAGAATCCAATGCAATAATTTTCCACATGTAGGCCTAGTTGAAGTAAAGAAAGTTTGTTTTTGATTTCCTTTAACACAAAATCCCCTATATCCTAACACAGAAATACTTTTATGAATTGGCAATTGAATCCATATAATTTTTCACATGTAAGTATTCCACTGTTTCATGTAAAAGTTCCACGCTTTCTGCACATGATGTTTGAATGCCACATGCCATTTTTTTTTTTTAAGACAACTGGTTTTGGTGGTATTATCACATGCTCACATCCAAAATTTCAGTAGTGGTTGGTTGAATTTCTTCTAGAGTTAATTAAAGAATAAAATTCCTTAGTAGGAATACGCTCACAATTCACCATAACAAATAACAGCCTCAAAACTTGCAATGGCTGACAAAAATTTTTCCATTCAAAATGGCTGCTCAGCTTGAACAAAAGTGGGGGTGGAGGAGAAAAGGAGCATTCTAATTACAGTATCCAATTATAAAATTTATAACAGATTGGCTGCTGAAGCAAAGCACATCTTTCCTTCACTCTGATTGGTTATTGTTAATGTTTAGTTTCGCTGAGACTGAGCGAGTGTGCACGGAGTATGGCACCTTTGCCAGTTGGTGAACCTTTTTTCTATGGTACAGCTTAGGTACCATAGACGGTCAATGGGTTAAAATAGAATTTCAACATCATTGTAATAAAATTGGAAGTCATAAAAATGACAACAGAACAACTGCATAAAGACTGTCCAAAAAGTAAAATGATTGATAACAATATGGTATTAAAGAACACACTGATAATAATATAAAGTATTTTATTTTATTTAAAAAGAAACTAATTATTAACTGTATATATGTGATCAAATAAAATAGGCTGTGAAGTCTGTGTCTAGCATTTCTTTCTATTTGATTTGAAAAAAGTTTGTTAGTAAATACATACTTTTTGTCAGCAATTAAAAACCCACTGTAAAATTCTGGTAAGTTAAAAGAAAAGTTGCAATTCATACTACTTTATTATTAAATTAATAAAATATTTCTGGACTTAAGCAGTTTGAGTCGGCTGTACAACAAATGGCTACTGGTGGTTACTTTGCTAACCACAAAATATCATTACCTCAATAGTATCTTTATCATTGGCAAGGACATATCCTGGAACCAAAGTCTGTCCAGTTTCGCTAGCCAGTGGAGACAGTGCCAGACTAGAATAATAATCCCAGGTGTCTTTAATCCATGTTCTGGAGAAAGGCACAATATTAGTGAGGATATATGTTTACTTAAAAAAAAATCAACCAAAAAGCAAATATAACCCATTATTCACATAATTTTACTCTAATGACACTGCATTACCTCAAATGCCCCAACACCCACCCACTCTATATTACAGTTACACTTTGTGAAATCTAACATCATATGACATCTAAAGCAAACTATTAGAATGTGAAAAGCATCATAACATATTGTATTGCTAATACAGCCTTATAAAAAAAGTTATACATTTATTAACACATCTGTAAAACAACCAATAGCATTACAATAATACAAAGGAAATTCAATTCAATAAGAATTAAAACAATTCACAGTTTTGTGAATTGAAAATTAAGACTATACATTTGTAAGACTGTGTGTATTTATTCCATTCAGAATAAAACTGCTGACAGGTGTAAAGATAAAGGCACAATAGATATTGAGAGTATTAAATGAAACTCGTCACTAGACTTTACAATGCTATCACTCAGGCCATATTGCAAGACTTTACGTGTGCAGCAGCCTTTTCCATTGAAACAGTGTGTCTGTGTGAGAGAAGGAGAGAGATTTATGTAAAGGTTATTATAAATTCTTTTCTTAACCTTTTACTGAGATGTCTATAACATTTTAAACTCTATTCCCAAAGACTTCTAAGTGCTCTGATTAAAACAATAGGACAACAGCTATAAAAAAAAAATTGAATAGAAGTAATTGAACAGATCAAAATTCAGCAAATAGACATATTTGTCTTCCTTGAATGTGATCTTTATCTAATATACCCAAATGATCTTTATCTAATGACAATGTCATACCCTTGCGCCCATCCCTTTCTTGGCCTGGTTAAGAAAATTGCTCTATGGCTGACAAATGTACAGACAGAAAAAATTGGTTCCACACCTCAAGTAATGGCTCTATGAGGCCCCCATCACAATTAACCAGATTATGGCAATACAAACATTACAGAATGATAATACATAAATATGAAATGATAAGAATTTAACAAGAAGATAAGTGAGAGTATGACACAGTAAAAAAAATAAAAATTAAAAAAACGTGAAATTAATATGTAGGGATGCAGCCCCATTAAATCACACTGGAAAAGCTAATCTAACACTGTCACTGAAAGAAATGTAAATGTTCTGGATGTCTGGTGACTTCCCTAATTCACAAACGGTTCTGATTTTTTACACACAGAGTATTTTACTATATAACCTGTCGTAGATGGGACTGGTGGCCACAACCAAATAAGTCCAAGTAGGAACTCAGTTCCATTTTTGTATTATCCAATCTTTATTTGAAAGCAGATGCACACTACTTGTATTCTTTCCTTTTAAGTGCAAAAATTCTCAGAATTGGACAGAGGATACTTCATATTATCAAAAATATTTCATTTGCTGAGTTATCTCCCTTGCCCATTGCCAGAAGAGGACAATAGTGGCATCAACCAAATTCAAAGTTTCAGCCAAATGCAACTAAAACACCCGGCAATAATTTCATAAAGCTTTAAATATCTCATTATGTACATGGCAATTCAGGTGTGAAGTTGGGTTATTCCCATGTTCACAATTTTTAAGCTAACTTCCTGCAAAAGAAAATTGAAATTATAGTAAAATGTAACAGATAGGGTAATGTTTAATTAATAAGTTATTAAAAATTATACTAGAGGGTGCAAAATCCTGTTAATTTAAGATACACCTATCTAACCATTATATAGGACATAAAAATGCATAAGTTTCCAGATTTTATACACATATGAAAATAACCAAGTTAAAAAAAAAATTTTTAAATCACCTTACGGTTTCAACAGGCACTCCCTTAATAAAATGTTCTGTGGGTCTGTAAATTCCCCCAGCACCAGAACTGGTTGTGTCATTGTCAAACTTGTCTGCAATAATGGTGACTCTGGCATTGGGTACTGTTTTCTGCACATTCACTGCTGTTGTCAGGCCAACAATGCCAGCACCAATAACAGCTATTCGTACCATGGCAGATGGTGTGTTAACTGCAACAGTAATGTTTAAACATTTCTGTTTCTATAATGGAATTGATATGTGATGTAAGCAGTCCTAATAGTACCATTATAAATTACAGTATCAGCATAGATTGATTATTGGCATATGGTAAAATAGCCATTTTATTTTCAAGTATTTTTCCAACTTGGTAAGTACAGTTTGCATTTAAATATATATACATGTATTTGTGTGAGAGAGAGAGGGAAAGAATCTGCTGTTGGACAACTGATATAAATTGTGGAAACCTAACTAAAAATTAAAAAGAGAAGCCTAAAGATTTGCTTTTGAAGGCAATTTACAGACAGTATACAAATAAAATACTGTAAGTAACAGTTTAAAGAAATATACAGCATATTATAAATTAAGACACTGATCACTTCAAGAGATACCATCACTAAAAATAATAAGAAAAATTAAGTCACAATTTAGATTTGTATTAGTGCTTAATCTATTACAGTTCTAAGAGCCCTACAGTAAGGGGCAATAAGCTAAAAAAAAAACCACGAAGAGAATGCAAAGGTTGGAAAAGAAACCCTCATAACATAAGGATCTTATAATTAATTGAAGTATAACCACAAAGTGCTGGTTTGCAAGGAGAGATTCTAGACATTTTTGGTATCCAGCTCAACAAATAAGAAATTTCAGAAATGAATCACATAGAGCCTTTTGGCACTTACAAATAGCTGCTATTAAATGAACAAATAAGAATCACAAAATGACTTGTGAATCTAATATTTTGACAGAAATCACTAACATTAGTAATAAAATTTACTTTTAAAAACAAAACAATAATAGCTCACTGATTTATATATTGTATATCCATTACAGATGACACCAATTAAAAAAAAAATATCCACAAAATAAACCAAGCATCAAATAAATGATTATTTCTCTTCTAAAACTAGTAATTTACTTAGTAATAAATAAATATGTTCTCATCTAATATATAAGTATTACAAAAGTGTATACTTATAACACCTGTATATTATGATGACTTGATTTGGTTCTATTCCTTATAAACACTTACACAATCACAGTGCAGACACAAGGAGACAAATCAGTTTGAAAAGAATATACTGTCTTTTAAATAAAAAAATGCTCAGACCTCTTCTCCAGTACACGTGCACTTTTGTTTCATACTTTAAGTAAACTTTTACAATTAGGTCGACATAGCTGAAATGCTGAACACAGGTATAATACAGAGAGTTGTAGATTAAACTCAATTTTTATTGTAAAAACAGTCTATTAAAGCAAGTTTTCACTCGTGAATGCACACTTACTTTCAAGTACACCATACTTTTATATATATGTTCACTCACACATACACATGAAAACACAAATAACAGTAGTCTTATTTTTAGTAGTAACATAAATGCTTTGAAAATTATTTGTAATTAAGTCTTTAAGATTAGGTTATATTTAATTATTATAAAATTATTTAAATTTATTACATTACTAAAAGTTTACTAAAGTCTGACAGATTATTCCAACATATTATTTATATATATGCACAAATATATATACTTAAATACATATTTCACTATCAGAGAATATATATGCAGGTAAATTATACACATTTCAATGTTAAGGAGATATCATACAACACCACTCCAGCTGCTTGAAAGTATATGTAGGTCAGCCTCTTATATACTATAAATACTAGTGTTACTAGCCTGCATTTTTGTGGACTATGACTCCTTAAGAGCATTAATGATAAGAATAAAATTGGGTCAGAGATAACCAATGTTGCTTTTCTGCAAACATGCTGCATTCAACTAATCTCAAAAGCTTTTGTCACTACTACTAATACTAGCTTAAAGAAAAGTCATTATAATTTTCAAATCAATAATAAGCAGATCAGAAAATGTATGCATCTGGTGTGCACAATATTGAATTAATAAATTATATGATTAATTGTGCAATTTACTGTTTATTATTCGTCCATATGGGGGGGGGGGACTCAAGCCTGGTTAAAATGCAACATGGTTGGTATATATGATTTGACTGCTTGAAACATGATTTCATTGATGACTTTTTCTTTAGTTTCATTTTATGTCAGTACGTCGGTTTCTTTTCACTCCTGGAAATTATATCGATCGGGATTATGAACTTGAAATGTATTAGCTGTAATTATTTTGCTATTAGTAATCTATTTTTTATCAACTAGTTGGCATTTAATCAAAACCAAACTTTATGTGACATTCATTGTAGGTTTTACAAAGCAATTGTTTTAAAAATTTTAATTTCAAGTATTAGATTTTTTTGCATTATAATGTTAGCACTTAGAAAAATTAAATGAAGAGGTGACTAAAATATTGGTGTCTTTTTGTTTATTTTTATTTAATTATAATATTTGTAACTGAATAATGAATAGAGTGTCCAGTCATTTTTATGAAAATATCTTTCATGTAGTAAATATAAATGTTTTGTTTCTTAACTTAATTGGTGAAGATAATTTATTTATATAATAGTAGCTAAAAAATGAAAGGGAATTTAGAAACAGCACTCTTATCACTCATACAAGATGCTGCATTAAAAAAAGTTCTTTGTCAACTTTATTTTTTATATACTTTATCACATGTAAACTATATTTAGAAAAGCAATTAATTTATATATTAATTATACCCATTAAGTTTTACTTTAAAATTTTATTAAGATAATTTATAATTTTGTATTAATCAGACCAATACACTCAAATTATATCAATGATATATTTAAAAAATTAAAACATAATAAATTAGTGCCCCATAAAAATTATTTTAAATACAAAATTATGATATGGTTTTGTGTATACATGTATATGCATTATTATCTCTACAGAAATAACTGTAACAAAGTGTTTATAGGGGTGAACTTCATTAATATAATAATATATATTGGTATGTACTTATTTCAATGTTCAAGAGAAATAAATACTCCTTTATCAAGTGTTCAGATTTAAAACAAAGAAGATAAGCATGAAACAGCTTACTTTAACTGCATGACCATCACCAAGAGATATATATATCCCCTACAAGTGATTACATAAGAAATTTTTGTACTAATCATTAAGTTACATTATATTCCAAACGTGTGAATTAAGTTATTAACTCACTTTGTACATTGAATCTGTTAGATGATATTTTGTCTTTATGGCAGGCCAAGCTACAAAGCCTTTTGAAATATGTACTTAAATTGGCGACATACCCATAAATCAAAAGCAAATGACATCAACCCATAATCTCTATATTTCCAAAATCACTAGAGGCAAAGTTTAGAGAGCTTGACAACACATATCCTACATACCATACATCAACCAAAATCACACGACCGTTTGAAATATAATGTGGAGTGGCAAAGCTTCTTAGTAATGTTAATAAATAAAAGCTATGGTTTGTTTTCACAGAGACAATAGTGAATGACGCATTTTATATGCAAGCGTGCCCTTGGCTTGAAAATAAACCGCTGAGCTATAGCTATTGTGGGATGCAAGCGTAACTGCGCGTGCGTGCTAGTTTAACTGAGTACTGTGTACAGCAGCAGCTTCCTTTTTCATTTGTAGGCCCGTCGGCAAACTAGGTCAGCGACACGCTTGATCCTGACCAAGATATAAAAGATTTTGCCTCTGATCTCTCCGACACAACTCACATAGTAAACAAGATTTTAGATAGCTACATTAACATAATTTTGATTCAAAACAAAGCCAAGCATTGTTGTACTAGCTTATTGACAACATGTCAGACGACTATGTAATTTTTTCTGTGACTTTTTTTCCCGTTCATCCTCCAACACAGTACTGCACAACAGCACTAACAAATTTACTCGTATAATGTATGATAGGTGAGTTTTATTAATATTGCATGCCACCGTTCAAATTTATAGTTTATTTAGAACTTACAAATATGCCGATCGTTTTGATCAATTAATATTATATTTAAATGTTAAAATCGCTGACTAGCATGAGAACAATAGAACACTATTAATATTACAGCTAATACAGTTCAAGGTCATAATCCCGATCGGGAAATAATTTCCAGAAGTGAAAAGAAACCGACGTACTGACATAAAATGAAACTAAATAAAACGTCATCAATGAAATCATGTTTCAAGCAGTCAAATCAAACTAAACATTTGTGGGTAATGTATGTTAGTGATTTTTTAAAAGAACATTTTATTCTCTAGTTACCAATCAGTATTAAACAAGAAAAGTATTTTTAAAATGAGAAATAAAATTAAGTAAACTAAACGACAATTACTGTCTTGTTTAAAACATAAAATAAAGCAGAGACAACAGTACATTATTATAAAAAAAAAATACACACAACTACATTAAAACAATTATACCAGGTTAACTTATAAGGTTTTTATATCTACATAATCATATTATTATGTGCTACTGAAGAATCCAGAGTTTTCTAAGTTTTAAAGTTTTTTTTCATTTACTTATGGTTTCTATTAGGCGTTTGACAGTATGATTAATGAATGATTTTAGCGTTTGAAGTTTTGGGTTTATGATTTAATATTCATGATTAAGTTGAATGATCCAACCTACTCCACAAAGAAAGTCTGGCATTGTATTATGGTTTTCTTGTCGGGCTATACACACATTTCGAGGACGTTGTTGTAAAATTTGGACGTAGCGCCTCTATACCTTTTCCTGTGGTCGTCTGCCGACAGCATTTCACAAAACAATGGTTCTCACTGTAGTTTCTTCACGCTGAAACCATTGAATTACACGCCAGATTGAGGGATGATAATGCCCAACGAGACTGTAGAAATTGTTATTCCATGTTTGTACTAGGATTGTTTTTAAGGTGGCAAGATGCACATTCCAGAGAAGAGGGGCGAACATTTGCTGTTATTCAATCTATAATATACGTGTTTATGGGCTTCATGCATAACAACTTAAATAAGTATGAATAAACAATATAATTAAATGTGTAAATTATAGTATGTATACGCTATACAAATAACACACACACATATTTAACCCTGAGCGAGAATCGAACCACGATCCTAATGAGCCGTTGCTTACTTCCATTTATTGTTATTCAGTCTATAAATAAACATGAAGGTGGACTTACAATTGAAATGAATGAGAACTAAATGTATGAATTAGAATGCATTTATACGGTATATTTTTAAATATATGCTCGTGCACACCAAAGACAAAAACGCGCGCATACACTAGTAGCGTTTTTTTCACCCAGAACGGGATTTGAACCTCGCACAAGTTAAATTCCGTGCCATTTCCTGCTTCACTTACAGTTAATAAATAGTATAGCACATACACATTGACACTTACGACTTTATACGTAAGATACATGGTGACTTTTTTCCCGGTGACTTTTCCCCCCCTACAATCGTGTTAGAGAACGTGATTTTATTGTTGTATAATGTTTTAGGGAATTATTAACTAAAGTTGACATTTATGTATTTAGACAGGAAATAGTTTATAGTTTCTTTAGACACAAAAATCATTACACAGCTAGGTGAAAACGTTTTTACACGTCAATTGCTAACACCTTACAATTTTGCTCTCCCAAGAGAAAATGAAACACAACAATGCATTCCAACATTTACTGTGGACCCTCTTTCATCACTCAACAATGCCTTCCAACATTTACTGTGGACCCTCTTTCATCACTCAACAATGCCTTCCAACATTTACTGTGGACCCTCTTTCATCGTACCAATGGGGGTGAAGAGGAGAACAAAGAATTAATTCAACAAGCTATTGTGAGCTCCTTGAGTCTTCACAAGATCCTTCAAAATCACCTCCGATCATCGCCGAAACCTACACTGAAGGACTGTGACACTCAAACAAACAATGTGTGGTCTGTCCCGGCGACAATAAAACAAACTCTACACAAACACCTAAAGAAGAAAAAAGTCACGTCTTCACTCAAACAACACGAGCCTCTACGAGCGAACTAGGAGTAAACACCAAAAGCACATGGAAAATTCCTCCTACAACCAAATTCCACGTAGACAGCTAAACAAGAAATCAGACAAGCCCTATCACAAACCCCAACAACCACAACAGAGGGGGAAAACCCAAGACACCGTGCACTACCAACAACGACAATGCACTAGGAAAGTACACCAAGGTTCTTAGGGTCCCACCACTCTCACCCTAACGGACACACCACCACGAGCAGCACAGACCATTACAACAACTACAACAATAGAACAAGGCCCTAAAAGAAAAAGTTGACACTCACCTCAACACATCCGACAACAACAGCAACCACCTCAGCATTTCGGACAATAGCAGAGTCAACACCAGCAACCACAAAAAAAACCCACAGCAACCATCGCCGACAGCAACAAAGATATCAATGGCGGAGGCACAGTGAGCAGCAGTCCAAGCAGTGGGGATACATCAATCACCCCATTGCTGACATGGTTCAACTGCTGCTCGACCACCTTTACTGGCCACCAGTACCCTGCTTCATGCATACCAACGGATACCAGGGACAGCCATAACGCCAGAGACAACAGCAAGATCACAGTGAGAAGGCAAGGGGGGTTGAATAAACAGGGCGCTCATACATACTAGGTACAGACTTGGTGTGGTACTAGCCTGGGCCCTGTAAGACACCCCCTCACATTCAAAGTTCGGGAACAACACTAACAATTTCCACCATTACGTTAGCCCATGGACTATCGGACTAAAATCAGCCCTTGCAGGTCAGAAATGTGCAACGGACAAGCGAACTACAACACTACACAAATCACAACTCTAGAAGTAGAGCTTTCAGCCATCTTCAAAACTTTCTAGAACCACGGACGTCACAACGTTCAATCGATATCATTTAACAGACATGTCACTCATTGACAACAAAACTAAAAAAAAAATCATCCCAACACTAAGCAAGCACCAAGACAAAACTACAACAGTAACACCCCACATTGAGAGCGGCAGAATCCACGGGTACAAAGACTGGTAGATCTCAAATCTGCTGTTCTAGTGCCCTTGGTACAAACAACAAAACACACAAGGTGGTTCTGAAATGACCGTAAATTTCAACACTACACGCCAATACTAACCCGACGCACTACAGTAAAATTGGGGGGAAAAAAATAAACAACAGCCACAAACACATGAACAAGCGCCAACCAACCTCCAACATCACCGCCAGCGCTCCCCAAATACTAACGAGGGGAGCATGTCCCTTTGGGGCACTACAGATCAGAGAACATCTTATGATGAAATGATCAAAGAGTGGCGACATTGAAAGCTATCATAATCACCACCCCACTACCTGTGTCCAGGACAAAAAAGCACTTCTCATTACACATATTCAACTTTGAGCAGCCGAGCTATCACTCATTATTATTCTCTGCTCCACACCTTCAGTGGTTTACCTAATCAAGGATGGATAGAAGTCGCATCTACACACACTACTCGTCAGGGGAGACTGCTCTCCTGCCCACCCTCAAGCTCTTTTCAGGGCAGGAAAAAACAGTACAATGATCATGCTACATGATCACAAGCGACCTCTTAACTAACATGAAGGCACAAATGAAAGTGAGGCAAGAACACCAAACTAATGGTGTTCAAATTGTCGACTACGAAGTTTATTGGGAAGTTCATAAAGACAATGGGACCAAAATCATAGCATCTACAATGACAACACGTGGCTATGAGCTACATACAGATAACCAACCAATCAACAAAGCTTACAAAAAAGTACTCTGGGTCCTTTTTTACCAGAACCCAGAAAGTGAAGAAGCAAACAGCGAACAAGTTTTATAAGCTACTTTCTAAGACTTCACATGGCTCTTCAAGATCACATCTCTCCATCATGCAAACTACATTGAGATCCAGTGAAATGCAGACAACAGATGTATTCACATACCCCAACAACTAAAACAGAGGAGAAAACCCCCCAGATTCCAATCACTGCATTCAGCAAAAAGAAGATACAAACAACGATCATAACAAAAGCAGAAAACAAAAAGAAACATCATAGAATCACCAGCATAGCGGACAATATCAAGACAACAGACACACAGACTGAGAAGTTGACACCATTCTGGAAGAGCTTGCCAGGGTGCTCTGGGCTTCACCACTCTCACCCTTGCCAATTGTCACCCTTGACTAATTTTTACTTTACTTCCTTGTATTGTGGCTGCTTTGCAGTTTGTGAATATTTGAAGGGCAAATAGGCCTACAATTTTGCAAACAGTAGACAAGTCTGGACGAGAGGAACTCTTTTACTTTTTATTTTTGAGTCATTTCTTTTGTGTCAAAAATGGTTTGTTTTTTGTTGTAGATAATGTTATTTCCCTTTAATACATCCATTCAAAATTTCCATTACCTGTTGAGTGTTTATTACTTAAAAGTACATGTTACAGAATATAAAATGATGATTTTCGTACTAGATTCGTAAAGTTGCTATTTCTTTAGTTGATTAGAATAAGGTCTCTCAATTAAAAGAAGAATAATGTTCCAAAAATATTATCATCCAGAAAAGTATCAAAGTTCACCCAGTAAACATACGGTCCATAATACGCATCTTGAGTATCAACGTTATCATAGTACTCTGCAGAATATTGTATTCATTAGCTTTTGATAATACATAAATCTTATTATCATTGATGCTACAAAACGTAAAATTGTGATTTTAAACATTCTCACTGAATTATGAAAATAAGCAGCACTTGAGGTAGAACTGTATATTTTTAAAAATGTGAATAACTTTCTTTATTTATAACATATTTTACATAGGCCTACTTATATATAAGTCATGTCAGTATTATTAATTTAATGCATGCCAACAAGGATATAAAAGGTGCAGAATTATTTGAATCATTAGGAACTTGCAAATGTATCAAAACAAATTATCATTTCTATTCTATTTAAATAGAAACTAACCATAATAACTATTAGATTAAAAATTAAAAAGCTAGTAAAAAGAACTGGTTGATTAAATATGAGTATTTACTTTCATAATTTCTTGTACAATGAGTTCAATTTACTGTACAACTGCATATACACGTACTAATTACTCTTTTAGTTTTACTAACGTCACAAACTGTTCTTGAGTCTAAGGGACTGAACTCTATTACACACCATTCTTCCAAGAAGAGGAGAATAAAGTATTTTATAGAAAACTTAGTTTATGGATGATGCAGATTCAGTCGGAGATATATCCTTGTTGAATATTTTAGGGTTTTTTTTTTTTACTTTTAAGTTTGAATCCTTTTGTAATTTCAGGTAAACTTTTTACATCTTCAGAGTGTATTTTAAAAAAAGCAAAACATTTCTTGCTTTCTGTAACTAAAAAAAAAAAAAAATGCATACTGCGATATTGAATCTTTGATATTGTTTACATTTGTAGAGGGTGTACAACTAGTCTTCATATTTCACGTGACTGCGTAATATGTATGTTTTCTTTAAAAAAAAACAGGGCTAAAGCAAATAGACAAAAAACTATTTTAACACAGTACATTAAATATATTTTATTAATAAAAGAATATATTTGTGTTTGAGCCATGGCCTTTTTGAGAGTTGATGTTAACATTTTTGTAATATTTTAAGTTTTATTTAATTTATTTACTTTATCATAAAACAGTATTATTTATTGTTATATATATTAACTTATAGAGTATTGTAAATAATCAGTCATCGGACTTTTACTACAAAATGATAATAAAGTATTGAAACAAACAAACATATAGGCCTAAATGATAGGCCTATATTATTATTAGTATATATATATATAATGAATTGTCCAGCAAAATAAAAATGAAACAAGACTTTTTACTATTTTGTCCCGACCTTGAGCATATATTTACCTTTTTCTGATAAATTAAGATTGGAGGTATTTTTAGACTCTTACTATGATGTATGTAATTATTTCAAGTAGAAATAAAATCGTGTGTACTACTAGTACTAGTAGGTTCAATTTGCTTATGAAGAAATACATTTTCTCCATACATTATGTTTACAGAGCTACATACATATTGACTGTTTAACTTCCTTTTTTATTTTAATGAATTTTATTATCCATTATTATAGTGCATATTAATCTAAAGCTTCAATTGCTGTCATCAAAATTTTTCTCTGCTAGTAAATACACACATGTAAATTTGATAGTTTAATATTTTATCAATTATTTAATTAAGGGTTGCATCAGTATTTCATAATTGAACATTTACATATTAAAAAATAAATTTTAAAATGGAGTAAGTATGCCTAACTTCAGCAATAATTATATTATTATTCCTAAATCCAACATCTAAGCAATACCTTAGCAGCCATTTAAAAAAATAAAAAGTAATGAATATTTGCATTTCTTTTTAATAATAACTAAACACATGTATATTGCTATTAGATCTGGAACTAACAAAGCCCCATTGTATTTGATAAGAAACAGTATATATACCACATATTCATGATATTGGGAACACTGGTTATTAGAATCATCTTTTTAAATCAGAATCGAAATAATGGATTGAAATTAAATCCATCGTATTGTTTCTGATTGTAAGAATCAATTTTTTAGTTAAAAGCTTAAAGAAAAGAGAAATAATATATTACACTTTTTTCCTAGTATTATCTCCCACATCAAGTATGAACTATTAGTATAATGCAATTAGGGCAATTTTGTTGAATAACTGCAATGCAAATACTTTATCATAAATTATCATATATAAACAGGAAGTGAAAAGTGTGAGAGTTTCATGTTCCGATTGAATGAGTCATGAATAAGTTATGAAAGATTAATAAAAAGAAACAGAAACAACCATCCCTGTTTAAAACAGATAAATTTTATGGAATCATACTTTGAAAAGACAAATGTGATCACAATAAATGACATCTACAATGGATTAATTAAGTGTTCCTCTAAAATAGTACATGGTTGGTTAATTATCCATACTATTTACTTTCAGACTAGTACGTAGTAGGCTCATTATCCATACTGTCTCTGCTATACTTTCAAACTAGTAGGCTCACTATCCACATGTCTCTGTACTGTACTTTAAAACTAGTAGTAGTAGTTTCATTATCCATATCCATATCTCTGCTATACTTTTAACCATTAATTCCGAATGTCCATTTTCAAAGATCATTATATGAAATCAACAGCAGCAGATTTTTGTAAACAGTGATAAAACAGTGAAGCTATGCTCCCTGCCCATAGACATGATGTAAACAGTGATAAAGCAGCAAAGCTATGCTCACTACCCATAGACATGGTGTAAACAGAAGCAGTGAAGCTATGCTCCCTGCCCATAGACATGATGTAAACAGTGATAAAGCAGCAAAGCTATGCTCCCTGCCCATAGACATGGTGTAAACAGTGAAAAAGCAGTGAAGCTATGCTCCCTGCCCATAGACATGGTGTAAACAGTGAAAAAGCAGTGAAGCTATGCTCCCTGCCCATAGACATGGTGTAAATGGAGAGGGTAGGGTGGATACTATAGAGGAGTTTGTATTTTCTGTATTGTCCACGGTGATAATATTTATTACTAAAGTATATAATTTCAATAATATTACTGCAGAAGGCCTCCATTATTTATGTTTTGCTATTGTCATTTTCATGTTTACAGAATTGATATTTTCAAGAGTGAGACATAAATGCTGCCCACATTTTTGTCTTTTTCTACTAAGTTTATTTGATGATGATGAGTGATGCACAACTCCCCCACCCCATCCCGGCTATTGTATTCTTTTGCTTCAAGCATCCTTTTGCTTACGTAGTTACAGAAAGATGAATCTAATATTTTGTATCTGCCATGCCATTTTTGTTCTACTTGACATCTTATGGAACTTTGTCTCACTCTTTTTAGTTTTTTTTTGCAAGTTATCTCTTTTGCCTCATAGTCTGTGTGTATTTGATTGTTATAACAAATTGCATTCATATAACAGAGAGTAGCCTGCAAGTTATAGTGTTTTTACTAAAGGAAAGCATAGTAGTTAAAAATAAAAGATATAATATCATACAAAACTATGGATAAGTAATTTGTAGTTTAAGTTTTGAAGTTAAAAAATGTTGCTAAATTATTTATACTTTCATACACATATTCTGTTTAAAATTAAAGATTAATGGCAGAAATTCATAAATTTAACTAAAATGTTTAATTTTCAATCTTTATCACTAACTCATTACATTATTTGTGAGATATTTTCTTTTTTTCCTGAAGAATGATGTAATTACTCTTTGGATCTAATACTCTTTTTATTATCCATGTTCTTATAGTGAACATGATCCATTATTTGTTTTCATTATTTGCCTTAACTTTGTGGACTATAACTAAGATGTATGAATGTCAGTCTTTGTCACTGTGTTATTGAAAGAAGAAATTAAATAACTATGAGACTTTCTCTTTTTATTTGTCTCTTTCATGCACACATAAGTTGCACACATGCATGTGTGTGTGTGTGTGTGTGTGTGTGTGTGTGTGTGTGTGCGTGCGTGTGTGTGTGTGTGTGCGCGTGCGTGCGTGTGAAACAGTGATATGTACACATTTTACATATTTATTTTCTTACAACAGGGGAGCAACTCTAGATGTGAAAGAATGGCAAATTATGATGAAGACTTATTTGATAATCCATTTTTCTTGGCTGTGCAAAAACACTACATATCTCTGTTTCACAAAGCTGTAGCACAGAAGGCTCTGGTAATTTTCATAGACATTTTCTTTTTAATTTAAAAAAAATATATGCCAATGAACAATTAAGTTAGACTTAAAGATAATTGTGAATAATTTATTAGTATTATTATTTTATGAAGTCAGTAAATGTCATAAAGTTACATGCAATAAAAGTATATTTATGTGAATAGTCAGGTAACTGTCACTCATGTCATTTTATATTTTTGTAATAATTTTATTTACAATATCTCTGTTATGTAATAAACACAAACCATCAAATGTTGGTGTAATTAGAGTAAGCTATTCTTGTTTGAACACTGGGAACAGAAGCATTTAATGGTGATTGCTGATGCTAAAACTATTTAGTGTCAGTTGTGACTACTGTTAGTGATAGGAGTCCTAAGTCTACCTATAATTTGCAGTAGAACTTTGTGACTACTGCCATGATAAGAGTCCTAGATCTAGCTGTAATTTATAATAGAACTAGAACTTTATGACTACTGCTATGATAAGAGTTCTAGATCTACCTGTAATTTACAGTAGAACTTTGTGACTACTGCCATGATAAGAATCCTAGGTCTACCTGTAATTTACAGTAGAACTTTGTGACTACTGCCATGATAAGAGTCCTAGGTCTATCTGTAATTTATAATAGAACTTTGTGACTACTGCCATTATAAAGTCCTAAGTCTACCTGTAATTTATAATAGAACTTTATGACTACTGCTATGATAGGAGTCCTGTAATTTACAGTAGAACTTTGTGACTATTGCCAGTGATAGGAGTCTTAGGCATACCTTTAATTTGCAGTGGAACTGAAATAAATAGCTTTAAAAAAATCTACTTTGTTGAGGATTTTATTATTTTATCTTTTAACTTGCAGCTATGCATTCCTAAATACTCTGAATGTGCTGAAAAAAAGATTGTCCAGTCTGATGTTGAGGATCATATCTTAATACCTGAAGCTCCAGATAATGAAGACAATGATCACTACAGAACACTCTCAGGCAAGGTATGCAGAAAATGAGATAACTACTTGATGAATTTCTTTATTTGTATCTCAAACTGCTTCCAGTTTATTGATTCTGCAGATTAGCCAAGTACCTTTATGTGAGTGGGGATTTATGTTCTGGGAGGATGAAATATATAATATGGTCAGGGAGAGTGAAAGTATGAACATTTTCTTTGGAAGTTTCTTTTTTCTCTAAACAATTTTTTTTTAGACAGTGGTCAATGGCTCACTTTGTCCAATTTTGAACTATTTAATATAAATGGTCTTTAGCACTGAAAAAATAGTGCAGGAGAGTTTACTGCAACATATTTTAATTATTATTTTATGTTTTTTTTATTGTTATTTAAGGAATTACTGATTGCAGAAGGAAAACTTAAGACAGGAAAGGGATTTAAAATACTACAGTCTGTGAGTATACAGCAAGTGAAATTTTTTGTGAACTGTTATAAACAAATGGTAATTTGTGGAAAGAGGAATGCATATGATGTAGAGATACATCTTAACAATATAAAAAAATGTTTCCAAAATTGTTAGTCATGCATTGTTATTTTATGCTTCCTAAATTTATAGGTTACATATTAATATTTTTTTCTACTAGTTGCACTTTAATAAATTGTAAGTATCTACTTCTTTGTACTCCAGGATCAGTTAAAAGCAACCCAGCATATTATATGAAATAGAGTTACATTTACTTTCTGAGTCTTGGTCTATTTTATGCCTATGCTGTTATTTGTCAGTATTTGAAATAAATATATATAGAATTTAAAAAGAATATCAATGATTGATTGTAAGATTAAATCGGCAATCATTATTTCTTTGAGTTGTCTGCCATTCCATTCCTTTTCCTTACATCAAATTGTCTGAAAGCTTAAACTAATGTTTTTGAATCACCTTTCTAAATTTTGTTTTAATTGCCTGTTTCTAAAGTGTAAATGGAACATTTATTTTTCATAAAACTCTTCTCATTGTTTATAATGAAAAATGTAATGATTGTATCATTCATTTATTGTGAACTATTGATCACACTTATTTGTTCTTTTTTGATCAGGTTTCTGTAATCTTTGAGGAAACATTTCACAGTGAAAATGACTACAGTTATAGAGTTTTGTGCATTAGCCATTTTCTCAACTCAGAACCAGGTAATCTTGACACTGATAAGAATCAAATCATAAAATAAATGGTCATTAGATGCCTAAGGGGTGGGGTGGGGTGGGGTGGGTTGAAGGTTAGTCCTCTGTTTTGATGATCATATTGACTGACATAGACCATCCACCTAGAAGAAGCTCAAGATACAACTTGCCAAAGAGGCATTGTGCACTGTACCTTGTTCACCTGGAGAGAGGTTTGAAGCTAGAAACTTAAAATGGAAAAAAGGTTCCAATTTTCTACATGAGGACATGAAGCCTTACTATTCCAGAGAATTTCTGCAGTTGTCTTATTAATCCCACTTTTGATTGACACCTTACCTCTTCACAGCAGGGTTAGGGAAATTCTTATTCAATCTTGGGACTCCTGATTCATCCAGGTACCTTATCTTCTGACATGCTTCTGTTTTCCTCATAAGAAATGTGGAATAGTTTAGAATTATTTTTAACTACTTTGTCTTTGAACTTATAGAAATGAAAAACTTTGAAACCATGAATTTTGAAAACCCTTTTCTACTGGCCTCATTGTAATATTAGAGCATTGAAATACATGCTTTGTGTTGGGATCCTTCAGATGGTATTGCTTTGAATGAAGGTTTACTTTGGAAAAGATCCTTTCTTTTCTTTCTTTTAAAAAAAAAAAAAATTATTATGGATCTTTCAAGTTTTGCTGCCTTTAGTAAGGTTAACTTAATCCTTTCTTTTAAAAAAATGTTATTATGTTTTGCTGCCTTTAGTAAGGTTAACTTAATCCTTTCTTTAAAAAATTTTTTATTATGGATCTTTCAAGTTTTGCTGCCTTTAGTAAGGTTAACTTAATCCTTTCTTTTTTTTCTTTTAAAATTTTTATTACGGATTTTTCAAGTATTGCTGCCTTTAGTAAGGTTAACTTAATCCTTTCTTTTTAATTTTGTTATTATGGATCTTTCAAGTTTTGCTGCCTTTAGTAAGGTTAACTTAATTCTTTCTTTTAAAAATTTTTTATTATGGATCTTTCAAGTTTTTCTGCCTTTAGTAAGGTTAACTTAGATCCTTTCTTTCTGGCACAGAGGAGTCTTTCTGGTGTTCAAAGTATTCAGTTAGTTTTCTCCCTTTTACAAGTTTTGAAAAAAAAAAATTTACTTATATATATATATATATATATCACACTCATGTTGACGTATAAGTCCATAATATTTTTTGTCTATAAAGTCCAACATTGTCATCCTGCTTAAAAAGTGTTATCAGAGAGTATATAAGCACGAAAAGCTGTTCCGTTCCTCACTTTTTCTTTGATTAGGTTGTATATTGCATTTTCACTTTCACTTGAAGTGCATTTATATATGATTTCAATCTTCATTATTCTCCTCTAGTAAGTTCATCTGATTATTTGTATTGGACAAAGGAATTTTTCTGCATTGAAAAAAGTTTTTCTGAATATTTACCAGATAAGCATACATGTGGATCCTTGTAGTCTTCCAAATTTTGCTGGCCCATGCCTCATTGTTAGGTTACTGATGTGAGATTACATATTATGGTGCACGTCTGGATGAACTTTTGTATTGTCATTATCTCATCCTTGGGAATTTACGTAGACCCCTTTTGAACTTTGGCTTGTTTATATGTAGAATTGTATACTTTATGTACCCAGTTCATAACATGTTCAAGATAAAGTTATTTTACTTTTAAAAAAATGCTTTTTAGGTTCATCTTCAGTACAAAATGGTAATATGTCAAGGAATTACAGTCCTTCCACTTATGACCAATGCTTGGATCTACTTTGGAGCCATTCAGGTACAAGACACAGAATTTTATTTTGATTTTTACTTTCATATATTGTTTTCTTTTTTGACTATTTATCAGATAAATCTTTGCACTTTAAGAGTTAATTTAACCAATCACTGGTGTAATCACAAATGTTTGCTTTTTTAAAGTTATTTTGCACAGACTGAAAAACTCTTTCCTTGAATATATACAGCAGAAAACTTAAGATTCTAATCAAATCACCTGATTGAGCTGTGTTAAGACAGTATTTATTTTCCATACTATGCAGAACAAACAAATTTGGCGTTGAAAAGAACACGCCATACTTATTAATGTTAAATAGAGTATGTATTCTAACTGCATGCTCTATTTAACATTAAATACACTTTCTTATGTAAGAATGTGCATTTGTATCACGATCAGTTATGTGTAAAAAGAGCACACAAATTGTCACATACTCTCTCATGTTTATGCACATCATAAATCTTTCTGGCATATCTTGATTCACTAATTATGCATTTAAGATGTAATTGGCATGGATTTGCAATTGTTTAAAATATTTGTATTTGTTCAAGATGTTGATGAAATATGTTGCATGTAAAGACTTTGAATGATAAAAAATAACTGAATAAATTCCTGTTTGCCTGTTGGATTTCAGGAGGCCAGAAGACCAGAGACAATTTAGACAAGATGTTGGCTGTCTTTGCCCGCATCTACTACAAGCAAGAGATTCAGAGTGTCCGTAGCTTGGTGGTAAGCTATTGTTTACTGTTGTTTTTATTTAAAAAAAAATTACTATGAGAAAAAGACGATTTCAAAAAAGTTATTTCACTGTATTGTATTTTAGTACCAATCTCATATTCTGTTCCTAGTAAAGTAATGGTAGACCTGTAATAATAGATCCTGTCTTTCTTATTTTAAAATTCAGGATCCTTCAAGAATAGACTTACTTTTCAAAGTATTCAGCTAGTTTTTATCTTCCTTTTACCAGTTTTGAAAGAAAATACATGTACTAAAACCTGTGTCTGACAAAGGGAGATTAACAATACGATAAATACTTAGTACTAAAAACTGTAATGATTAACTTGTGGAATAGTTCTAAAGAAGTTATGGGTAGGTCGCCCTGTCTGCTAAAGATGCCTCTGCTCCATAGCTGACCATGACTATGAAAATGGCGAGTCAAAGCAGCAATTGGTTTTGCAGCATCAGAACATCCTGGACCTAAAAGCACAACAACAAAAAAACAACAACAACAAAAAATGCCTAGAATCGTTTACCATTATCATTGGTTATAATTACAGGAACAAAGGTGACATTAATTTTCTCTCAGCTCAGAAAGGTGAAATGTGGCACAAATTAGTGATAAAATGGACATTTGTTATTTGCTGAAGTGCCACAGACTATTTTCTGTCAGGTGATTAAATTTTGTAACTGTACATTCACCGAACGTATTTCTACGACATAATCTATTAAAAAATGAAGAATATACAGCTTATCTTTATATTATATAATATTCCATTATTAATATCATTGCGTTTCTATGGTATAATACTCTATCAGTATTAATTAGAACTTCTCTCTATGTGTGCTCGTTTGCTTATCTCTGTGATTAAAATGGTAATACTAATTGTGCTTATCTCTGTGATTAAAATGGTAATACTAATTGTGCTTATCTCTGTGATTAAAATGGTAATACTAATTGTGCTTATCTCTGTGATTAAAATGGTAATACTAATTGTGCTTATCTCTGTGATTAAAATGGTAATACTAATTGTCCTTATCTCTGTGATTAAAATGGTAATACTAATTGTGCTTATCTCTGTGATTAAAATGATAATACTAATTGTGCTTATCTCTGTGATTAAAATGGTAATACTAATTATTATCAGTTATCAGTCAGTTTATCTTGTATTTATAAATAGTGTTTATATATTCAGTCAGTTTGTTTGTTTTGAGTGTAAATAATTATCACTTATCTCTGTACATCATTAATTTTTGTGTATAGAATAATTAATTATCAGTTATTTGTGTGGTATAACTATCATTTTATCATGTATGATATAAATACTTGTGTCCCTATCTGCTCTATCAGTTGCTTGTGTATGGTATAACTAATTATCAGTTATCTAAGTGGAAATGTGATATAGTTATACTATATAATTCTACTAATAATTATTAGTTGTTTCTCTTTATGTAGGAATGTGATATAATTATCAGTTATTTATCTGTATGTAGGAATGTGATATAATTATCAGTTATTTATCTGTATGTAGGAATGTGATACAAATATCAGTTTATTTATGTCAGTGTGTGGCATAAATACTGTATTGTGTTTATCTATGTTGCAAGGAGAAAACATGTGTATATCTGTTGGTAGGAGTTTATAGCAGTATGTTTATTTAATGGTGTTTGTGTTTGTGTGTGCAGGACATTGCTAATGCCCATTTTACAAAAGCAATGCAGCTTCTACTAAAAGACTCAGTGGTGGTATGTAACTACTGCTATGTTTGTGTTAGTTGCACTGAACAAAACAGAACATTTATTATTTTAGGTTAACTAAAATTTTATTTAAAATTTTTATCAGTGTGGTAAAAATTTTTTTATTGCACTAAATTAAATATTATTCATTTATTTTTTGTTTTATTTTCGTTCCTTCTTATTTGGTTATTAAAAATCCAGAGAGGACTTGGAATATTTTTTCTTGCTTGCTTTGAAAACTTGTAAGTCACCATCTACCTCACTTCCTTTCTCCTCCTTTGTTCCCTTTGTTCCCCACTCCCCAGCCCTCTGTCCACATATTTTATTGTAAAGATTAGTTTAGTCTTATTTAAAATGAGGACTTTACATCTTATTTTCAGAGGCGGTCAGCAAAACACAATACTGAGTACATGGATGCTCTCAAAGTGGCTGTTGAGGTAAGTGTCACAACTAGGGCCATATAAATACATGTGTGAAAGAAGTTTCTGTCTGCAGGAATTTTATCCTGCAGACAAAATGAAAATCCTGTAAGTAAAGACATTTCTGCTTATTAAACTTTTTTTTTTTATGCCAACAAGTACATTTTCAGTGGGTAAGCAAGATGCAAAACAAAAAACTTTTACACATACCTTATCTGTCATAAATGAGAGACTCCAGTGTATATAATTGTAATATTTTTATATAATTAGAATTCAGTACTTTTCATGTGTATTCACTGATTGCTTTTTAGTAAAACTGTTTATCTCTTAGACCTATTTGATGAATACTGTTCATCTCCAACTGTTTCCTGTAATAACGGCAGTGGTTGCCAGTGAAGATGCAGAAATCAACAAGATGACTCGCAATTTAACTGATTTACAACTACAAGACATAGGAATCAGGCCAATATTTAGGTAAGTGTTACCACTAAAGTAGGTAGAACCAGCTATCTTTAATTCTGATAATTACAGCTCTAATATTTTTATAGCCCTTACAATGAGCTCAACCCTCTTGAATTAAGGGCAGGGTGGATCTGTTGGAAAAATTCTACTGACCAGAGTGAATTTTAAATCTCAATACTACATATGCTAGTTATAAACTAATGTTCAGATCTTACAGTCATATCCACATCCCTAATAATGGATCAAAAAGATTCCAATTTGTCTTTTGAATCTGTATGTGTGTGTGTGTGTATATGCAATGATATTTTTCATTGACTTTCAGTCAAAACATTCCTCCAGCTAAAAAAGAGTTGTCAGCCCTAAACAAATTCTGCACACCCCTGGGGCGTCTATTTTGCATTAAACGTGTAGTGACTGCTCTCACACGACCCCTGAAGCACTCAGGAAAAATTGATGGTGAGCTTTTAAACTTAAAAATAAATATTGTGAACGTTAATCTTATTTAGTCTTGGTACTTAAAATAATTTCACATCCTTCTTATTTAGGTGTCACATGAGTTAAATTCATTATGTTCATATTTCTAACATATAATATTATAATTTAATTATTTTCTTGAATAACTGGTAGATTTTAAGTTATTTCTGATGATGATCTAAGTGTTTACTGCTTGCTGTCTTATAACCCCACCATTCCTTAATACAAAATAAATATCTAAAAAAATAAAAATGCTGATTGCTTTAAAGTTCTAACATATACATATTTTAGTTAGGAAATAACATTTCTTCTAGAACCTTAGTCTGTTCATGGATTCCTCCCTGAATTGTTACCCTGAAGAAATGGATTATAAGTGTAAATGTTGTTTGGTTTTAAAAAAAAATGTTGTGTTGTTAACCTTTTATTATTTTATTTGTCACATTTAAATATTATACATGAAAAACAAGACAGTGGCAACCATTTTTGATTGCTAAGTCACATCATATTAAATCTGTTTAATCAGACTTTTTTGAGTATTTGAAAAATTATTCACATATTGCAGTCTGAAAATTTAATGCTCAGAATTGTTGACAGATATTCAGAAATATAAATCTTATATGCACTGAATTAAGTATACTGTAATGTTAACCCACTTTCCACCTGCCAACAAATTTATCAAATTACCGTCTTCTGAAGGTGGAAAGAAAATAGTTGTTATTTAAGAGATTCAGTACCTACTTTTATAAATAAAAGTACTAAATAATTTGATCATTTTTTTCCCTCCTCTGATCAGCCAGCCCTCAGGTGTTCAGTCAACCTTACAAAATAATGCCCATGAAGGATGTAACAAAACATTTATTTAATTTAAAGTTACAGTTAATGGGTATACTTGTATTTTTATTGTCTCTAAAAACAAATGTAATTTTAGCTCAGATACCATAAAACATATAGGACAGTGCTGTCCTCTCTTAAGCTAAAAGTTACTGAGGGCTACTAGAGACTACAATCTCTACAGTTGTCATCAATTTAGTAAGCAATTGACATTTATGTCAGTACTATACTCTAAAATTACCGTAAGTGTTTCAAGGTCTTTTTTGTGTCTCACAAGACTAATGAGAAATTTTGGAACTAATTCAATTTGAATTAATTTCCACTTTTATCAGCAAAGAATTTTGATGAACTATTTTAATTTTTCTAAATGGCATGCTTTGTTGCTTCCTTTTACAGATTACATCATTCACACCCACACACCCATATGACTATAACGGGCAGTAGTTGTATTTAGTTTCCACTCAGAAATGAAGTATTTATTATGACTTAGTTAAAAACCAGCTAAGAACAAAAATGGCATCTTTATTTAGCTACATTGTTGCAGCTAAGACTTCCTAGTCAAATTATGTAAGTACATCTGCACTCTTTATGTTCACATTTATCATTATAAGCATAAAGAATACAGAGGAAACAAATAATTTTAATCAATACAAATGTAGGTTCTTTACATACACTTCAGACATCAATGTATGGCAAGTGCAATACTTAGTGAGTAAATCAGTATTCCATTATTGCATTTATTTAATTTTTAGTGGTTCAGTGTAAGTTTTATTATTAAACTATCAGAATCTTGACGTTTCAACTATAGCACTATTTCTTTTGCCATTTTAAGTTGTCTCAGCAATGCAAACATCTTTGAGCAAATACATTTATAATAAAGCTATAAAAATCACCGACTTAATTTTCACCTTCAACTATTATTACTCTAAAGCCCTTGCCATTCATTTTATTTTAATGGCTGAAAATAAAATAACTCTTTATTTATAATTATAAAACATGCAAATCTTACAAATTATAAGATTATCATTGAAAAGCAATATGGCAGCCTTCTTGCATGTAAATATTTTGGGATGGGGGGGGGTTTCAAGAGATAGCAGTGATAAAGGGATTTAAATGTTTTCTTTTAATAGCTTCAGGTGTTGAAAGCACATTAGCAATACAAATGTTATGCTGATAGTAAGCAAGATGTACAAACAATCTATCAGAATGCATAGTGAGTAAGATGTACTAAGATCTTTCAGTATACATAGAGTAAGACGCACAAACAATCTGTCAGAATGCATAGTAAGTCTGAGAGAACAAAAAAAAAAAAAAGACAGTGGTGCACGCATGTGCACATTTTCAGCGTCAACAGTGAAACTGTGATTAAATTTTATTTGTTTATTTAATTTTGTTTTGTTGATCTTTTCATTTAGCCAAAATGTGAAAATTGTTACTTGGTCAAAAGCGATGAATTTCAAAAGTGATGAATTTCAAAAGGGAACAAAATATTATAGTTAGTAGCATAAAAATATCAGATATTTCGAATTCCAGAAATACAGAAATAAACATGGTGATCTATTAATATATTTGTTTTCTTTTTCTCCTGTAGAGAGCACAGCAATGATGACAACTGATGACTTCTTACCAATCTTGATTTTTCTCATCATTAAATCAGAAATTCCAAACTGGTAAGAACCCCTTGCCACACTGACCCCAGTTCAGAGATTTCTAACAAAGTTGATCCCCACTCCTACAGCCTAATTGGTTTCTGGAGAGTCATCATTAAGTGGAGTTGCTGTAGGTCACTGTTGTAGGTCCAAACTCAAATTTGCCATGATAGATGCACAGAAATCATGGATCCATTCCTGAGTTCAGTAATAGAGAAGAAAATAAATGGCTAATGTACATTTATTGCCATTTAGCATATAATAAGCCACAAAGTATATATATAAAATTATGAAGTAACAAGTGTGTTGTCATGATCTCATCATGAAAATTTTCTCAAATTCATCACTGGCATGGACAAGTACAAATGCTTGATAAATTATTAAAATAATTTAAATCATTAAACCATTGAATAGGTGGAAGGAGAAATAAGTGATAATTGGCTGCAATTTTGGTTTTCTTTAGTAAGAATTCCTTTGTGTTTCATTCCATTTGGTGAAACATTTTATGTTTCTTAATTTTTACTAAAACACTGTTCGCCTTAGCGAATCATTTTTATTAGGTATTAAAACAGTAATTAAAAATATACTCTTATTGCAAAATAGAGGAAGCTTACTTTAGTGAAGCATGATAGACAGGAATATTGATTAAGAGTTGGGTGGGGGAATGACAGTCATAAATGTCATGAAGTTTGCAATTGAGGACTACTTAATTTCAGAGAAAATATTCCATCTGTGGGTAAGAAGTGCAGACCTTTGTTTGTGAAATGATCATTGAATTAGGTTAATATGTCAAAAACTTAGTGACTAGTTAACTCAAGCCTCTCACATGTCATATGATGAAGTTGTTCACACATCTAGCAGCATCTTACCCGTCTAAAGCACATAAATGGCACATGAACAAGAAATACATGTAGCTAAAGTGTAACTGTATGTTAAACATATTAAGTTAAAAGCATTGTGGTGAAGCTATGCATACATATATGCTCTATTAGATTCTATGGCACACTTAAATTAGGCATTAGATAAGTATTAAGAAAGAAAGAACATCACAGCAGATTACTTAATTTGCATTTAAACATTACAAGCTAAAGAAGTAATTATCAGTTGCATTTGGATTTTCTTGAAGGTTTTCTTTCAGGATATATTCTGATAGGAGTTTTATTCCATCATTCATGAAATCTTGATGTAATATTTCATTAAATAGATATTTAAACTCTTGGTCTGAAAGTATTATTTCTTTCTCTCATTTTTTTCTCTCACTCCATATTTTTTTTATAGGACAGCAAACCTTGTGTATATGCGCTATTTTCATTTTGCCAAGTCCTCTGATGATGATGAATTTGGGTAAGTTTGTGTCTGCTGACTATGCTGTTTTGATTGTATCTTATTGAATCTTGTTTTCTTAACAGTTAAATGGGTAACAACACTAAGATTTTTTTTCTTTCAATTAACATAGAGGATTTATATTACTTAGCACTTCTCACCCTCCATATCTCTTGTTCTGCCTTAAGATTTGGTCAATACGTTAGGGTTATGACTTATCTGAAACAAAGACAGAAACATAATTTTGTTCCAATTGCATTTGACACAACTTCGGCTTTAAAAAATGTTTTTGTATATCTATCCCTGTGCATGGTATCTGATAATGTGTGTGTGCATTAGTCTCTGCTTTGGCTTCACCTGCACTTAGAAGGAAAAGATTAAAACAAATATTTGTTTTTATTTTCCTTGTAGTGTGTATCTGTAAATTGTTTTTAAGTTTCTTATTGCATTTCTTCTAGAGTTGTTACATTTCTTTCTTTCTTTTCTTTTTATCGTTGTGGTTAGATTTTACCTTGCTTCAGTTGAAGCAGCTTTGGAGCATATTAAAAGTGGATACATAACTGAAGATATGAAAACAAGGATACCCAGAGTAAGGCAATATCATTCTCTCTCTATTGATGTATAAGTGATTTTTACAGTGAAAAAATACATTACAAAACTCTACTTGTATTCCTTTACTGTTAGGAGTGAGATCTGATGAATTAGTAAATATGTATTTTTATATCTCTTGCTCTTTATTATACTTTTTTATTTTAAGTTTGTATTGAAAATATATAAAATTATAATATTTTTAGTTAAATGATTTCAGCTCTTAAATCTCTTTTTAATATTATAAGGGGAATGGTGCCAAATTATTTAAATCAAATGTTGACTAAGCATTAAGTTGAATGATAGTAAGCATTATCGTAAGATCAGTGAAACCTTCTTTAATCTTTCACCAAGTACTTGTATGGAAGCTGGATTCTTCTGAAGTTACCCTTGAACTTTTATTGGTCAATTAATTATCTCTTATGACTACAGTTTTCATTGCTAACTTAAGTCCTCCCACAGCTGGTCCTTGTTCACCAATACCTATTTATACATCAGTTGAGAATGTAAACCTCCCGTTTATCACCTCTCTCTGACAAATCTGCACCTAACAGTATGCTACTTGTTTAACACTTCATTAAATCTTACCCACCTGACAATAGGCTGCCTGTTTAACACTTCACTAAATCTTACCCACCTGACAATAGGCTGCCTGTTGAACACTTCAGTTGAATCTTACCCATCTAACAATAGACTTTGTTTAACACTTCATTTAAGTTTTTTCCATCTCACAATATGTTGTGTGTTTAACACTTAAGTAAATCTCACTCATCTAACAATAGACTGCTTGTTTAACACTTCATTTAAGTTTTGTCCATCTCACAATATGCTGTGTGTTTAACACTTAAGTAAATCTCACTCATCTAACAATAGACTGCCTGTTTAACACTTCACTTAAATATTACCCATCTGACAATAGACTGCCTGTTTAACACTTCACTTAAGTTTTATCCATCTCACAACATGCTGCGTGTTTATCACTTGAGTAAATCTTACCCACCTGACAATAGGCAGCCTGTTTAACACTTCACTTAAATATTACCCATCTAACAATAGACTGCCTGTTTAACACTTCACTTAAGTTTTATCCATCTCACAATATGCTGCGTGTTTATCACTTGAGTAAATCTTACCCACCTGACAATAGGCAGCCTGTTTAACACTTCACTTAAATATTACCCATCTAACAATAGGCTGCCTGTTTACCACTTAAGTAAATCTTACACTCTGACAATCAACAAAGCTTGGAATCTATTATCATCTGGAAATACTGCCAATCACCCTGTTTTGCATATTCCAGAAACATTAAAATCAAGTATGTACATACATTTTTTATAGCAGTACAGTTAAAATAAAAATAAAAATTATTAACATAGCATGGCTTTAGACTGTTACATTATATGGTGTTTAAGACAGCAGAAATGCTTCTGTTGAACTGTAGATTAGATTTCCGATTTTACATCACACACTGCAGTAGGTACCTCACGCATCCACCTTGGCCACTGTGGTTTATAATCAATAATCCAGAAAATTCAGATAACACAGTGAACGGCTGCCTTATTTCTGTAAAATATAATCAGGGAACAAACACTAAGTTTCTAATTTATTCCTTTTTAACTCCATTCTTTCTTAAAGAGTGAACATGTAATATTTTGCGAGAAAGATTGTGTACCCTTATTCTTCTAAGAATAGAATATATTTATAGTGATATATAATATGTTGGTCTTGTAATGTTATTTTTTATTTATGTTGAGATGACTCATGACTTGCTCTGAAAATGTTGAATTCATAAAAATCTGTCTGGAAGAAATTGTATAGCTAATAATCATTCAACTCAATGACCTTTTGACCCTTAAATTTTGGATATTCATACTTCCATGCATACCTCCCTATATGAATTAATCATATAATGTTTAATTAGCTTCTGATAATACATATGTGGTAGAGTTTTATTACTACAAAATTTAATTTATAAATGTTTGTTTAAGCAGAGACAAAGATGGTCCTTTTTGGATTTGAACCCTACCATACCAGATTTAGTTGATGAAGAACCAAATCTTCAAAGGCAAACAAGTAAAACTTCAGTAACTGATGAATTCTTTAAGGTTTGTTGCTCTTTCTTTTGTCACATTTTCAATAATCCGGATTTGTTATTGTCTCCTTTAGATAAAACTGCCCTCTATTGAGTCAAGAGGTTTGGAATGTATTGAGCTTTCGATGAGGCATTTTTTTATATAGATCCTTAAGTTGAAAATACCATGGTTTCAATGCACAACTCAGAGGATTGAATACCATCTTTTAAAGTTTTGTTTGAACAATAAAAAATTGTGACTTTATTTGATACAAGTGATCTCATACAGTTAAAGCATCCTTTACAGGTAACATTTTTTGAACATTGAACAAATAAATAAATAAAGGTACTCTAGTCCCATTATTTTGATTTCTTTTTAACAAGTTTTGTTGTTGTTGTTATCAAAGATTATTGTTTTTTTAATGATGGCTCTCATCATAAATTATAAATTAATTTTTAATTATGTTTCACTGGTTAATGTACTTAATTTCAGCAGGGTCATAAAAATCTACTTATTTAATAATAATTACAATATTTTATGCTTAGTTCTCTTTCAGAAATCATTACGTTTTAAAAATTTGTTAAATGACTTTATTAAATAATTAATTCGTGAAGATCTGTACTGTTGATCAGACAAAAGGTGTTAAAACTTTTCTTAGGTTTAAGCTACTTGAATGAGTTTGTCTGTATTTTTGGTCTTGTGTGCTCAGCGAATACAAGATGGAGATGAAGAAGTGGTCAGAGATATGCTGAAACCACAGCAAAGTGCTGAGGAGATTAGCATAAAGTTATGCCACCCACTCTGCTCTTGTGACAAGTGTGAGAAAGTGCAGACGACATATCGCAACAATTTTAACTTGGTAACAGCTTATACTCGTGACAACCGTGGATACACAGGTCAGATTGTGGCATTGAATAACTCCACTGTCTGTCTGATACTCTGATTGAAAGTCTGACTGTTGTCAGTTTGTCTTTGTAATTGTCTTTCATTTTTATGAGACTCCTTCCTTCTCTCTGAGATCTGTTCATGATTCTTAATACAGTTCACAAAGCTTTTAGCTATGATTTATCGCTATTTTTAGAATTAGTTGTGATTGTTGTGGCATCATAAGAAATATATATCTGCATGAATTTAATGCATTTTGTCAGTTACATTTGCATTTTTGGATGAAAATTTATCCACAGCTGTCAACCTTTGTTACTGCTAGTTAACAGATTTTGATCAGTTTATTGTTTCAATAAAGATTTACAAAGTACACACTTTTAGACATGAAAGTTTTAATAAAAATGAATTCATAGTCATTTCTACTATTGCTCCTGCATTAACTATAACATATGTTTCTACTTCATATGCATTGGGTTTTTTGTTTTTGTGTTTTTGTTCTTTTTGCTAGATTTCTGGTGCCCTTGAAATTTATTTGGGTTTTCTGTGTGTCTTAACTGTAAGATCATAGTTTGAGTTCATTTTGTTTCTATATATGTAACTTTAAATGTCTATTTGGGTTTGTTGTTTTTTACTTTAGTAGAAACTTTAGGCCGTTATTTGAGGTTTTGCTTTGTTTATTCAAAACTTTAAGATGATTATTTGGGCATATTATATTTCTTTGAAACTTGAAGGTAATCATTTGGTATATTTTATTCCTTTAAAACTTAGAATGGGTAATGGGTTTGTTGCCTTCTTTCATAACTTTAAGATGATTATTTGGGTATATTGTATTTCTTTAAAACTTGAAGTTGGATTTTAGGATCTATTCTGTTTCTTGTAACTTTAAGACAGTTGGGTTTATTGTATTCCTTTATAATTTTAACTCTCAACATCTCTATCATCCTGTGCATTGGCTCTGTTTCAGTCATGATTATCCTCTAGCGTCCCGTACTGAATGCACCCTATGTTGCTATGGAGAAACTTGTTTAGGCTTCCCTTATTTGAACCAAGTTCCCATAATGCTTTGCAATTAGTTAAGTTGCTTCCTGGCTGGTTGGTTTCCTATTTTTCCCCATGTGTATTTTCTCTCTGTATATTTTTTCCAAATATTTTCTTGCTTTGAAAATTTTTCAACATTTTTCAAATGGCGTTGGCATTTCCGTTTGGGATGGATTTTGATATTGAATCAACACAAATGTATCACTATTGTTTATTTGATCATGAAGCTACTTTTTGTGAAGACAACCAAAGTGACATTTCGTTTTTTAGCTCATATCATTTTTCTTCATCTTCTTCGGAAAATGGCTCTGAAACTGAGCCAGAAATTGTTGTCAACCAAGACACCTTGGAATTTCGAGTGAGTGACAAAAGGTGATCTCTACTAATTAGCATTTATTTTATTTGCCAATATGTACAAACAAAAATTAAATTTTTCACAGTATGACTTGTGTGGAAACTTTGAAAAGAATCCATCATCATTCAAATAATTTATTTTATATATTCAATTGCTACATTTATGCTGCATTTTGACATTTAATACTGATTATATATGCTTCAAATGACTGCTAAATATATTTATTTTTGCATATCTGAGTTTACTTGTGTTTGTAGTCTGCTTTGCAATGATTTTTACAAAATTTAATAATATTTTATTTTATCAACAATTATTTTTCAAACATTATTTGTGTTTTTAAATAAATTATAATGATAATTATCATTAAATTACTAATTAAAATATTTTTTAATTACCAAACAGATTTAGCCAAAAAATATTTTTCATAAAGGGCATTTATATTGTGAGAAAAAATTTGAAGTTGATCTCCCTTCAAACAAAAAAGTTATAATGTAAGCACCATTAAAGCATGATTTTAGACCATTTTGTCACAAACCTTCCATGACAGGAAATGATTTTGACCTAAATATCTATGAGAAGTTAAGATTAGCTGGGTTTGTTTTGTTTCTTTATAACTCTTTGATTGTGATTTTTGGAGTTTGTTTGGTTTTCATATATTTAAGATATTACAAAAATTATTAAAAAATAATTTAAAGATAATTTTTGGGTTTGTTATGCTTGTTTGTATTTTTAATTAAAATGGGTTAGTTTTTGTGGTTTTTAATAATGTTAAGACATTTATTTGGTTTTTTTCTTTTTATTTCTTTTTGACCTTTAGATAATGTTTTTGGATTTGTTGGGTTTTGATAAGTTTTTGATGATCATTTCATGAATTTTGATCAGTTACTAATGATATGTTAACTTGTTTGACACATTTTATGGCTTTGATGTTCTTCATATTTATTATGACTCAGTCTTGTTTGACAGATTTTGTGGCTTTGATGTTCTTCATACTTATTAGGACTCACTCAGTCTTGTTCAACTGCGAATGGGGATATTCATTGCAAATTTCACTGTTTTGCAAAACTACTGCTGATTTTAATTTGTGAAGAAAACATTACAATTTTGATCTTGCTTTCCAGCCCTACACATGGCAGCCTACTATGGACAAGGAAAATTAATTGATCTGCTCGTGAACAATCAAGCGGTAGTGGATGCTACTGATTACCTTGGCCTTTCACCTTTACACCTGGCATGTCAGAGAGGGCACCAGAATGTCATGGTAATTAGAGAATTTTGTTTTATTGCAGACAGGTAACTCTGGTTCAGTTAATGTTGTTCCAGTACTAATGGGTAGAATGGGAATTGATTGTGTTTTCAACTTTTCCATCTATCTCTGAGTTTTGGTTTTTGCATAGTCATAATAATCTCATCCGTGTAGAATACTGAGCAAAATATAGTATAAATGTTTAATTCATCAAAATAGTTCTTACTTGGAGTAGACTTATTATATTTGGCTAGATTACAACCACAGTGGCCAACATACTAGATTTGTGATGGCATGTAGTGACCCATGCTACATGTGATATGGCTTTAGAGTTCAGATCAAATGATATTGTCAGGAGCTTGTAAGTTAGAGAACAAATGACTTTCAGAAAGAATATCATTCAGAGAAATAACAATGTGAATAAAGATATTTAGTTACATGTCTATATGGCTCAAAAGAATAATAATAAATACAGTTATTGTGACTGTATATGGATTTAATATCGTCTTTATCTCCTTGGAGCCCTGTATATCTTTAATTCTTACAAGATTTAGGAAGTCATCTATAATAATTGCAAATGCTGAGCTTATAATATTGATCATTAGCTTGTTTCATGTAGAAGCTATGGCTGTCAGGTTAATTTTGGAACAATTCTAAAGCTGTCTGTACATGTCAGGTATTTATTTTGTAGCATTGCTAGGTAAGCCTGCAACTGTCAGTAAACTTAGCACACAGCACGATAAAACAAGCAACAAAAGTTTAATAACCAGAGAGTGGTGAATATTATATTTAACTTGTGCAATTTTAAGATACTGTCAGGTATATTTTGTTTTTACTGTGTTCATCCATGCTTCATTTAAATCTACTAAATTAAAAAAATAAAATATAAAAACTTAAGACTTAAGGAAATAACTTTCAGGAAGTATTTTAATGCTGAAATATTACTTGTCATTGTATAAAAAAAAAATAAGTATTTGATAGACATTTTATATTCACCATAACAGTAAAAAGTGGATAAAATACTTACTTATATGGAAATGACAGACACTCTTTACTCTAACTGTTTAGGTTAGAGAAACACTCTTTGCTTTAACTGTTTAGGTTAGACAACAGACAATCTTTACTTTAACTGCTCAGGTTAGAGAGACATTCTTAGCTTTAACTGTTTAGGTTAGACAGACACTCTTTGCTTTAACTGCTCAGGTTAGAGAAACATTCTTAGCTTTAACTGCTTAGGTTATACAGACATTCTTAGCTTTAACTGCTTAGGTTAGACAGACAATCTTTGCTTTAAATGTTGTCCATAATTAGATCTAGGTACAGTGGCTGCCAAGGCCGGCACAATTTAGTAGGCCACCATCTACGAACGGGATCTCTCAATGGGTCCCGGGTATCCATTAATACCAGTAGTTTAGACACTCTTTGCTATAATGCTTATGTTAGAGAGAGACTCTTTGTTATAACTGCTTAGGTTAGAGAGGGACTTAACTATAACCATTTAAGTTAGAGAGATAGTATTAAGTTTCACAACACTAAAGCAATCTCTTGGATATGTCTCCTGTTGGCAAACTGAGACATAACTTGGTGACTATCACAGTAAAACAGGCCTGTGCTAGGACGTGTTCAAAATTGCACACTTCTGTTTTTGTATTTGAATATCTTAGCTGCATAACCTAAACAAATAGATGCATGAACATTAATAACAATATTTATTTTGATTTTGTCACCATCTTCATCACCTGAATTTCATGTTAGAAATTTTGTTGTATTAAATGAAATACTTAAATTCTGGTATGTCTATAATCTGTCAATTACTGTATGTAACACTGGGATTTAAGTCTGATTTTGTGATTATGATGAATCTGTAAAGGTCAGCAGTATTAAATATATATAACAATTTGTTTATAAATGTCACTATCAGTAGTAATATTTAACCCCAGCCCCCATCTACACACACACACATAGTGTCAGTGTTGTTACTAATGTGTTCCTCAGCATTCATGAAAACATTAGTATTGATACGTCTTCTAGTACTATACAGAGTTTAGTACAAATGTACCCCCCCCCGCCCCAGTATTTATTGTTAGCATTAATATCCCTTCTCCCCAACCCCCCGTATGTATCACATAAACATCAGTACTATGTTACCCACCCCCATCAGTATTCATTAAGTAAATATAATAATAATATTTTAACCCCCCCCCCCCCCTTCTTTATTCATTATATAAAAATCAGTAGTAATGAATGTCTCATGAGTTTGCACCACAACATACTGTTTTATTTGAAGTTTACACTTTTAAAGAAAAAAATCCAATAAATAGTTAATTTTTAATTTCACCAATTAATTATTGTATATTTCATCTGGTGAGAAATGATGAATTGTACATTTCAGCTTTTATTGCTACACTATGGGGCAGACATCATGGCCAGGGACAACGAAGGCAACACTCCGTTGCACCACTGCTGCCACAAAGGCCACGAGGATGTATGTATTCTTCAGGGTTTTAAAAAATTTTTTTAATGAGAAGTAACACATTATTATATACTTTCTTGGCTTATAAATAACTCTCTGAAGTTTTAAAAGTAGTGCTTGTTTTTATTCTTCCTTTCTCTTATATGAAAAAACTAAAAGTAATATAAACAGATTGGATGTTCATTTTATCTTATGCTCGCCATTATGTTATTATCATATTCTATTGAAATCTTCTGGGTTTGTTTTTTTAATCACATTTTGGTATTTTTTAAATGTATGTAGAATACTGGCAAGTTTTTATGATTTGAATTTGTTATAATTAACAAAACAAAGAGCATATAAGACATTTTGGACTTCAGGATTTAATTTTACAGTTAAAAAAGAAATTGTATTTTACCTCTTTCTTTCTGACAGTGTGTAAAGGGTCTTATATTTTTCAATAACTCACTTCTGAAACTGGATATTAATGCAGTCAATGAAATAGGAGACACGGCATTGCACATGGCAGCAAAGTGGGGATATGGTAAGCAACAAAATAACTTGACTTCAAACAAATAGATGTGAATATCTTGTTCACTGAAATTATTAAGAAAGAGAATTTCAGAGAAGTACTTCTATGCTATTTGTATAGTAATTAGTATCATAAAGATTATATTTATGTATGTATTAATTCTATTTCTACTGTAATCCTGTACATGCAGTTGATGTATATATTATACTCTGAAATGTGTTATATGCAAGAAGATAATTGATTAGCTACATTAAGAACATAATTTTGAATATTTTCTTAATTATCTAATATATAATATTCTATTTGGACATAATTTTTTTTTAAAAATGGGCATGATTTAAAAAAAATATTTCAGAAAGTATAGTAAATATTCTCCTGGGAAATGGAGCACTTGCAACCATCAAGAACCGCAAACGTCAGTCTCCCATCCATGTAGCACAGAATTTTAAGGTTCAACGGCTTTTGCAAGCTGCAGCTGAGGGTTTTGAACTCAGCACTGTGTCTTCACTTGTAAGCATTTTTCAAAGTATCTTCATTCCAGTTTAAAGTGAAGTCATACTTTTTTTGTTGTGTTGATAGAAACTGCCCAAAAGTGATTATGAACAAGGCTGGAGTTGCATGCATATAAAACTTGCCAACAGCGAATGGGTTAATCTGGCAGAAAGAGAAGAGAGAATGAACTTGTTATAATTATATAAATATTTAGTTGTTATTCTTCATAGTCTTGCTGTATAATGCATATCAAACTTTTTGCCCTGTTTTTTAATCTTGGATGACTGCATATAGTTTGGACAAATGTTTTTCTTGATGTTGATATCTCAATGACTGACGATTTGCTTAAAAGTACCAAACTCTGTCAATAATGCACTATCAGAATTCACTTCTTTCAGCCCATTTCTTGTATCAGTGTAAATTACTGTTTGGTTGTCTGTTGCTTTGTCAGAATTCACTTCTTTCAGTCTGTTCCTTACATTAATGTCATTGTTTGTTTTATGTGTTTGGTTGTCAATTACCCTGAATTTATGTTTCTATGCAGCATTCACAGCTTGACTCAAAAGATGCACGTTTCCGTTCCACATCCTCTGCTTCAAGCAGTGATTCACATAAACACAGCTTTGACTCACAAAGCTCTAAAGGTTTCACTTCAAGTTGTTTTGAAACTGCGTCATTAGATGATGAGCAGAACAAAGAGCTGCAGAAAAAGAAAGACAGATTGTTCAAGGCTATCATTGTTGGAGACATTCAGCTGGTGTGTACAATTGTGATTTGTATCAGAAATTGAATGTATATGATTATCTACAACTGTGAAATATATATGGTGTGTGTACTACTATGATTTGTATCACTTAGAAATTAAATGAATATAATGTGTTTAAATCTGTGATTAGTATCAGTTAGAAATTGAATGAATATAATTTTTGTAGAACTGTGATTTGTATCACTGAGAGGGTGACTAAATATGATGTGTACCAACCCTGATTTGTATTGGTAAGAAGGCGACTGAAAGTATGATGTGAAGAGCTGTGATTTGTATCAGCGAGAAGGTAACTGAATATGATGTGTATAGAACTGTGATTTGTATTTGTGATAAGGTGACTGAATATGAGTGTGTAGAACTGTGATTTGCATTGGTGATAAGGTGACTGAATATGATGTGTGGAGAATTGTGATTTGTATTGGTGATAAGGTGACTGAATATGATATGTGGAGAATTGTGATTTGTATTGGAGAGCAGGTGATTGAATACAATGTATATAGAATTATGATTTGTATTGGTGTGAAGGTGACTGAATATGATATGATGTATGTAGAATTGTGAGATATGTTTTGTGAAGATTGCTGAATATAATTTGTGTACAATTGGGATTTGTATTAGTGAGAGAGTGTGTGCACATGAGCATGTGTGTGAAAGGGTAAATTTTCTTGACTGAAAGAAAGAGCTTGAATGAGACAAGTTATAAAGAAGTCATACAGGCGTGTTTTATGTTTTGTGTGCACGTTTGCACGTGTGCATGCAGGAAAAATGCTAAAGAAAGTCATGCTTGCCTCATTTAGTTCATCTTACTACACTTTTAACTTATAAAAAAATGCTACACACTTTGAATTTTCTCCTTTATGGTAGAAGCAAGTTTGAAAATGATGCTGTTTTATAAAACTATCCTGTGTGTGTGTGTGTGTGTGTGTGTGTGTGTGTGCCTGCGCGCGTGTGCATGCATGTGTTCCTACTGTAAAATATAGCTTAACATATATTTTATATTTAGGTTAAATTTTACCTGGGAATTCAAGGAAAGGTTGATGATCAGCAATCAGATGAAGATTGTCAGATGTTGTCTGATGCACCAGGCATTTTGAGTGACTTGTGTCACCCATTATGTCAGTGCCCAAAGTGTCAAACAATACATAAGGTAAGAGGCTTTGCCCAAAGTGTCAAACAATGCATAAGGTAAGGGGCTTTGCCCAAAATGTCAAACAATACATAAGGTAAAGTTAATGATTTGAGGCTTTTCCCAAAGTGTCCAACAGTACAAAAGATAAAGTTAATGACTTAATAGACATCAGGTATATATTAATACCCACAGTGCCAAAAGTACATAAGATAAAGTTAATAATTGTGCTCTTATGATGCTATTGGAAATTACATGTATGTGTTAGTCATATCAGAATGAAAACTCACCATTTAAACTCTTTGAAAAAGTGTATTCATGATAAGTATTTTAAGTGTTCTTATAATGTTTGAAAAACATAATTATTATCTTTTCACATTGTCATAACTAATTTATATTTTAAGCATGCATAAATGTAAGTAGATTAGTAGTAACAATAGATTTAGAATTTAAAGTAGATTTAAAATTATAATTGGATGATACAATCTTTCTGCTTGTTTTTTTTTTCATCGATATTATTATATTTTTTCATGTCATGAAAACATTTCTAGGCAAGACAAAAGATCTACCAGATATTGAACATTAACATAAAGGATGCATCAGGTTACACACCACTTCACATGGCAGTATTATACAGTTATGAGGACATGGTTCACTTATTCTTGTGCAGTGGTTCCCAAGTGAATACACAGAATCACAAAAGCTGTACACCCCTACACACTGCAGCTGTCATCAAGATGCTTCCGGTATTTTATATATGCTGAGGTCTTTTGTGTGCATGTGTGCTACATAAATGATTACAGGTGTTTTTGAAATGTAAGCGTTTGATTCTGTCCATACACAATGTGTCTGGAACACAGAGAATCCAGAGAATATCTTTTGTTATGGTTGTGTAGAAATAGGTATTTGTCCATGTTCAAATCATATAGCATATGGTTGTGTATTTTTGTACAGGCAAAATGTTGTCATGTGGTTGTGTAGAAATAGGTATTTGTCCATGTTTGCATGAAATATTGTCGTTGTGTTCATGAATGTATTTCTGTACATGACAACATCATGTATGCTTATACAGAAATATGTATGTTCTGTGTTCATATATGAAATTGTATATGGTTGTGTAGAAATATGTATATTTCTATGTTCATATACTCATGTTGTGTGGAAGTATATATTTCTGTATGTTCATATGAATTGTTGGCATGTGTTTGTGTACAGATATGTCCATGTATTTCCTTGAAATATTGGCATATGATGTAGTAGTGTGGATATGTGCGAGTGTTGTACACTTTGTATTAATTTTTAACTCAAGAAAATGTGGGAAAACATTTATGAAAATTAGAAACAAAAATATAACTCACTTAGCAGAGGTGGTTTGTTTTATTGTTGCGATAAGTTTCTGCTTTGCCATGCAGATTAAGAGTGAATGTTTATATCAGAGATTCTTTTCTTTTCTCTATTCCCAGTATTGTGTAAGTGAAGTTTACATAGAGATTTTTTTCTTTTCTCTGTGCCCAGTATTGTGTAAGTGAAGTTTACATAGATACAGAAAGTTGTCAGCATGATGTGTGACAGCCTATCAGTTCCAGGCCTCGTGACATTTGTAAAATTATTTGTTCCTTGAAATTATTTTGTTAGTAATTAATACTGCTCTGTGATGAATGAATCTGTAAGAAGACAAAGGACACTTGCACAATTCAGCACAGAGGAATGTTTGCAAAGCCAGGCAAAATGTACCCTAGAGATGAGTAACCTGAAAACTGTGCAAACATATCAGAGAGAAGATTGTCATAAAAAGTAAATGCAATGTGTCAAAGATTACCCTGAAAGCTAGGTAAAATGCATGAAAAAGTTTACTGACTTGAAAATTTTGTAAATGTGTCTGTCACATAATGGCTTATGTAGCCCACACCCCTCTTCTAAAAATAGACTACACATAAACCTACGTTCTAGAAAGGTTGACCTTATCCTCAGGTTGGAAACATACTTGAATGTTCTTGACAACTCACCAAACTAACCAAATCAAAGCACAGCTCAGCCACTTGGATGAATGTTTCAGAAATGCACCTGTGAATTGTTAGTTAAATGCAGTTGACCATCGGGGCAACACATATTTTGTCTCCTGGCAAAGTATATTCATACTACTAATCTTATCGCCAGTTATCAACAAAGAAGGAAATCATCTTCTGTATATATTACTGTCAAAGATCAGCACTTTGTCTGAGATTCTTTCTGAGACTTGGATGCCATTTTATCTGGAATGTTGGTTTGACAAGAACTGAGCTGCAAGCCACACCAGAACAGAATGACCTACAGGTCAGAGACACAGTTCCACGGACCTTGTGTGTGACTGTATAAACATATATATATATCACTGGGACCCCAGACCTCATGTCAGGGAACCAAAACTAAATGACCATAAAACCAACAAGCTGAACAGCTTCAGACAAAGTCTACCAAAGTATTTTAGAGTTCACTCAAAAACATTCAGTGTTCTGTTATAAACTCATTATACTTTGCTCATACAAACGAACCAAATAACTACTGGTCATGATTATGATTCTTAAATGTTTATAAACTCTAATTGTAACTGTTGAACTATTGTTGTATGTAACCATGCTGTCTTATGTTATTTCTTGTTAAATACATTTATTGCTGAATACATTATTGTTGCTACTTAGATCATTTGTGTTAGCAAGACTCATTTACATTTTGTATGTTGTAGTCTGTCACCTGTATTTACTTACTATCTTGGCTGTTTCTATCAGGGGGACTCGAGCTATCTTCTAGAACTATCACTCTTCTATTCTACTTATTTATCATTCATCTTCCTAATATGTGTGGCCAGCCAGAAGGTGTGTTTTGAGGATTAGCCTAAGGTTACAGGTGGCCTTGGGTGGTGGTGGTGTATTAACAGTTCGCACATTTCTCAGCAAAAATGTCACAGTACCATAGAGATGATTTTCCTGAAAACTAGGCAAAGTGTGTCACATATGATTGGCTAGAGGTATGGTGTCCAAAAACTTAAATGCAATTTATTAAAGACTATACTGACAACAATGGCATAATGCATGACAGCGTTCATTGGCTTAAAAATTTTGCAGATTTGTCATACAGATGATTGTCCAGAAAACTAGGCAAAATGTATAAAGTTCATTGACTTGAAAATTTTGCAAATTTGTCATACAGACAGTTGGCCAGAAAACTAGGCAAAATGTATGAAGTTCACTGACTTGAAATTTTTGCAGATTTGTTGTACAGGCAATGGCACATTATGTACAAGCAGTTGCTAACATTTACTTTGCATGTATTTCAGATTTATTTTTAGTAAAATCTATGCAAGTTTGAAAATAAAACATTCAAATTTGTTGATTGTTTAATATCAGATAATGGAGAGACTGGTTCAGAGCAACGCTAAAGTGAATGTGCGTGACAATAGAGGCGACACACCATTGCACATCTGTAGTGCAAACGGTTTTATGGCTGGTGTAAATCTTTTACTGCAGGTAATTTTTATTTCTGTGAAGTTTACTATTATCGATCTGTAACAGATATATTGGCATTGATTCAAAATTGCATAATTTGAAAATAGAAGATACCTGGAATTGAAAGAGAAGGCAATATCACACTTATAATGCATAATGCAAGTTTTGCTGATCACTGTTTTCTGAAAAATATTATTTATGAAATCTCTTCCTCGTCATCTTGGGAAATCAATGGGAAAGACATCTTTTATAACTATGAAATGATTTATTAATGGAAGAAGTTTAATTTTCCTTTGGCATGAGAAATATAATAATAATTTTCTCATATTACTGAGGAAAAATCAATAATTTATCTCCCTCTGGTAAATTCAACAATTGTTTTCCTTTAGTAAATACATTCCCCCTCCCCCATACATACACAAACACACTCACACACTGTGGAAATAGAAAGCTTCCTTGTTATTTTCTCTTTTTACTTTGATAAATACAATATTTTACCTTTACTGCAGGAAATAACACTTTTCTCCCCTTTGGGTGCTAAATATAATAATTTTCTCCTTTTATTATAGTAAATAACAATAATGTTCCCCCCTTTTATTAGTAAATATGATAATTTTTTCACTTTGATAAATACAACAATTATTTCCCTGTATTTTATTATAGTAAATAACAATAAAGTTCCTTTTATTAGTAAATATGAATACAACAATTATTTCCCTGTATTTTATTATAGTAAATAACAATAAAGTCCCCCCCCCCACCCTTTATTAGTAAATATGATAACTTTTTTCACTTTGATAAATACAACAATTATTTCCCTGTATTTTGAAGTATAGAACTTTTCTCCACTTACTATTGGAACTATATGTAAAAGCAACAAGATATCATCAATTGTTAAGGATGGTGAGGAATAAAAAAATACCAGACTGCTAGTTTAATAAGTCACTAAAATCTAACAGAAGCTAAACTATTCATTAAAATAATAATTGCTATTCTACTATTCTGTTCATATTTTCCTCTTATTTGCTTTAATTCAATCTCTCATTTAAATATCTTCAGCATGGAGCAGATGTGAATCTTGTAAATCACCGTGGAAACTCTGCCCTGCATGAAGCTTCTGAACATATGCAAGTTGACATTGTCAGAGTTTTGTTGGAAGCAGGAGCAGATCCTACTTTAAGGAATAAACTAACTCAGACAGCTTTTAACCTGGCCAAGGTAAGTTTTATAGTCAGTCTTAACAAACTAACTCAGACAGTGTTTAACCTGGCCAAGGTAAGTTTTATAGTCAGTCTTAACAAACTAACTCAGACAGCTTTTAATCTTACCAAGGTAAGTTTTATAGTTGTTCTTAGACAAATTCAGACAGTTTTTAACCAGGCCAAGGTAAGTTTTATATTCAACAAATAGACAAACTCAGACAGCTATTAATCTAGCCAAGGTAAGTTTTATAGTTAATCTTAACAAGGGCCAATGCAGAAAATTGACAATAGCACACCAGCAAATCAGCATAACAGTTGCAGATAAGCATATTTAACCAGTTTTCCACTGTTATGCTGATTTGCTGGTGTGCTATTGTCAATTTGACTCAAAGCTCCCATTCACTAATTTATACCGAGAAATAGATTTTATAAAATAGATACACAAATAGATATATAGACGGACATAGAGCAAGACGTAATCCTTAGACTATCACTATAGTTTATGATAAACAAGAAGTGACGTTAGGCTAACAGATATGCAAGAATAAACAATTAATAAAAATTTAATAAAAAGGAAAGTTTAACAATATTTAAAATGAATAAACAAAATAAATTCTGTCCTACTTTCTATCATAAGCACTTTATCACACTGGAGTCACTGTTCAAGGCTACTTAGCAGCGGGCAGTTCTCACAAGATATGTCACAAGCTGGTAGGTGCTTAATAGGACTTGTCATATCAAAGTAGGCACCCAAAGCCCACATCATAGATTTAAAAAGAAAGATAGAAACTGAAACCATGAAACATAGGTAATTGCAGAATATAAATATAAAGTTTGGAGACCCCTTTCCTTCATATACAATGTTTTAGACAAGCATATTATTTGTGCCAATATCATATTGCTTCTTATGTGTTAGAGTATTAGCTTCTCAAGTATTGTACTTATTCATGTCTACCTATGTTAGGGTACTTGCTTCTCAAGCATTTTACTTATTCATATGTTTTGAGTACTAGCTTCTCAAGTATTGCATTTATTCATGTCTATCATGTTAGAGTACTAGCTTTTTAAGCATTGTATTTATTCAAGTCTATCATGTTAGAGTACTAGCTTTTTAAGCATTGTATTTATTCAAGTCTATCATGTTAGAGTACTAGCTTTTTAAGCATTGTATTTATTCAAGTCTATCATGTTAGAGTACTAGCTTTTTAAGCATTGTATTTATTCAAGTCTATCATGTTAGAGTACTAGCTTTTTAAGCATTGTATTTATTCAAGTCAAAAAATGTGTTAGAATACTTGCTTTTTAAGCATTGTGTTTATTCAAGTCAACCAATGTGTTAGAGTACTAGCTTCTCAAGTATTGTACTTATTCAAGTCAAATACCTCAGTTTATTGCAACAACAAAAAATAAACAAAAATAAAAACTGAAATGATTTAAGAGTCTTGGCACTCACCGTTTTGCAAATTGCAAAGTGGTTGAGTGGTTAAGTACTGATTTATTACGATAGTTTTTGCTAAAGTTTGCATTTTACATGTTGGATATTGCCACACAGAGAATATGTTGTAGCTAAAACATTTCATTTTATTTATTGGATATTTGTCGCACAGAGAATGGCTAAAGCATTGCATTTTATATGTTGGATATTGTTGTACAGAAAATGTGTTATGACTAAAGCATTGCATTTTATATGTTGGATATTATTGCACAGAAAATGTGTTATGACTAAAACATTGTATTTTATATGTGGGATATTATTGCACAGAAAATGTGTTATGACTAAAGCATTGTATTTTATATGTGGGATATTATTGCACAGAAAATGTGCTCAAAGCATTGTATTTTATGTTGGATATTGGACACAGAGAATATGTTATGGCTAAAACATTGCATTATATGTGTTAGATATTAGTGAACAGAGAATGTACTGTGGCTAAAGCAATGCATTATATGTGTTAGATATTGGTGAACAGAGAATGTACTATGGCTAAAGCATTGCAATATTATATGTGTTAGATATTGGTGAACAGAGAATGTACTATGGCTAAAGCAAATTTTTATATAGTGATCAAGGCATTGCATTGTATGTGTAGGATGTCATTTTGCAGAGATTGTTACCAAGAGAATCTAAAACAGTGCATTGATTATTTCGGATATCAGCAGAGGAAATATTACTATTATGGCTGAATTGCTCAAATATTACATTGTATGTTTAGGATATCAACACAGAGAATATACTTCAGAGTGCAATGGCTGAGTGGCAAAAGAAGCATATGGAGCAGAGACCAAGAAGTATTTCAAAGAGAGGTTTAAGATTTTTTTGTCATTTTGCACATTGTAATCTTTATAGCCTGTTTCAGAACATACTTGTTTAGATTATCTCAGTACTGTGTGATTTTTTTCTTTCTTTTCCTTTTACAAAAGTAGAAGTAAAAGAACTATATAAATAAAACTTTTTGACTTATGCCTTTTGCTAAAATTAAAATAATATTTGACTTTGATTTTAATAATTTGTTTGAAGCATTTGCTTTTAAATTATCTTATTAATCTGACATGTTTTTATGTTTTTAAACCCTTATTAACTATCTTTCATTATCCATTAATCCAGGCTTTTATTCATTTAAAATAAAATAATTAACTGATAATTAATCTTTTTTTCTTATCAGTTTAAAGATTCTAATTTTTTTGTTTTGTACCTAACCACTTTCACACCTTATGATCCCTTGTGTGTGATTTGGTATGCTCTTTGTAATTGATGATAATTATTTGTAGTAGTTGCTGCTACTGCTCAAGTTGGTGCACACGAGCTATTTGCTGCATTTGAAGAGAAGGACCTCGAGACGCTGAAAGCATTGACTGCTGCAATCAGAACTTTCCACAAGGAGGGCAGCCTGCGAAAGGCCATAACTCTTGACAAGAGTCGTACACTGCTGGCCTCTCTTTCCTGCTCACATGCCATCCAGAACTTTGACCATTCATCACTGCGATTTGTTGAACCTTGTGATAAGAGCACTCCTTTGCATATGTTGCAGATTTATTCTTTAACCAACGACTCATATTCCCTAGCCAACTCAGATTCCCCAGCTAACTTATGTTCCCAGGCCAATACAGATTCTATAGCTCAATCAAAAGAGGGATGCATTAATGACAAAATGAAAATGAATGTAGAGGAGCTGGGAGAAGGGAGTCCATTTATGACTGAACAGTTGCCAAATAAAGAATCAATATCTGATGATGAAAGGTATAGAGACGATCCTTTGGTGTATGTACAATCCCCACCAAAGCCATTAGCACTCAGTGTGCAGTCTCCATCAGAGCCATTAGAACCAAGTGTACAGTCCTTATCGGAGCCATTAGAACTGAGTGTACAGTCCCCACAAGAGCCATTAGAACTGAGTGTACAGTCCCCACAAGAGCCATTAGTGCTGAGTGTACAGTCCCCATAAGAGCCATTAGTGCTGAGTGTACAGTCCTCACCAGAGCCATTAGTGCTGAGTGTACAGTCCCCATAAGAGCCATTAGTGCTGAGTGTGTAGTCCTCACCAGAGCCATTAACACTGAGTGTACAATCTCCATCACAGTCATTAGCATTGAGGGTACAGTCTCCATCAGAGACATTAGTACTTGTGTACAATCCCCATCAGAACCATTAGTATTTTGTTTTCAACCACCATCAGTTTTTCCAGTAGAGGCATTCTGTGTGTAATTTCCGTTAGGTGCTCTACTAGTAGAACTTGTGCCTTGTATACAATCTTCATTAGATGTTCTATCAGTAGAGCCATTAGTGCATTGTGTGACCATCATATACTCAAGTAGAACCATTAACCTTTTGTGTACAAACCCCATCATATATGCATCTAGCATTGTGTGTGAAAACCTCATTAGATACACAACCAGAAGAAGAATTAACACTTTGTGTGTGAAATCCACTAGATACACAGCCAGAAAAGCCATTAGCATTGTGTGTGAAAACCTCATCATATACATAACCAGAAGAACCATTAGCACTGTTTGTGTAAACCTCATCATATACATAACCAGAAGTGCCATTAGCACTCTGTGTGAAAACCTCATCATATACTTAACCAGAAGTGCCATTAGCGCTATGTAAGCAAATGCCATCAGATGAAACAACTAGTGGATCCTAAACCTTGTGAGGTAGAAATATTGGGTGATAAAGGAAACTTAGAGGATTATGGAGAGAGAAGTGAGGTTAAATCTTCTTCCCCAAAAGTAATTACTGAACACTGAGGTAGAAATGTTGCATCATAAAAAAAACTGGAGGACAGTGTGAAACATGGTGAAGCTAATTTTTTTCTCCAGAAGCTTGATTCATAAACAGATTGAGGCAGAAGTGTTACCTCATTAAAAAAATTAATTAGTGAGGCTAATTGTTCATCTCACAACTTGTCTGCTAAATGAAGTTTAAAGTACACTCTAGAGAACAGATGAGTGAATTCTCCTCAGATTTGAACCTTGAACTTAATGAAGGTGGAAATTTTGGAAGCTAAAGGAAAATTAGAAGAAAACAATGAACACAGCAAACATAATTTCCATTTCCAAGTCTTGATTACTGATCGGTGTGTAAAATTGAAATGGCAGATTTTGAGACAGTAAAGGAAATTTAGGAAGCATTGGAAACATCATTGAGGCTGTTTTCTTATTTCTGAGACTTCATTCCTTTAATGTTGTGTGATAGAAACGTCACATAATTAAGGAAAGCTAGATGGACAATGGATAGAACATTTGGGCTTTTCCTTCTTTCCAAGATTTCATTTTTGTATGGAGTAAGATAGAAATTTAAGATTGTAATGGAGTAGACAGTTGAGAGAATTATGAGATTAGTTCTCTCTTCCCAAGACTTTATAAATGTTGCATTGTAAAGGAAAATTGGATGATGGAGATATTCTGTTTGTCTTAGACTTCATCCTCAGAGAGTAAATGAGAGCTGACAGAATGACAAAACTTTTTTGAAAGATTATGTGCTAAATTTACTCTCTGATGAATACATTGTTCATATGTCAATTTATTTACAGGTGAAAAATAAGGGAAACAACTGGTGAATAAGGACATCTTTATTTACACCAAGTGTAGCCATTTTATTTGGTAAATAGTAATAAAGTTATTGTGTAGAAAAAAAATAAATGCCCAATTCTTTATTTTTTCTGTAAGCTGAGACAGTTTTAAAAAAAAAAAGTTGCAGTATAATTTCTTTTCTGCATGTATTCAAGATTGAAGCATTATATTTCAGGCTTTTAATTTTTAAGAAAAAAATAGTTTAAAAGTAATTTGAGCTTCAAAATTTGGAGTCGCAAAGTGCACTCTATTGTTTGCCATTTAATTTAGAAAGTGACAATAAATGCTCTTATGCCTTTTAATTAGTGGTGTTAAAGAGTTGTTTAAAATTTTGCAGCGCTTTTCTCAGCCCTTCTGTTGTAATTTTAATAGCAGTCATTGGTTTGTTTAATGTGAATTTCAAAGCCAGCATTTGGTAGTGATGGCTATCATCATGGAACTGCAGTTTTGTGATCTTTGGGCTGCAGTTATATGATCTTATGGCTGCAGTTTAGTGATCTTATGGCTGCAATTTTGTGATTTTATGGTGCAGTTTTGTGATCTTTGGGCTACAGTTGTGTGATTTATGGCTGCAGTTTTGTGATCTTTGGGTTGGGAATTTTTTTTGATCTTATGGCTGCAGTTTTGTAATCTTTGGGCTAGTCTTGTGGCTTTAGGGTAACAGTTTTTTGATTTTAGAGTTGAATCTACAAGCAGTAGTGCTCAGTCTCTACATTCACTCCCCTATTCTAAATACTTGTAAAGAGAAGAAAAAAACTAAACATGCAGTAGACAACAGAATGCAATGCATATTTTGAAAAATGACTCTCCTTCTTTTGCACTTGGGCATCAGTGAAATACCCATTGTAAATCCCAGCATTTCACTTTGGATTTTATTGCTTGATACAGTCTCTGAGTAGCACTGTTCTCAGAATATCAGGCACTGCACATTTGCACTTTCACCAGATTTGCTTATTATTTATTTTGCTGCTTGTTAATTTCTCTTTTGTTTGTCTTCTTGGGACAGCATCTATCCAGTATTAGTGGTTATCACTCACATGTACAGTTTTTGTTCATGCATTTGTTAATATGATCTTACCTCAGCCTCCTGGAGTGCAATGTAAATTATTCACTTTTTATGTATAAATCATTTTATAAATTGATGAAGACATTTAGTATTGAATGGACAGTACTGATGAGAATACATATATTTTCTTCATGAATTGGTCCCTTGCTTACAAAGTGGAGGTGAGGAATTGGTCCCTCACTATGGGTTGAATGAAATAGCTTACCTAATGCAGGTGAATATATATATATAAAACACAATGAATTTTTTATTGAAATATATATCTTGTAAAAAAATAACAATAAAGAAAAAAAATTAAGTTAAATATTAAAGACCAAGTTAAAGAAATGAACTAATTTGTAACATTGACTTTATAACACTAATATTAGTAATACAGTAAATTGAGTAATGTGGACAAATTCAGTTCACTTCGATATGCTCTTAGTTCTCGTTTTGGATGTGTTTGTACCTGCAAAGTTTTCTGGGGGCAAATCAAGCATGGCTTTAAAAAAATTATTAGTTCATATGTGTAGGATTCTTATCAAAGCTATGTCATTTGATGAAGGAAAAAAATTATAACAGATTCTATATCTTGTTAGTCCTTTGGATCTCTATCTTTATTCTGTGACAGATTCTATATCTTGATTAGTTCTTTGGATCTGTGTTATTACTCAGTGAAAAATTCGATATTTTGATTAGTTCTTTGGATCTGTATCATTGCTCTGTGACAGAACTATATCTTGATTGTTTTATTTGAGCTATGTCATTATTCTGTCACAAATTCTATATATCTTGTTGGTTCTTTGGATCCATGTCATTATTCTGTGACAAATTCTATATATCTTGTCTACTTTTTTTTTGGATCTATGTCATTATTTTGTGACAAATTCTATATCTTGATTGCTTTTTATATTCTATGTCATTGTGACAAATTCTATATCTTGTTCTTTGGATCTGTATCTAGACTGTGACAAGTTCTGTCTTATTACTTCTTTGGTTCCCTATCTTTACTGTGATTACAGTAGTATCTGTTTCAACTAATTGTTACACATAAAATAAAGCCTGATAAAAATAACTGTACCACACAAAATATAGTTTTATCTTAGCTTATTAAATTTTTGCTATTTAAAAAATAAAACCAATAATATTTAATAAATTGTATAATATTACATTGTACAATTATCTCCCTGGATTTTTTTTTTAATAAAAAAATCTTTTCCTTAGGTATGCTTGCATTGAGAATTTGCAGAAATTCTATGTGCCATGAATTTTATTCAAAGACTAACATTCTTCTTTCTCTTTGTGCATGAAATACTAAAAGCCTCTTCATTATTAATTGCTTGGTTTGTTGCCTCTCACTGAAAGTGGCTTCCTTTTTCTGCTCTTAGAATATTTCCATATGCAAGATTTTTATGGGTAGAAATCTTCCCTCAATTATTTATTTTTAAATGAACAAAAGTACTGTGAACAGCTTTGAAAAGAAAAAAATGATACAATTTCCACTTCATTGCAGTGAAGAGAAAATACTTTGTTTACAGTGGCATTGTCAGGGGGAAGTAACTCATGATAGGTGCAATGATAGCTGAATGCTATGAGTTAGTTAAAACGAAAATAAATTTCTGAATATTTGGTAATATTTCTTAATGCATAAGATCTATCAGTTATATTGCATTTGGTAGGTATGTTAGTACGTTTAGAATGTGCAGATATGTGTTGAAAGAAAGTATTTGCAATGTTTTATTTTGAGATTTTATGATGCATTTATTTCAACAGTATTGGTACAGTCTGGATCAATCAGCTAATTGTTATTGCTTTATGTAGTATGTAAGCTGTAAGGTGTGATTGATAAGTAAGATGGGTCAAATTCCTACTTATGTAAAGATTGACTTACATGGAACAGTGTTTACATACGTTGGGAAGTACCTATACTTGTATGCATGATGCACATTTGGAAAACGAAATATTTTAAATTGCAACACAGACAAGGCTGTTGTTAATCTGAGATTATCTCCATGAAATTTTGAGGCATCAGCAATTCTAAGCTCAGTTGTTTTATTTAACCACAAGCCATTGTGGTGCCACTTTAAGGCATTGACCACACTAACTTCAAGATCACTACTTTTGTAATTACAAGGAATCTTGTTATTTGGAGCATTGTCAGCATGAGTATTAACGGCACCACTTCTGTTCATCACAGTTCATTTTGATATAAGGTATTGACAGCAATAGCACTTTGTAAATCATGGGTAATTATCTTACCAAAAGTGAAAAACATGGGCAGTTATCTCATCAAATAAACATATTTTTCTACAGACACAAATAAACTGTTGAATAAAAAGAAACAGAAAAAATACATAAATATTCTGTAAAATAAAATGGAAATAATTTTTAGAAAAAAGTTCTTAATTTTGTGAAGCAGTTTTTGTTTATAATGTGCAAAATGTATGTTGCATGTTTGCATTCTCTTTGTTATATGACGCAAGAAGGCTTCACCATTGTCATTCATTTATTTACACTATGTATTTTAATATATTCATATTTTGCAAGGATTAAATTGTCTTCATTTTTGTTATAATGATAAGTTGATTTTTCATTACAGCATTTGCTTTTTTGTATAATGCCTAAATGATGATATTCTGTGCTTTCATTGTTTAAAATAAAAACTTTGTAAGGTTAAGATTGAAATTGTGAAAAGCTGGTCAACAAATGATTGTAATAAAATCATATGCATGAACACTAGAGGAAGCAGTAATTATATCAGAAGTAAAAGTTTCTCATACCAAAAAAAACCCAAACAAGAAACATCTGTATTAATAAAAAAATCATCAGCAATAAAATTATAATATTGAAATTATTTAGAAAACATTTAGGACAGTTTTATTTCAGTAAGTCTTATTCTTTATTGAAAGCAGATCATTTTTTTGTAACAAGAAAAACAGAACAGATCTAGCACTTACTTACCATGTGAAAATAATTACATTTTATATTGCTCTTGGAAGTCTTGATCAGTGTTTTTTTAATTGGGCTGGGTATGTGTATGTGTTTATATCATGATAACTGTAGTTACTAGTGTTTACAAATAGATAAACTAAGGATCAAACCCTCCATCAGTCTTATTTTTTTTTTTTATATATTTTTTTCCTTTCTATTGTTTAGTACATAGATTGAAGCGTTTTGAGCTTTAATGGAATCATTTGCTTAATAAACAACCATATCTATTTTTTTTGTTGTTATCATGATGAGAAATAAATATTTTTGTTTGTAAAGAAAGATTAGAATCTACCAGGTACTATTTTATTTTGTGAAGAAATGGGAACAGTCAGTTAATCTACTTGACAATCATTCAGCTACATGGTTATGTTATAAATTTAAATGTGTCTTAATAGCTCATATGATTTAAGATTATTTTGAAGAGATGATAGAAAGAAGAGGGGTGAAGAGAGATTGGATAGATAATAGAGAAAAGGGGGTGGAGAGAGAGAGTGGTTAGATAATAGAGAGAAGAGGGATGAAGAGAGAATGAAATGAAGAGAGTGAGATGAAGAAATGATAGAAGGGGTGAAAAGAATATATATTTGTGATATAAAATATTAAGAATGTTTTGTTTTCAAATAAAATTTAATAAAATCTTATTCAAAATGTGTGGGTTCTTTCTTTCTTTCTTTCTTTCCCCTTCCCCTCCCTTTCCTTCCTTCCTTTAATGAATAAATGAATGAATGGACAGTAACTGTTTCATTATGTATTTCTAAAAGCACAACACTCACAGTATTATTAATCATCTTTTCTGTTTTCTTTATTTTCCCACATAGTGGAACTACTTTCCCAAAAGAGAGATAGATAACTGTTTGGCATTTTAGTTCTAAATTTTAGAATGAGTAAAGAGAACAAGTAAAAAAAATATATAACTTTTAATTAAGAGACCTTGTTTGCTATTCAACTTTACTGTTGTTGTTGCTATGAATAGGGGGTTGGTTTAACTATGTCCATCCTAACAAGCACCCTCTTGTGTCTGGTTTATCCCAAATGTTTGGATTATATGAACACTGTCTTCACTGTCTAGTTATACATACATGTCACTCACTAGTTTATCTTGACTGACTTCTTTATTTTATTAATTATTATTCTCATTATGTTTTTCAATACCCAAGTGAGTTTCCTGTTTATTTTGACACATAATCTACCTTATTACACTTCAGGGCTACAACTGGTTTATCTTATTGTATGTACCCAGTGGGTTTATTTGTCACACTGCATACCTTATTGCACCTCAGCATTTAATTATTATACTCACAATGTCTGGTTTATTACATTTTAGAACATGGTTTATCAAATATTACGTCTCTGTTTTATGAACATCCTAGTGCATAGTTTATTTTATTCCATCTTTCTGTGTTATAGCCATCCTAGTGCATAGTTTATTTTATTCCACCTCTCTCTCTTTCTCTGTCTGGTTTATTTTATCATATCCCAGCCTTTCTTTTAGTGTACTTCAGTGTCTGGTTTATCATACTGTGCCCAGCATCAGGTTTAATATATTCCACTCCATCAACGTTTTCCACTGCAGTGTTTGTCACATTCTACTTCTGTGTTTAGATAAATTCCACTCCAGTGACTAGTTATCTCAAAGCACTTTAGTCTATCATATTCTGTTTCAGTGTCTGTTTTTTCATAGTCCCTTGTTGTGTCTAGTGTATCATATTACCCCAATAGTTTTTGGTTTCTCACCGTACCTCTGCAGTTCTGGTTTATCGTTGTGCCCATCTAGTGTTGGTTTATTTTATTGCTGCCCGCATCACATTTATTTTATATAAAATAAAAGTTATTTCACTAAATTGAAAAATGCTATTCGGTAACCTATCTATAGATTACATACAAGTTTCAAAGAATACAAGAAAATAATGCTTAACACACTTCCCATCAAGTAACCGCCATCCACACCCCACACTGTAAGAATTCAAGGGATTAAATTACGGAATCGGAAATTCTGCAGCAAAGAAGTAGTAAGGTTTTAAATAATGCAAAGAGATCAGTAGCCGTGTGTAACATGTCGGAAAGAATATCTGGCGTACTTTAATTAATGGGAGGTCCGGAAGTGGAATGAAGTAAACAGTAAGAAATTGTATACAGTTCAGTCTCGCTATGCTTGAGTTTAAAGAATAACGTCACATATGTAAAGTGTATAACAGTTCAGTCTCGCTATACTTGAGTTTAAAGAATATCGTCATGCATGTAAAAGTGAATACAGTTCAGTCTCGCGATACTAGTGTTTAAAATATATCGTCACACATGTAAAATATATACCTTTTCAGTCTGTTTCAAAGTATGTGGTCGTATGCGTAAAGTGTATGCACACACTTCTGTCTCGTGACGTAGTTCAAGGTATGTCGTCATTCTTGTAAAGTGCATACACATCAGTTTCGCTACACTCTAGTTCAAGGTATATCTTCATAAATGTCAATTTCTTTTAAATAAGGGAGGTTTGAAATATCCAATGTCCGAAATTGTCATTACACAGTTCATTGCGTCATTACACAGCTTTAATGATGTGCGCCTGTTTATTAAGGGAGAGAATTATAAAGCACATGTGAAAGGAATATATTAGAGTGTTTTGTCCCTTATACCTTCCAACCCGCGTTCTCCTACACAAATCTCTAGTGTAAATGATGAACTTAAGTACACAGTGTGTGGTGTGTGACACTTTTACCATAAACCTTCAGTTTTATTCCGGGAAATTAAACAAATGTTTACGCGGGACAGAGTTTAATATAACAAAATATTGATCAGTAATATAATAATGTATTAATTTTGTTGACATTATACTGTGTTTTATTTCCAGACTAATTAAACATATAAGTATACATATTACTCGTATGACATTGCAAAGCACCAATAGATTTACTTAACGTTTGTCATATATTTTTTCCCCTGTAAATGCAAACCAAAATGGCGAAATATTGTTTAAATGCAGCCGATACAGAAGTGGGCCCTATATTTTCTCCCTGTAATTGCTCCATTACTGTTGTTTAACACATTTCTACACTGCACCTTAATTGGACTAACATTTAGGGGGTTAAAGTGCAAGCCGAAATTGTTGATTATCAGTTTGAACCGCGTTGCTGATTGTCTGAGGTTAATGGAACGTACATGGTGCACACAAAACCTACGTTATCGCCAACTGTGCCGTTGCCGCGAGACAGGGGACATAATTATAAGACGAAAATTGGAATTACCCAGTCGCACAAGCCGTGTGAATTCGCTTCCTTCTTTTTATTTTATTTTAATTCTTTTTGTGTACATCTTTACAGGCATGCACCAATAAGAAATGTGTCCGCAATATCGACTTCATTAGTCACATATTATTACCCCCCACTCCTTTCATTTTTCTATTTTCCTCCTCACCAATGTTTTTCAGTTCTTTCTCCGCCACCCTGCGGCCTACGGGTCTCAAAGGGAGACAAATCTAATTAATGACTAAAATTCGATTTGAAACTGTATCAATCACCTGATGTACGTCAGTTTGTCTGAGGATAGCTAAGCCTAAGTGGGTTGATCTGATCACGTACATTTTTTGGTCACGAACGTTTTACTGACCTCGGCGGCGTACCCGTCCGTACCTAACCCTGAAGCACATAATAATGGGTGAAGTCGGTTCCTGAACACCCCACGAAAATTATTCTTTACCAAACTGACTTCCTGGTGAGTCATTTAGAGCTGCTTCTTCTCTGGATGGTTTGGGAGAACAGCATTATATTGGAGGTTGTGTACCTTGTTCCTTTCTTCATCTGACAGTTTCACAGTTAAAATAGTTTTCAGACTGAAATATTCTTGGAAGTGAAATATATTCCCCATACTGAAACATTCCTGAAACTGAAGCATTCCTCAGACTGCAACATTTTTGAAACTGAAACATTCGACAGACTGAAGCATTTCTCAGACTGAAAAATGTATCAAACTGAAATATTTTTCAAACTTGATAAACCATTACAAGAATCAGTGACTTACATAATGAAATCTTGTATCGCAGAATAAGTTTAATATAACAAGCGTAACAGACACAATTTTGTATTGTTAACACCCATTAAAATCAAGGTCTTCTTCTCGCAGTTCACGCAGAATATTGAGGAGCATGGTCGATAGACGCGTTTGCCAATAGATTTAAAGGGTTAACATTCCCGAGAGGTCTAAATTCTGAAAGGAATCTTTTACTATGCTTTTGTTAGCGTGAGAATCTTAGAAAAAAGCAATCAGCCTTATTGAATCACACGCTTAAAAGAAAGAGTTCTGCTTGAATTATCCTCAGTGCCACTATATTGAGTAATGTTACAGATTTTCATCTTTTTTTATTTATTTATTTTTTTTTTGTTGCGAGGCCAGCAAACGCTTGACGTGTCAGCATGTCAGAGATGGCGTTTTTTTTTTTTAAAATTTAAAAAGTAATTCTTTTCCTTTTTATTCATTAATTTTCTTTTTCTCATTCTTCTTTTCTTCTTCCTCCCTTGTCTTGTATATCCGCCTCTAGTTTTCTTCCTTTCTTCTCTGTCTTGTATATCCACCTCCGGTTCTATCTCCATTTGTCTTCTTTTGTTTTTCTTTCTTCATCCTCATTTTCCTTCTTTGTCCTGATCCTTCAATTCCTCCTCTAGCTCGCTGGTGGGAGATTCTTCTCTTCCGCTGACATTTTAAGTCATTCTTTCTCCTTCGCCAAATTCTTTTCTCAAAGTTTTGAACTTCACATTTCTAAGTAAGACTGTTTTAGTTGCAGGAGTAAGGTCATATCTCCTTTAAATATAAAAAAATATAGTCTGTTATGGAGCCCTGGTGGAAGCTCTAAGTCAAACAGACAAAATGTAACTGGGGCAGAGCCCGGTGTCTTGAACATTGGGTGTAAAGAGTCGAAAGCCAAGAAAACCGGATATAGAGAGCCCTGTGTCATACATACCATACTTAAAAAACAGCACCACATTTCGGCTTAAAAAGTCCAATATCAGAAAGACCAGGTTTTAAAGTGTCCACTGTAACAGATACTTATTAAAGAGTCCACAATCAGAAAGACCAGGTTTTAAATGTCCTCTATAACAGATACTTATTAACAAGTCCACAATCAGAAAGACCAGATTTCAAAGTGTCCACTTAACAGATGCTTATTAAAGAGTCCCTTGTCATAGATACATTGGCTTACGGAGTTCATTGTCACAGACAAACAGTTGTAAAATCACTTATAGTTTACAGTAATATTTAGAAGAGTTTACAGTGAACGCCAAATATAAAGAATTCACTGACATCCACTAGGCAGATGCCAGCAAGCATGCAGTTGTAGGCTTCAACAGAATTCGTTAACAGTTACAGCTTTGTCGATACCTAGTAGAATGATATCGACCTGTATTGGCTCACAGACAGACACAGACACAGACACAGACACAGACAGACACAGACACAGACACAGACACAGACACAAACACAGACACAGACCTAGACCCAGACCCAGACCCAGATCCAGACCCAGACTCAGACTCAGACACACGCTATCATGCATTCGTATCTACATTTCCGGATCTTACTTAAAATATATGTCAAGGTTGGTGATATTTTATAAATCCTCTAGGTTTTTGTGGTCATCTCCTGGTACCGTGAATTTGTTACTGAGAAATTATATTCACTTTGAGCCGTTTGTTAAAAGTTAGTCATTTTTAGACTCTCAAAAATGCATGGATACTGTTTATCTCTGAGGAGATTAATTGATTATTTAATCCTTATACACATTAAATAAATATTAAAGATATATTTTTATTCATAGCTGGAAGTCATAGAAGACATAAAGTTAACCAACAACAAACTTCACAATTGTAAAACTTAGACATAAAGCTTTCCTCACAGCAGCTGTATAGTGTGAATGTGACATACTTGTCACGTGACAGGAACTGAAGTCATGATCAAAGTAAATTTTAAGAATTACTAGCCTACTTCCAGTCAAGACACACGGGTCTTGAAGAGAAATAGTTCGATGCTAGTACAGAGAAATCTTAGCATAAGTATGTGTTGAAGTAATACCTACTTATACAATAATAAAAGAGTGAATGATTTAAAAAAGGAATTCGTGATCATCACAAGATACAGTGTTTTTCAAGTCTTTCTTTAGTAGATTAAAGGTACGAGAATAATTTGCTATATATTGTGTGCAAGAATATGATTTACAATGAAATAATGTTTATTCTAAATTGTACTTTGTTTAGGGTTCGAGTAGTGAAAATGTAATCTAGGAATTAGTTCAGTGGACAAGATCAAAATTATATAATTTTTACATAATATTTCATACTTCAGCAATTGGATTGCAGAGATTTTTATTTTCCTTTTGGTCTTGGAGACCTTTGGAGATTTTTGTTGGAGATCTCAGTTGGGGACTTCAATCCCAATTCAGTTCAAACTTCATTTTAGTGGGAACATAGAAAAAATAGTAGATGTCACAACATGAGAAAAGCACATGACATCAGAGTATCATGATGAAAATGTACTTGTGCAATATAAGTTGCCAGTTTCGATTTGCATTGAAAGTGTGATACTTCACAGAAATCCCCCCCCAACCCATTATATCAATGAACATTTGAATATACAAACTGTGTAGTGAAGCGATGGGGGTATCTCTCAAGATAAACAATAGGTTTTCCCTCAAAAAGAAAATATATATCAACTTCTACACAAACGCAAACAAATGAACGTAAATGACTTCGTGGATACAATTTCCACCAAATACATTTATAAATATTTTGTGAACCCAGGCAAACTTAATTAGTGCACGAATAATAAATTCGTTACAAAAACGTATGTACTAAATACATGGACAATAAGCAAACACACGCACAGAATAACCTATATCAAAAGTGAGTTTACAGTCGCAAGGGAGGCTACTTGATCAAACTTTGAGTGAGTGACGAGAGATTTGTAGATCTGAATGAGCGAGACTCAATCGGGAGCCCATGTCCATCCCTGCCGTTTTGTTTGAGCACAGACCTAGAAAGATAAAGGTAACTTTCTAGGACAAAATCTAGGTCTATGGTTTGAGTCACTTGCTCTTTCGGGAGATCACTAGAGTGACTAGACCGTGCTTGGCTGAACAGCTTGACCGAGCAAACTCAATAAGGGAGACAACTATGTTATTTGAGCGAGTGCATTTGAATTGCTTTCACTCCCTGAGAGAAACATACTGCTTACGAATTCTAACTGCTACTCCTGAGCACTTTGATCTTTCGACATCTATTATTTTTTTCTGTCTTTGATTCTTTCGAGCGTGTCAGAAATCTTCCAACAGAACTAAGTAATAAAATTATGTGCAGGTGACAAGTGCACTGTTTCTGCAAGAGTGCATTGTACACGCTTTCTCTTTCAGCGTCCCCAGCCGAGGTGGCTTCCCCAACAACATCAACGAATGTATTTCCGCAGAAATTGACCAGCCGTATATATTATATATACTAATTTTTTTTCTTGTTTTGATAACTGAATTCAGAGGGTACCGAGTTCAAGAACAGAAATGAACTTCAACGTCAACTTAACAAGGTGGTGGGAATTCAAGTGAATGCAATCTTGCACTTTGCTAGAACAGTGTTCAAAAACTCTTCTCCATTCCACCCCATCAATCCACACATCATCAAAATCCCCGGATTAATTTATCAGCTTACATTTTTTGAATTATTCATCCTTCATCTTCTCCCAAGTCTTTATAGTTTTAAAAGTGAAATTTAGTAGTTGGCAAGAAATTGTCACAAAATGATTGTGTTTAATGCATCAGATGTTGTGAAGAGAATATACCATTAATGATACTTACTGCTGATAAGTTTACTCCAATTGGCATTAATTTGCTTTTATCATACTTACGATAATGCTTTTATATTGCCGACACCAATCTGTCTTACTTTGCTTTTATCACACCCACGCCAAACTGTCTTACTTTGCCATTATCACACACACATCAATCTGTCTTAATTTGCTGTTATTACACCCACGCCAGTCTGTGTTAATTTGCCTTAAATATACTTATGTGTTAAATTTGCCAAGTCTTAATTGGCTTTAATTATACTTACACCAATCTGCCCTTTGTTTTAGGAAAATAATTCTTAACTTTCCTCTGTTATACTCATACCAATCTATCTTGTGACACTACGCCACACTAGTTATTGGTTTTGATTATTATTATTTAATCATCCATGACTAATTACAAGTGATGAGAATCTTAATTTATGTTATTATTAAGAATTCTCCAGAAAACACCACTCATCTCTCTCACTTGGCGGATATGCGGGCGTTGTAAACGTTTTCTCTCTTCCACAACCTTAAAGAAATATTGTTTCAAATTACTGCTTAAGGGAAGTTAAATCAATTTTTTTTCACTCTGCTACTACTATTACTAGACTATTTAATAATGTTCCTTCGTTTTAAAAAAAATTCTCTAGCATTTCACAACAAGGTCCCCACACAACTATTTAAAGTAAGACGCTAAAGATAATATTGCACAAAAAATTACTTCACAGGCAAAACAACAATACATTAAAATAAACTGTTACTTACCCACCACCCCTTACCCCCAGCACCCTCCCCACATATGCGCAATTCGTATAACAACAACTAAAACGAAACTAACGCTATGAAGACAGAGCCATTTCCGCTGATTGTAAAAATGTCTTAAGAACCGTCTTGAAAATTTTACTGAAAGGTATAAACGCAATACAAACACACTTTATTGACATTTCTGAGTAAAAACAAACCCAAACTAACCAACAAACAAACTACGACATTTCACTTCTAATTTTAGAACGTACGCACTACCGCAAAGACGTCCCTGTATCGACACGAGTCAACACGTCACGACTCGACTCGACTCGACACGAAACCTAGATGCACATCACTATGTCTGTGTGTCTACGCGTATATTCTGTTCCAACATTTTGAAATACATACACATATGAATTAATGTTGCGAATGATACAGATCGATTTATTTCAACTTAGTGTCAACTTCCAACGTTTATTGATTTATCGATCGGAGTTATGTCTTGTTGTTGTGCAGTCTGCTTAACGAGGCACAGCCCTACTCTCCCAAGGGATGACCTTGATTCTAAACCAGACGACCCAAAGGTGGTGGTAGTGGCTATAGTATTCATATACAAGGGGGAGAACTTTTCTCCTTTTCTTTCTTTCTTTCTCCTTTTCTTTCTTTCTTTCTTTCTTTCTTTCTTTCTTTCTTTCTTTCTTTCTTTCTTTCTTTCTTTCTTTCTTTCTTTCTTTCTTTCTTTCTTTCTTCACTGAATTTTATTTTGATTTTTATAATTATTGACGTGGACGTATTGAGATTTTTTGGGTAAGATTTTGCTTTATTTTTTCCTTGTTAACATCCACTTCTAACATTTGTTTATTTTGCAGAGAGGCGCAATGGCCGAGGGAGAAATTAAGATGAAGAAATAAGAGATGACGTTTGGTAGATGATGAAGGGATGAGAAAGAATGGTGACAGACTCACTGCCCCGTTTATATTTTTTCGCAATAAAGAGCAATTCCTTTACGGAGGTTTATTTTTATTGCATTAAGAATTATAACCTAGAGTTACTGTCAGTGAAACACTTATCACTTAATTACAACATCGTAAGCAGTAATGAAAGTTACTAAAGTATGATTCTATATTTTGCATTATTGTAACGTTTTACGTGCTTACCTGTTTATTATATTATGTTATTTCGATGGCAGTTCGATGTCAGGACCTTTAGAGATTTGTAGGGTAGGTTCTTTGGCCTTAGTAGTACTAGCATTAATATTGAACAACTAATCACGTGACGAGGTGTAGTTGAGTGGTGACCTCACAGGATGCTGTTTACCTCAAGAGTGAACAGTTAAACGTCTGCCAGTTCTTTGATGACAACAGGCTACTCTGCTAAAACAAATCAGCAGGTTTACCTAGAGATTGGCAGGAGACGGAAGGTGGCCATGTGAGGGTCGGGTCCAATCACCCACGCTAATTTTTGATTGACATTTGGTAACTTAGTAAAGTAATCCCCCTCCCATCCCCCGTGATATACTCGGTACTAATTACTAACCAACAGTTAGCTCACTAAGACCCTGCTCTAACAATTTTAGATATATTAACATTTGTTTAAATACGCCCCCCCCCCCCCTTTGCAGTGTCGATATTGATCACGCACAAGTGTATGTAAAGTCCGAAGTAACCTTTCTTGCGGTCGTTGAACCGAATATGATTTGTGTTGAAGACGTTGAACCGAATATGACTTGTGTTGAAGACGTTGAACCGAATATGACTTGTGTTGAAGACGTTGAACCGAATATGACTTGTGTTGAAGACGTTGAACCGAATATGACTTGTGTTGAAGACGTTGAACCGAAAATGATTTGTGTTCAGGACTTTATTAAATGGTTTCAGCGCCCCAGTTTTAACTGTCGGTTGTTTTCGTTCCAAGACGTTTCAACAAGACTAGATATATGTTGTAAACAATTTAGCTAGCTGGATGGTGTGAGAAAACTGTATCATCAAGAATAGAGATATGTTGTGGTCAATTTAACTAGCTGGATAGTGTGTGAGAAAACTCTATCAACAAGAATAGAGATATGTTGTGGTCAATTACTTTGTCTCAAAGAGTACGGTCAAAGATGGGTGCAAAAGTATAATCCAGCAATATTAATATATTTAAAATAACTAATACGAAGAAGGAGTGGGGCGGGGGAGAGAACCCCCGAACAATATATTTTCGAAGAAATATATTTAACGAAGAAATATGATGAACATTAAATACTGTATCCCGCCATCCACCACATCGTAAATTTGCACGCGAGCTGTCATCGGCAGTCCATTTCCAACCCTGATGATTATTTGTTTCTGGCGATGGCCAATAGTGCATGCAGGACAATAAAATAAAACACTCCTCGCATTGCTCCCTCATTCGCGTTTGCAATTATTGGCCATAATACCCAGAATGCCACGCATGCCCTCCCATTATTCACAGTAATATCTAAGATACGACGAAAATGCACAGTCCAGTCGAGCAAGTCTTGTGTAAAGAAATCGGATGGCAATCCTCTCCACTGTACTCTCCACCTCTCTTTCTCTCCCTTTATCTTTTTTCTTGTACACGTCATGAAAAGGTTTCTAGGCAAATATACATATGTGACGTCACAAACACATTTAGTTAGATAGACACGGTTCTGTGCTCGGCTGTGGAGTGTGCGGTGAAAGCTGAGATTGACTATTGTTCTGTGCTCGGCTGTGGAGTGTGCGGTGAAAGCTGAGATTGACTATTGTTCTGTGCTCGGCTGTGGAGTGTGCGGTGAAAGCTGAGATTGACTATTGTTCTGTGCTCGGCTGTGGAGTGTGCGGTGAAGGCTGAGATTGACTATTGTTCTGTGCTCGGCTGTGGAGTGTGCGGTGAAGGCTGAGATTGACTATTGTTCTGTGCTCGGCTGTGGAGTGTGCGGTGAAGGCTGAGATTGACTATTGTTCTGTGCTCGGCTGTGGAGTGTGCGGTGAAGGCTGAGATTGACTATTGTTCTGTGCTCGGCTGTGGAGTGTGCGGTGAAAGCTGAGATTGACTATTGTTCTGTGCTCGGCTGTGGAGTGTGCGGTGAAAGCTGAGATTGACTATTGTTCTGTGCTCGGCTGTGGAGTGTGCGGAGAAAGCTGAGATTGACTATTGTTCTGTGCTCGGCTGTGGAGTGTGCGGTGAAAGCTGAGATTGACTATTGTTCGCTTTTGAGTACGACCGAGTTCGTTGAGATTTACAGTTAAACTCTCAGTAAAGCTGATGAATACAATCGCTGATTTGCAAGATTGTCTCGTCAACTGCGCAGTCGCACCAGTCTCGTACATCGTGCTGTCCTATCAGTGTCGTAAATAGTGCTGTCTTATCAGTCTCATTGTCCTATCAGTCTCGTACATCTCGCTGTCCTATCAGTTTCGTACATCTCGCTGTCCTATCAGTTTCGTACATCTCGTTGTCCTATCAGTTTCGTACAACGTGCTGTTGTTTGCTACATGGGGAACGAGGTAGCCGAGAAATGCATGACTCTAACAGCATTCTCTGGGGTTAGGGATTTGAGACCCGATTCTGGCGACTTGATTCTACCTACTGACCCCTCCCCTCTCCGTCGCTCGAAGTTGACGAGGTCAGCAAAAGGTTGCAGAGTGCTTAGTGATCCTGGGATATGAAGTCAGACTGAAAATCAGCTGTATTTCATTTATTTAACTACTTGAATAATTTTCAATTGATTTAATTTCACGTGCTTCCAGTCTTGCAACGAACAACTGTAGTAATTTACAGACGGATGTTTTGCAAAGTACAAAATGACACCATCTCCATTACACTTCCATTTTCTTAAACATCTAAACCGCCACACTCGTTAGCACGCTTCTTCTTTCTGTTTGAACTATAAGTGGGTCACGTGTCTTGGGAATAAACAGGATTATCTTTGGTCTGTCATCACGGTTAACTCTTTCTATTCGAGCTATAAGTGGGCCACGTGTCTTGGGAATAAACAGGATTCTCTTTGGTCTGTCATCACGGTTATCTCTTTGGCCTGTCATCACGGTTATCTCTTTGGCCTGTCATCATGGTTATCTCTTCGGCCTGTCTTCATGGTTAACTCACTGACTTGTCATTATCGGGTATTGTTGTGTGTGTTTTCAAGGGTTACCACGTTGACTTATCATCACCTCAGTGGCCTGTCATGTCTTTCAACCCATCATCACAGGATGATTTCAGTGGCCCGTCATCACAGAACTGTCTCAGTGGCCCGTTATCGCAGTATTATAAGAGTAGCCTGTCATCATAGGATTATCTCAGTGGCCATGTCATCATAGAGGTTATTCAGTGACCCATCACCCCAAGATTTTCGTTGACCTGTTATCACTAGATGTCAGTGGCGCATCACCACAAGCTATCTCACTGACCTGGTATCACAGGATTATCTCAGTGGCCTATCATCATAGGATTATCTCACTGACCTGGTATCACAGGATTATCTCAGTGGCCTGTCATCAAAGGATCATCTCAGTGGCCTGTCATTCATTCTTTCCTTGAACGTACGCACCAGCAAGCGGAAAGGTTAGCGACAATCACTGAGGCGCATGTGTCGGACGGGCTGTTTCAGTTAGCGAAACAGATCTAATCCAATGGACGCTGAACCAGAGAGACAACTTAACACGAGTAGCAATGGTCACTCGTCTTCCGGCACATCGCACCGGACAGATCTGGTGCTGCAATAATTTTTCGGAAATCTAATTCTCGCCACAGCCGCACGCCAAGAGCCCATTCTGTCTTCGTTTATATCGCTCTTCGTTTGGCATGATAGCACAAAAAAAATCGCCAATCACATCGCGAAAGGCCCATTTCTGCTGCTTAATTCCGTGCAAAGCTATCGATGCGTTTTGGCTTGCAGACGTCCTAGGTTCTTAACGAATTTCCTTGCATCTTTAGGCAGATGATCGAGTGGCATGGAAGACTGCTTTTTACGTTAGTACCACTCGAAGTCGCAACAGCATATCCCACTCACGCAACCCCCCACCCCACCCCACCCACCCACACACTAAACTCGAGGGTGTGATGTTTAGGAAAGTGATTAATGGCGAAGAGCACGCCCGCTCATGCATGTACATACACAACATACACACCCACCCACACAAACGCAATAGATAATATATACATATATATGAGAGAGAAAGAGAGAGAGAGAGAGAGAGAGAGAGAGAGAGAGAGAGAGGGGATTGAAGGATGGAATGAGAGAGACAAAGCTCAGAGTTACGATGAGAGCTAGAGTGAGACAAAGCAATCTGGAGTGAAGAAACTGGTGGGCTGATCTATCTATACCTACCTACCTACTCACCTATCTATCTATCTATCTATCTATCTATCTATCTATCTATCTATCTATCTATCTATCTATCTATCTATCTATCTATCTATCTATCTATCTATCTATCTATCTATCTCGCAAACACAGCACAGAGAGAGAGAGAGAGAGAGAGAGAGAGGGAGAGAGGGAGCGAGGGAGAGGGAGAGAGATGGAGAGAGGGTTATAGAGAGAGGTTTTTGAAGAGAGTTTCATGAGAGTGAGTTAAGAAATAATGAAGACATTGTGAAAGTAAAAGAGAAGGAGGAAAAAGAAAGAGGAGAAGAGCCAGGGAAGGGATAACAGTTGCGACCAGACATATTTTATTATTTGAGAACTACAGAAAACAAAACTTAGGCGAATATTGTTTGTTTTTATTTAAAATAAATCGATTTGAGAATATTAGAAAGATAAAATTACTGCATACTGAATAGAAATTTTTCATTGGACAAACATTTGCAAACAGAACCCCTAAAACCGGTCCTAATAAATATGTTTATGTTTTTATTGTATGTTTTGTTTACCAACTGTTGAGAAGTCTAAAACTATACACCATAATCTAGAAGAGACTAGTGGCAGTTAGATAGATCCTCTTTCTTGAGGAATTTTCAGCGAAACGCAAGTATTATGTTGATTATTTCCTCAGTTTTCCTTTAAAACTGGATTCCCGTTGTTTGCAGCGCCACCTTACGGAGTAGACCCTTTCTAATGTATGAGTATGTAGTTTCCAAAGCCACAAAGCCACAAAGACAGAAGAACTCACTAGTTGTCGTCATGGAATGAAATTAGCAAACACCATCCAGTGAACAGGCAAATATCTTGTCTCCTCCACACCGCCCACAGACCCATACACTATCCAAAGTAAGCAAACATGATCCACAGAACTATGCATCATCCACAGAGTCATACATCACACACAGAACCATTCACCATCCACCATCCACCATCCACACATCATCCACAGAATCAAAGAGCACTAACATAATTTCCAACCATACCCCCAGAAAACCAAAACACCCAACAAAACAAGAGAACAAAATTGTCAAACAAGCACACATCTTCATTTAAAAAGGTTTCAGGTAAAAGTACAGCATGGTATGCATACAGTCAAAGAATGTAAGATCAATTACATGTTCAAAAATTACTCATTACATTATTTCATTGAGGAATTGCAGTTAAAAACTTGTTAATTATTAAAAACAAAATCACAAGAAAAGAAAAAAAAAACAATAGAGGGAGGGTGTGCAATAGTAACGCCACAGACTTTATTGTCCACTGCAAAATCCAATTTATCTCCCTTTGAAACCTGTACAAAGAGCACATGGATATTTAAAGAAAGTATCCTATTATTCTTTACTGTTACTGATCGTTTGGCATCTTTATATTCTATGTATTAATCGTCCGCAATGTTAAATGTCAGCAGTTAAACCCGTCATAAGTGAATGCACTGAATCCCCCATTAACCCAGCTTCCCCATGTGCGAAATCAGATAAAGTCGGACGCGCAAATAACTGACTGACTGTAGTGAATAACTTCCTAGGCGAGCTGTCATGGTGCCTGTCTGATATGCAATAACAGGTGTTGTCAGGTGTCTGTTTGACACTTAACAACTGGTGTTGTCTGGGTGTCTGTTTGAAACATGACAGATGTATCAGAGTGTCTGACGCAAAACGATTAGAGTTATCAAGGTGTCTGTTTGATACATGATAGATGTATCAGGGTGACTAACGACTAGTGTTGTCAATATCTGTTTGACATAAAACAACTGGTAGTGTCAGGATATCTGATTGACACATAACTGGTATTGTCAGTGTCTGTTTAACACACAACGACTGGTGTTGTCAGAGTGTCTGTTTGACACTTAACGACTGGTGTGGTCAGGATATTATTTGACACATAACGACTGGTGTTGTCAGAGTGTCTGTTTTACCACATAATGACTGGTGTTGTCAGGATATGTTTGACACATAACGACTGGTGTTGTCAGTGTCTATTTGCCACATAATGACGGGTGTTGTCAGGATATCTGTTTGCCACATAACGACTGGTGTCATGATGTCTGATTGGCACATAATGACTGGTTTTATCAGAGTTCTGTTTGATACATAGGGAATGTTACAAGTGTGCCTGCATTAAAATGGCTAATAATTGTTATAACAGCAGTCTTGACCATTTGATGATTAGACCAAGTAACTTGGTGATGCCAGACTTCATGCAACCAAAATTTAAAAATATCACTAAACAAACCAAAAGTATTCAATAATTAAACAAACAGCAAAACAAAAACTAAATTCCAGATGAACCGTAAACAAATAATCAATAAAGTAAAACCAAAACAAATATCAAAGAAACCAAAAACCATTCAGGCAATTAAAAAACAACAACCCCCCCCGCAAAAAAAAAAAAAAACAACAACAACAAAAAAACAACAGAACAAAAAACAAACCATGAGCCTATCAAATTAAAACAAACCAGCAATGTACGCAGGTAGAAATTACTAAGAAATAAATCTGGTTTTGCATAAAATCAAATTTTTTTAGGAAAAAGACATCGCAGAAACTAATGCATCAAACCACGACAACACTGCACAACATGTTGTTCCGATAATATATATTGTCAGCATTTTTCGTACTTTTCAGAATCCGAAAGACCGACGCAGTTCAGTGATACGGTTATGGTACCAGGTCGACTTTGAAAATGGATTACTAAGGAACTGCCGTCGAGCCAAGCATTGACATTGCATACATATTAGGTATACCATTTGTTTAGTTACTGTTGTACGTTACCAGTTGACAGTGCATACATGTTAGATTTATCATTTTTTTGGTTACTGTTGTACGTTACCAGTTGACAGTGCATACATATTAGGTATACCATTTGTTTGGTTACTGTTGTACGTTACCAGTTGACAGTGCATACATGTTAGATTTACCATTTTTTGTTTACCTTTGTACGTTACCAGTTGACAGTACACACATATTAGATTTACCATTTGTTTGTTTACTGTTGTACGTTACCAGTTGACCGTGCATACATGTTAGATTTACCAATTTTTGTTTACCTTTGTACGTTACCAGTTGACAGTACATACGTATTAGTTTACCATTTGTTTGGTTACTGTTGTACTATACCAGTTGACATTGCATACATGTTAGATTTACCATTTGCTTAGTTACTGTTGTACGTTACCAGTTGAGAGTGCATACATGTTAGATTTACCATTTGTTTGGTTACTGTTGTACTTTACCAGTTGAGAGTGCATACATGTTAGATTTACCATTTGTTTGGTTACTGTTGTACTTTACCAGTTGACAGTGCATACATGTTAGATTTACCATTTGTTTGGTTACTGTTATACATTACCAGTTGACAGTGCATACAAGTTAGATTTACCATTTGTTTGGTTACTGTTGTACGTTACCAGTTGACAGTACACACATATTAGATTTACCATTTGTTTGGTTACTGTTGTACGTTACCAGTTGTCTGGTTACTTATGAACATTTACCATTTGTCTAGTTACCTCCATACATTGCCGTTTGTTTGGTTACTGCTGTACTTTAAACATTTATCATTACTAATGTACCTTACCATTTGTTTGATTAATTATTTATGGGACCTGAAATGCTGCCAGACAAGTTCTTCTATTCAGATGTAAGGATGCTAACAAGTGGTTAATAACTGAGAGCTTTTTAGGCAGTAGAGACAGTAGAGACAGCTTAGCAGAATATAACAGCGGTACGTATAACAAACCCATATTTTTGGATTCGTGAGATTAATTATGTTCATTTGACGTCATTTTACGATCATGTAACATTGCTTTGACACGGTTCTCGCGATAACCTGCATTTGAATTATTTCCTCTTCTGAGTCTTGGCCACGTCATTTGAACCTGGTCGTAAATTGACGCTCGAATGAAATTTATCACATTGCTTACAACCGGCCGCACTTGACATTCTCTGACCATTTATCACACCCCTTTTCTCTGATAGCACTTGACGCTCACGCAACGTTGATGGTTATCATTACTTCCAGTCGATAAAACCTGACGAGTGTAGGACATTTATCATTTCACTTTCAACCAGCCACATTCGTAGCTCGTAAAACGTTTATTATACCACTCTTAACCAGATCACATTCGATGCTTGTTCAACATATCACCTTTAATTGATTGCACTCGACCCCAGTACAATTTCAACACATCAGTTTTAAGTGATCGCACTCGACCGCAGTACAATTTCAACACATCAGTTTTAAGTGATCGCAAAATTATTAAATATTCCAAACATACCAAATGCTCAGTTCATCTTTTACAAAGCCTTCGAAAGAATGGCACTGTCTCTAGATGTAATAATGAGTCTGGTGTTGGAAACTGGTTTATGTGTGTGTGTGTGTGTGTGTGTGTGTGTGTGTGTGTGTGTGTGTGTGTGTGTGTGTGTGTGTGTTTACTCTTGTTGTTCTGGTTGGAACAAAGATTGTTTGTGAGGGCCTGGCACATGTAATGGCCTCATGTCATACATTCATTGTGCTCACCTCCCAATCAGAGACATGCTCCCCATTCAAAGAAACGTGTGTTCAATTTGACAACCCAGTTTGACATCGAAATTCTTTGTATACAAGTTGATCAAACCAGGACCAACATGTTTTTGATTAGTTATGAAGAGGGACCTAAGTATGAACATGTTTAGAGATGGCTGAAAAAAATATTTGCAGGCAAGTTGCAACTACTGAGGCATGTCTTGCTTGCTAATGTAGGGGGCGCTTTCGGCTTCCGCCGCTTTCGCGGAGGCATGTCTTGAGTACTTATAGAATTCATATATGACCGCTATTCTACATATAGTTGATTGCATAACCATGTAAACATGGACAGCAAGGACTGTCCACAATGTCCACACCAATTAGCATATTAGCACGTTTTGTACCCTATCTCAGCAATGTCACGAATCGGGTATTTATTTAGTGTAATGTTATTGATGTTACAACTAAATTGTCACGCATAGGGCATCTAGTTAGTCTACTGTTGTTGAAGTTACAAATAAATTGTCATGCGTCGGGCATCTAGTTAGTCTACTGTTGATGTTACAACTAAATTGTTGTGCATTGGGCACCTATTTATTCTAATGTCAGTGATGTTACAACTGAATTATGACGTATCAGGCGCCGAGTTATTCTGTGCTAGTGATATTACTTACAACTGAAATATCATCCAGTTAGTTCACTGTCGGTTTGGCTGAAACTAAAGTCCCAACACGGATACTAGGTCTATATGACCGTTGTCAAGATTTTCTATCAAATAACAGCAACACGCTACAATTATTTATAATTTGCTACAGTTATTTGACGTCTGCTGTATATCTGGTGACACCATACGTATGGTTTGTTTTCTAAAGAAGTACTGTTCAAGTCCAAAATTTTAAAAGAAAATCAAACTTATACATTATCATTATTCTGATATCATAGGTCTAATCAGGAATACTGTACACAAAACTGTGATGCCAAACAAACTTATACACTATTCTGATATCAGAGGTCCTATTAGGAATACTGTACACAAAACTGTGATGCCAAACAAACTTATACATTATCATTATTCCGATATCATAGGTCCAATCAGGAATAACGTACGCAAAACTATGGTGCCAAACAAACTTATTTTATACTAAACTGGATTGGTTTACTTTGTGTTCAGGACAAAGCTACTACCCCACTCCAAGCCTTGTCAAACCAACTAAAATAAACGAACTCAGCAGCTCGTCTACATTTTAAATACAATCCAATATACTTGATGTGCTATAATTTGCTCTTCAGAGGTGACGTCACGTACACATATCGAACACGGACATGTAATCATTTCACGTCCATCATTCTCTCATTACTGTTTATCATAAATGCTGATAATCCAGTCATATCAGAAGACGAACGTGTATCGTTTTTCATAAATAAAGATAACATACCGCAATTGTTCCGGTCCACCATGGCGCTTTGAAAAACAAACAAAAAAATCCAATCGTTTATCATAGACAAGAATGGTATCACTTTCCCCCCGTTACGTACAACTTATCCTTCGCCGTTCGTTATGAACATAGGCATTGCTCCTACCGCCGAGTGATATTTTAAGCAAGACGAAGTATTTTTTCAAACGTTCAAATAAACACACATAATCCCAGTATGAAAAGTGTTCACAACAGACGGGCTCACGTGTGTTCTTGTTCAACTCGTTCTGCAATGTTTGTAACAAACGTGAACAATCTTGGTATCAAGCTGTCCTTGTTCAGCTCATTTTGCAAATGTTTGCCGTAAGCACGCATAATCCTGGTGTCCTTGTTCAGCATGACAACTCTTCTGCTATTGATGACGTGAACACGAATGATGGATGCATATTAAGTGTTCGCCTTCAACGTTACAAGTAGTTCATCAATAGTCTCGGAATAGTTCGGTATATTCTATATGCAGTTATGATCCTATCAGAACAGATCTGTGACTGTTCATTTTTTTAACATTGTAAGTCCTTGCCACAGGTCATTTCGTATCACATAGATCTGTGACGTTTCAATGTTAATTAACACTTTTATTCCTCGTGTTACTTGTTCTTATTAAAACAGATCTGCAACACAAGACAGATTGTGTTAACACTGCTTGTTCTCGTGTTACCTGAGTGTATTCTTATTAATACAGGCCTATGGTGGTTAGTGTTAACACTGTTAGTCCTAGTTATATTTGTGTGTATTCTTACTACATGTAATAGAGACCCGTGATGTTACTGTTTACACGACTAGTCTTCGATATTCTTATATGTGTATTCTTGCTCAACAAGATACACTTTCCAAGATGTTTCAACAGCTATATCTCATCGTCTGAATTGTGCTTTATTCAGCAACATCATTTAGGGCACCATCGTTCATAATTTATTGTACAGTAAGAATCATCGCGTGTGTTCTTATTCAACAAAACAACGGAATTATCATCAATCACTTTTGTTTCACACTAAGAACCACCGCGTGTGTGTGTGTATGTGTTCTGGTTCAGCAACACACAGTTTAAACCATCAACATTAATTTGTTTCACACTAAGAACCACCGTGTGTGTGTGTGTATGTGTGTGTGTGTGTGTGTGTGTGTGTGTGTGTGTGTGTGTGTGTGTGTGTGTCTGTGTGTGTGTGTGTGCGTGTGTTGGTTATGTATGGGCTTTGGTTCAACAATAGTGAGTTATCGTTGTTCATCGTTTTCTTCTGACACTGAACAGAACGCTTTTTGTTCCTTCTTAATTCAAAAAGATAACTGAGCCAATATCGTTTATCGTTTTCATTTAATTCTAAGAATCGTTGTTTGTATTCTTGTTCAACTTAACATTTAAGCTCTCGTTGTTCCTCACATCATGCCATAACACTTAAAAATAAAACTATTATTCTATCACGGACTGCACGTTATTACATAACAAGAACCACAGCGAGTTCCTGTTGAATAAGACAGAAAAGTTGTAGTGTTCACCAGTTACTCAATAGGAATCCTTAAGCTCTTTTTCCTGTAGAATATGATAAAAGCTCACTCATTATTTATGACTGGTAGACCATGTATGCTTGTGTTCAGCGTGACGTTAGGGTCAATCATCATTCACGATTGTCACATTGATAGGCCATGTATGCTTGTGTTCAGCGTGACGTAGGGTCAATCATTATTCACGATTGTCACTTTGTTAGGTCATGTATTCTTGTGTCCAGCGTGACGTAAGGTCAATCATTATTCACGATTCTTGTGCTTTGCTTAAAATGAGAAGAGATTCACTATTGTAATATGAGAAATTATGCATTTTTTATCTTTTATGTAAGGGATTTGCGATCATTCATAATTGTCACATTCCTTCCTGTTTAACAGTTCAGCCAGGTATGGTCATCCACTTCCTTCATATGAATGTCTCTTAGTGCTGAAACTATTGGGCCACCACCATATGACTGTTTCTTTGTGCTGAAACTATTGGGCCACCACCATATGACTGTCTCTTTGTGCTGAAACTATTGGGCCACCACCATATGACTGTCTCTTTGTGCTGAAACTATTGGGCCACCACCATATGACTGTCTCTTTGTGCTGAAACTATTGGGCCACCACCATATGACTGTTTCTTTGTGCTGAAACTATTGGGCCACCACCATATGACTGTCTCTTTGTGCTGAAACTATTGGGCCACCACCATATGACTGTCTCTTTGTGCTGAAACTATTGGGCCACCACCATATGACTGTCTCTTTGTGCTGAAACTATTGGGCCACCACCATATGACTGTCTGTGCTGAAACTATTGGGCCACCACCATAAGCACAAATAGCTACCAAGAGCTCGAATTTGATCCTTCTCCTCACCAGATGCCAAAAATATCTCAAACACATTGGTCTTAATTCTCCCTCCCCACCATTCAACCCCCCACCCACAACAGACAGCACACGCACACGACACACACTCACAGACTATCGCTCACCACACTATTTTGACATACACTTTCGCTCTCACAAAAACTGCACACACTAACACACTCTCACAACACGCACTAACACACTCTCACCACATCTAAATATATATTACTACAAACATCTCATGCACATTGGTCAATTTGTAAATATATATAAAGAAAACCCTGTCACACATTGTGTTAAGGAATGTGACCGGAAAAATGAAATTATAAATAGCATATCCTGCAATTAAGTTTATGATGCAGCAGTCTATGTTGTTGTTTTATTTCTTGTCTGTTTCTTCACGTGGATGGGGTGGGGTCGGGTGTAACCCATTTTTACCACAACGATAGATGAAATTAAAAACAAAATCAACAAACACGTGAAACCATTAATTTTAAAGAAAATGAGAACCATCTCCTGACTTAAATTAGCATTCAGATTTTCTTTGTCCATGGATTGGTGTCGTTGGCGTTTCGAGAAACAGAATGAAAGCAGTCTGCCTTAATCGAGTAAGCAACATTTATACCGGGTAGATCAGTGTGTGTGTATTTCTGCGAATCTCGCGCGTTTACGGCGAGGGATCCTGTGATTGATCAAGTCAGGCCAGATATCGGAATTCAAAGGTCAACAATGTTGTCGACGTTTGGAGCCACAATAGTTTTGTCTTGTCCTCACCACCTCCTGCACAGTCCCAGCACACGTACACCGACACCTAAACATACAGAATCGGATAATGAAAGTTTGAATAAAGCCTTGATACACCAATGTGACATTTATAACGGCTTTTGGCGACATTTATCAGCTTGCAATCACGGTCCAAATAGTAGTAAGTAGTTCTTAGTATCCACTCTTCTTGTTTCAAGTCGTATCGTGTTGTGTCGTGTCGATCAGGAGTGCACATGATAATTTTGCACTGACAGAAATCGTATAACTTGCTGCTGACGTCTCTACAAGTTGAATCTTTCCTCTTCTCACGGACGTAGAATCGTATAGATTGCGATCACGTCACCGCAAGTTGAGCCTCTTGTTTCCGACTGACAATCGACTAGATTGCGCTGACATCACTACAAGTTAAACATTTCCTCTCTCTCTGACGTAGAATCGTATAGAATGCGCTGACATTTCATTGACGTACGATGGTATAAATTGCGTTGACTACACACAAGTTGAACTTTTTCTCTCTCAGTAATGTATGATCTTATATATTGCGCTGACGTCATCACACGTTGAATCTTTTCTCTTTTACTGATGTAGGATATACAGATTGCGCTGACGTCATCACACGTTAAACAATTTTTATCTCAGTGATGTATGATCGTATAGATTGTGTTAACGTCACAACAAGTTGAATTTTTCTCCCTCACTGTATAATTCAGTGCCTGTCGTACATTACCTACCAGTTGTCACTGTTTTGTCCCTTACCACGCGGTAGAAGCATTGCAGAAAGTAAAGGAGCTCATATGTATTGCAATACATACCACATTCGTTTCTTCTTTTTCTGGTGGCTGGTATTAATTTTCTTCTGTGATATCATTTTCTTTTGTATCATAATATGTACAAAGTACACTACAATATTGGTTTTAAGGGTAGCAAGTTTCGATCTAAAATATAGGTTTTAAAGTTACCAATTCGTACTCTGAATTAGTGCGAGTATGAATTTATTTCAAAATATCCAAAGCACAAATATTCCTCCATACTTGCGATGTAACGAGGACTCCGATTCGTTGTTTTTGCCCAGATTCAGCGCTGACGCCGCGCACAGTTCAGCCAGTGATTAAGAGAGTATTTAAAAAAATTCTTTATCTAACAGTTTCTTTTGAAATTAAATAAAACTCTTCGAGTCGTGCTATACATTGGTCGATTCGTTATAATCGTCTAAATTGATCACGATCCGTTTACAGTTCAGATTAGGAGAGGAAGGCGTAGAGTCGGGCGGAAGTTCATCCTTGTTGGCGGCTTCTGTCATGGCCGATAACTTGTACTGCAAATGCCTGTTGCCTAACTTCATATTGCGTTGCTTAAGCAGCTCTAGCTGGGTGTACAGGCGGCGGAATTCTTCCTGTGGACAAGAAAGAAAAAAAATGAAGGGAACTGTTACACCTGTCTGAAAATAAATTTCTGTGTATGTATGTACGCATTTGTATATCATTGATCAAGGTCAGCTACATGAATCTGATAAAGACAAAAGGCGAATACGTAGGCACGTAACTTCCCGACGTCACAGATCCCTGTTGTTGTAGGCACAAGAAAATCAAACCACAGTGAAAAAAGCTATTTCGTTTAGAATCAGTTCAACAATACATTTTAAATATGGTAACAAGTTGTAGTGCTTGTAGACTCAATGTGCAAAATGTTTTCGCAAACATTTCAATATTCGATTCTTTCGATTGTTGAGAAAGTAATAGGAACAAGAGATTTTGCTTGAAAATCTAATAACTTATTAAAGACAAACATGTTCATTTTAAACTGTAACCTCAAAACAGTCGAAAAGATGTAATATGTTCAACCACTAATGAACACTTAGTAATACTTCTTAATAGTAATTATGTTTCTAAATTTTTACTTGTAAACGTATTACTAAACTGGATCAATAACAAGAAATAAATATTAAATTGAAGTAAAAAAAGAGATTATTGTTTGTGACTTCATTCCTCCGAGAAATAACTCAACAAAATAAACAGCTTTGCACAATTGTTAATTACTATTGTTTGCATTACACCAGTACATTTAAAATATATTAATTTTATTCAGTGGGTCTAAGTATTAATTTTTACTAGTGCAGTCTGTAGTTATGGAATATTAACACTGTAACAAATAGTTACAGAAGAATATAGTAGTTATAATACCTTTATTTAATACTTATTGCTTGTGAGATAATTAATGCTGTGTTAAAATTAACTACCATAAAACATTGCATTGACTTAACAGTATCTCCTTCCCATTGTAAAACCGATATTCCGAATGGATCAGGTAGAGTTCTTTTATTACCACCGAGTTCTAATGTACATTTCTTCTTCGAGCGTAATTTTGATCTGACATCTTGATGCTCAGTCTAAATTATGTTGGAAGCAAATTGAGATTCATTACACATTCTGGTATCAACAAGAGTAAGGTCAGACACACTCAACTGTGCATATGCTGAAAGACCCGGACGAAAATAGAAACAAATTACGTCACTACGTTCTTGAAGTATGCATCCCAAGTATAAATGCTTGACAGAGACAAGTATATGGTTGAAAACAAACTACCTGCACTTATAACGGCAATTACCTGACCAAGGAATTTACATAACCAGCTACATGACTTCATGAAAGACAACTACATGACTTCATGAAAGACAGCTACATGACTTCATGAAAGACAGCTACATGACTTCATGAAAGACAACTACATGACTTCATGAAAGACAGCTACATGACTTCATGAAAGACAACTACATGACTTCATGAAAGACAACTACATGACTTCATGAAAGACAACTACATGACTTCATGAAAGACAACTACATGACTTTCAGCAACGATGCCATATGACTTTGAAAAAAGAAAACTTCATGACCTTCAGCAAAGATGCTAGATGACTTACCACAAACTTTAGAAAAGATATTGTATGAAAAGACAACCACGCCTTTAGACAAGATATTTATGAAATTCAAGAAAGACAACCACGCCTTTAGACAAGATATTTATGAAATTCAAGAAAGACAACCACGCCTTTAGACAAAGTCATAAGATACTATAATACTATATGAAATTCAAGAAAGACAACCACGCCTTTAGACAAGATACTATATGAAATTCAAGAAAGAAAACCACGCCTTTAGACAAGATATTATATGAAATTCAACAAAGACAACCACGCCTTTAGACAAGAACAAAGGCAACACACAACTATTAGACATGATTCTATATGATTTTGAGCAAAGACAACACACGAACTGGATAAAAGACAACCAATTTTTTATATTTTGGAAAGGAAGAGACATCGTTACAGTTTCTATTTAAGTTACAAAAGAATTATCTCTTAGAATTTTTGCATATTGTCCAAGCAAATTCTGATATGAACACACACTAACACAATCGTACACTATTGCATAGTAACACAAATACACATATAACACACACTAACACACTGTAACACACATTAACACGCTATAACACACAATAAAACACTGTAACACAAACTAACACACTATTACACACATTATAACACACATTAACAAATTGTAACGCACACTACCAAACTGTAACACACAAACACATTATAACACCATTATAACACAGACTTACACCTGTAACACACACAAACACAAGCACAGTATAACATAATTACAAAATGTACCACATACAAACACTCTGTAACACACACTAGCAAACTGTAACACACTAACACACTGTAACACACACTAAGAAACTATAACACACTAACACACTGTAACACACACTAAAAAACTGTAACACAGACCAACAAACTGTAACACACTAACATACTGTAACACACACACACACTGACAACTTTCACGTGTACATTCGTTTATTCTTATATTTCATCCCCTCAAAAGAACAACGTACACACACACAAACAAACAAACAAAAAATATAACCAAAACACTACCAAGAAAGATTTTCATTTTCGCCAAGAGAACAAGAATATTTACAATAATTCAAGTCACATACTCTTTTAAGCAAATGACTTAAAAAAAAAACTACAAACAAAATGTCCTTCTTCCCATTCAGGCAAGTATAATTCTGTAGAGTCTCTCGAGGTATTCACTCATGGGTTCTTCAAGAAGAATAAATCCCAGAATTCACTGCTGTTACAATACACTGCGACCGTTAAGTTTCAGTGTAGCAACCTCACGTCAAACTTTGTTACTTTGTTTAACATTCTCTCCCTGGCAAACTTAAAGAAAGAAGAAAAGAATCGCTTTCAATCACCCGACTTTAGTTCTTAAATCCTTGACATCATCTTTGGTCGTCTTTTAGTTTTCGATTTTAATTCTCCGATCAAGTACAGCATTTACTTTGTCTTTGGACTTGGGGCTGGCGTTGCTTGTCGATTACGGGCGTGTATCAAGGGATCTTTGAGATCCTCGGAAACGTTATTTCTTGGGAGAATTTAATTCTAGATTTAAAGGTGCTTCAGATGTGTGTCATCCCTTTGATTCTAAGTCTTTACTCCTCCCAAGACCCCCCCCCCACTATCTCCTTCACGCACGCATACACTCACAGACACCCACCCACCACTCACCCACTCACACCAACACACACACAAACACACCCATACCCATACACTATATCTCTCGCACTCACTCCCCACGCTCCAGGCACAAGCCAACACACTCATACACACACACTATCTGTCACACACGCACACACGTATACGCACATACACACATTATCTCTCTCACACTCACACATACACACACGCACACACACTCTCACACTCACACACACACACATACAAGCACATACAAACACTATCTCTCTCACACACACACACACATACAGCACACACGCTCTATCTCTCTCACATACACATGCACGTACATACACACACCATCTCTCTCACACTCACATTCACGCACACACATATATTACGCACCCTGCTTATTATGGGAGACCAAGCCTGATCTGTTTTGCCAGTTTTCAGAACATGTCGATTGTGTTCCTTGAGTGAAACATCTTCACGGGTAGGAAGCGGGTACTGAGTGCACACGCTCTTGACAAGGTAACAGTTTTTGTTTGTTTTACTCTTGACAAGGTAACAGTTTTTGTTTGTTTTACTCTTGACAAGGTAACAGTTTTTGTTTGTTTTACTCTTGACAAGGTAACAGTTTTTGTTTGTTTTACTCTTGACAAGGTAACAGTTTTTGTTTGTTTTACTCTTGACAAGAACAAAGGAAGTGATCGTGCCTTGAAAACAAGGGAGCAGATAATAGTTAAAAAAACTTGATAACAAAACAAAGGAAACGGCTATTCATATAACAACAAAGGAAAAAGGAAACAGTTCTTTTTTTCACTCTTAACGACAAGATAGCATACTTGAAAACGAGGGAAAAGGAAACAGTTCGAAAAAAATGACTCTTGACAACAGGAATAAAGGAACAGCTTTTACTTCTGAAGAGGATAAGGAAGCGTTTGAATTTAACACGAGAAAAATGAAAGGAAGTTAACGAGTAAAAGGAAGTGTTTTAGTCTAGACAACGAGTAAAAGGAAGTGTTTTAGTCTAGACAACGAGTAAAAGGAAGTGTTTTAGTCTAAACGAATGAAAGGAAGTGTTTTAGTCTAGACAACGAGTAAAAGGAAGTGTTTTAGTCTAGACAACGAGTAAAAGGAAGTGTTTTAGTCTAGACAACGAGTAAAAGGAAGTGTTTTAGTCTAGATAAGAAGTAAAGGAAAACGCTTTGTTGTTTATCTTTGCAGAGTACATCACTGTTGAAATGAAAGGAAAGAAAAAGACTTTAAAAATGCCTAACAGACCAAGTTAGCTCTTGAAGCTTCGTTTTTAAACGCACGATTTTCTAAAGCGTGGAACTGAAAACAATGCATAGATGTCTACTTTAAAGACCAATGTTTGAGTGAGAGAAAGCTGTACACACAGAACCTCAGATTTACAGGCTTACAGGGGGAGAGCGTGTTCATGAGCGCTGTGTAGAATGCAATACTCAAAGGCCCACGACAGTAATCCTCAAGTGAGGACATGCTTATGAACACGATTTTTTGTTGTTATTTTCTTTTTAGGGAATACATTTTGTTGAAGAATTTGCCAGGACTGCTGCTTGTTTGAAAGTCTGAAAGCTATATTTTGACCTAAGGTCTGGAATGGTGCTGTTTGAGCAAGTTTGTTATAGGATTAATATTGCATCCATTCACCATCCATGATTGATAGTTTAAAAAAGAATTCATATTAAAAAAATTCAAAGAAAGAAAGGCCAATGCACTAATTGAATGAAAATATATATTCCTTCATAGACTTTGCCGAAAACGAGTTTACGATTCCTAAAAGCATCGTCTTAAACGCTGGCCAGTGTCATAAGAGCGGCAGCAAAGAAGACTACAGCAAGTATGGTTAGCCAGAGTTGTCATAAGAGCGGCAGCAAAGAAAATTACAGCAAATATGTTCGACCAGAGTTGTCATAAGAGTGGCAGCAAAGACAACTACAGCAAGCAACGATGGCCGGAATTGTCATGCAGCGGCAGCAAAGAAAACTACAGCAAGTATACAGGCCAGAATTTTCATAGAAGAGACAGCAAAGAAAACTACAGCAAGTATGCTGGCCAGCGTTGTCATAGGAGTGAGGGCAAAGAAAACTACAGCACGTATGACTGGCTATAGCTGTTGCAAAGAAAACTACAAAAACATGGCTGGTTTGCAAACGTGGCTGTATGCCTGGCAAATATCATCCGCATGCTTTGCAAATATTACCTGCATGCTTTGCGAATATCACCGGAATGTCTTGCTAATATCAACGGTATGCCTTGCTAATATCACAGTATGCCTGGCTAATATCACTGTATGCCATGCTAATATCACTGTATGCCTTGCTAATATCACTGTATGCCTTGCTAATATCACTGTATGCCTTGCTAATATCACTGTATGCCTTGCTAATATCACTGTATGCCTTGCTAATATCACTGTATGCCTTGCTAATTATGAATACTCGTGAAGGCCAAACAATTCAGTCACCTGTAATTTTGTTAGTGATGACAACGTGAATGCAAAGATAATGATGAACTCACCTGTATGTCTTTCTCCAGAAAACTTTCACACTCCTCTTCTTCTCCTTTCTCGCCACAGCCTCCATTGGTGGAGATGACGTTGGACATAGTGGACTGTGCCTTAGTTCCCATTGTATATTTGGAGCCACGACTCAACATTGTGGTGCCAGCACCATGGCTTTGTTCCTTGCCACGATATTTGTAAACCAGGTATGCCTGAAACAAAGGCGACATAGCACTTCAGGTATGCCTGAAACAAAGGCGACATAGCACTTCAGGTATGCCTGAAACAAAGGCGACATAGCACTTCAGGTATGCCTGAAACAAAGGCGACATAGCACTTCAGCAATGCCTGAAACATGAATGATATACAAAAACATCAGATATACGTGATAACAGAAATGGATTCGCACGCACGCACACACAAACACACACACACAGATATATAAAATATGACTGAACATAAAGTAACCATCCACACATATGATATCATATTTTGAAAATGGGAACGACACCCATATATATAAGAAATACTTATCAGAAACACAAAGCAAAGATGAAATATCTGCATATATATATATGCTTATTTTATTATTGTTGTTAGAGCTGCCATGTGAATGTGTTGATATTACTTCTCCGGGGTGAAACTGTTAGTTATTATTGCATGAGTTTCTGCAGGTTCATTTTGTTTTTATCCTGTGTGAATGAGTTAGTTTCCATTGCTTTTTATGTGAATGAGTTAGAGTCCATTGCTTTTTCTTATGTGAATGAGTTACTTTCCATTGCTGTCCTAGTTGATGTGTGTTTCTAGCCTTTGAGATGACTGTAGTTGGGTTAAATGATATGTTGGAAGGCTCTAAGAATGACCGTAGCGGGGTTAAATGACAGGTTGGAGGGCTCTACGATGACTCCTGTGGGGTTAAATAACTTGTCGCTAGTTCTGAGATGACACAAGTGGGGTTAAATCATTTGCTAATGATAAGCACTCTTTCCATGGTCTCGAGCGGAGTTTTAGATCTGCTTTGGGGTTCTGAAAGCGAACGTCATAGGAACTTTGATACTATGCGAAATAGTCGCCATTATAGCTTTCTGATAATTAATCTATTACCGTTGTGTGTTTTCTCACTCAGAAATATTCTGTCCAGGAAGGGGAAGTATATATCTACGCATAACAGACGTCATAAGAATGTGGGTGCCGAGACTAAGATTGCTTATCATCACTGTGCCTGTGACATCAGGAAGGAAGCCATCAAATACCAGATATCTCCAAGGAAGATCTGCGGGTAAATCCTAGACACGTGACTTTCACATACGCCACCCAGTTTGAGTGACAATCTGCTCTGGTCCGAACGAAGTGATTCTGTTTATATGATGAGCCAGATATTGAGAGCTTTTCTTAATTTTGTTTCAGGGGCCATACATCCAGTATTATTTACTTGTGTTGTACTGATACTTTGAAGGATGGGTTAAGGCTAGTTTGCAATTGGCTGAAAGGATACCAAATATTTGTCATTATTGTTAAAGATTGGTTGTAGTTAAGGTGTTTTGATCATATTTTGTTATTGGGGGTCAAACTTACATATGTTGAAAAATCTCCCAATTTTACTCTGAAAGATTATATCTGAGGTGTTTGGAACGTGACTCTTTATATATCGTGACACATATCCTCATTTACATTGGTAGAAATGTCTTGGGATGGTGATGGTAGGAACGATACACGTGTCAATCAGACACACCTGTCAACAAGTGCCACAAACACGCATACAAAACGAAAATGACTAAACTGGAAGAAATCCCACACAATACGTGTTCCTGAAAATCTCCATAATAGGATGTGCTAATAATGAGACCCAGTTATCAGACTTTACTTAATAAATAATATCGCCTCAGTTCCAATTGGCTGAGAGAGCGAAAACATCCAGAAAGACAAATAATCACCGTACTTACCTTGGTTCCGAATAAAAAGGCGAGTGTGACTGTAGTAGTGAGCTGTGTATGGACAAAAACCACAAGGTACAACAGGTCCGGGTTGGTTGGAAACGGATCTTTTAGGAATATCCTGCAATGTAACAGCATCTGGACGTCAGGGCAGCAAGCATAGAGAAATGAGAATCTTAATTTCTTTTATTAATAATTCTCCAGAAGACACCACTCGTCTCTTTCACTTGGCGGATATGCAGGCGCTTTAAAACGTTTTCACTCTTCCACAACATTAAAGACAAACATTTATCGTCACACAATATTTCCACAGGTGGAAAACCTCTTACTAAATGAGAAGACAAATCCAAATTTAATCTACATTAAGCAAGCCCCCCTCCACACTCTTTCTTCTCCAACATATGGTTATCAATATGTATAAGAAGGTCGATAAATTTTGCATCAGCAATTCTAGCATATTCTCAACTCGAGTTGTTTACTCTAACTCTGACATTTACAAAAATACCATTATAAGGAGTTTCCATGGTCGGGTCACTTCGACAATTTATATAACAATTAAGTCTAGAACTAGGGATAGGTAAATTTGCTCCACCATACAATGCATAGCAGGTCGTAGAGTGGAACAAGACTTACCATGGACATATAAAAAGATACATCTGGAACCAGTTAAGATGCACACACAAAGACAGAAGTCAAAAAGGTAAATAAGGTTAAAAAACTTAGTTAAAATATAAATCTAACATAGTTATAATATTACTAAAAATATAAACAGTTAATGTACAATCTTATTTAAACAAAAACACATTCCTACATCCACACTCACACACACGTTCACAAAGAAAGAATTGAAAAATCCACTTGAAGTATTACATTAATGAACTATTTATAGATTATTTGCTCAGAATGATTATAAAGTATTGAAGATATTTTAGATAACATCTACTTCCAGCATTAGTTGATTTCGCGAACGGATTCAAGTATTTAATTCTGTAAAGATTAGAGAAAGGATCCATGGTTTAATATATATTTGTGTGTATGTGTGTGTGTGTGTGTGTGTGTGTGTGTGAGAGAGAGAGAGAGAGAGAGAGAGAGAAAGAGAGAGAGAGAGAGAAAGAGAGAGAGAGAAAGAGAGAGAGAGAGAAAGAGAGAGAGAGAGAATATGACTGAATAATTCTGCTTCAAGTCCATTTTCAATCTTATTTGATTTGCAAACAGAAAGGAGATAATATTTATTTGTCTGCCAAAACCAAAATCCGGTTCAGGAGAGAGTTTCAGGGGAATCCCTGTAAATAACTTACAAATTACATAACAAGCGAATCACAATGCTCACAAACCAGTTACGTCTGAAATACTCACATGGACACATTAAGGAAGAGCGACAGGAGAAACTCGTTGTATATCGCCCAGCTAATAAATCGACTTTCGTTGAACTCCGAGGGCGCCTTTCTCACCACGATGCACAGTCGCACTCCCCACAGAAGGAACAACATCTCGGCTGTAAACGCAAAGTGAATTATTTACTCGCAGCCATTTTCATTTCAAAGCGATGCCATGTCTATTTCACAAACGAGGACGACTGTTTGAATAAAAGAGACCCTTGACTTCTCAGTATCGAGGCAAAGAAACAAAGCGACTAGAAATGACGTCTGCTTTTAGCTGAATAATCCTTGGAAACGTCACACTAAACTTTCAAAAGGTGAGAAGACTGGAGTAGCTTGGCTTGGTCGCTCTGATTATCGAACCTAAACGTCGAAACACAACCTAATGCAGTATTAGATGAATTTACCACAGATATGGTTGAGAGTTAGTCTCTGAAAGATGAGTCGTGCTAAATGTGGTCAAGAGTCCTGAAAGATGAGTCGTGCTAAATGTGGTCAAGAGTCCTGAAAGATGAGTCGTGCTAAATGTGGTCAAGAGTCCTGAAAGATGAGTCGTGCTAAATGTGGTCAAGAGTCCTGAAAGATGAGTCGTGCTAAATGTGGTCAAGAGTCCTGAAAGATGAGTCGTGCTAAATGTGGTCAAGAGTCCTGAAAGATGAGTCGTGCTAAATGTGGTCAAGAGTCCTGAAAGATGAGTCGTGCTAAATGTGGTCAAGAGTCCTGAAAGATGAGTCGTGCTAAATGTGGTCAAGAGTCCTGAAAGATGAGTCGTGCTAAATGTGGTCAAGAGTCCTGAAAGATGAGTCGTGCTAAATGTGGTCAAGAGTCCTGAAAGATGAGTCGTGCTAAATGTGGTCAAGAGTCCTGAAAGATGAGTCGTGCTAAATGTGGTCAAGAGTCCTGAAAGATGAGTCGTGCTAAATGTGGTCAAGAGTCCTGAAAGATGAGTCGTGCTAAATGTGGTCAAGAGTCCTGAAAGATGAGTCGTGCTAAATGTGGTCAAGAGTCCTGAAAGATGAGTCGTGCTAAATGTGGTCAAGAGTCCTGAAAGATGAGTCGTGCTAAATGTGGTCAAGAGTCCTGAAAGATGAGTCGTACGGCCTGAGGGTTGGTCGAGAGTTAGTCAGTGAAAGATAAGTAGTAGAAGGGGTGGTTGAGAGGTAATCACTGAAAGATGAGTAGTAGAAGGGGTGGTTGAGAGGTAATCACTGAAAGATAAGTAGTAGAAGGGGTGGTTGAGAGGTAATCACTGAAAGATGAGTAGTAGAAGGGGTGGTTGAGAGGTAATCACTGAAAGATGAGTAGTAGAAGGGGTGGTTGAGAGGTAATCACTAAAAGATAAGTAGTAGAAGGGGTGGTTGAGAGGTAATCACTGAAAGATGAGTAGTAGAAGGGGTGGTTGAGAGGTAATCACTGAAAGATGAGTAGTAGAAGGGGTGGTTGAGAGGTAATCACTGAAAGATGAGTAGTAGAAGGGGTGGTTGAGAGGTAATCACTGAAAGATAAGTTGTGTCAGAGATGGCCGACTATCTCTGGTAGTATTGTTTGAAATTTACTCAGCATGCACATCGATTTCGTTAATTATATAGAGTACGGTAAGAGAATGGAAAAGAAGAGCTAGTTTTTAAAGTGGCAGATGTTGCTTGAATGACAAGTGTCTTGGCAATGCACAAACAAGGCAAGGTACAGCAAGTCAACCCCCCCCCCCAAATAATAATAATAAATAAATAAAACTTAAAACCCAACCAAAAACAGCAACAGTATGATTGCATTAGAGATAATAGACGGACAGATTGAGAGATGAATAAACAAAAATATAGTTAGTCAATGAGACCCGGATACATAATTATACAGAATAATCCACACACACATACACGTACAAATAATATTTACACTCTAACTGTCAAAATCTTGAAAGCACAAAGAGTACATATATAGAGATCAAGTAGGTATAAAATTTATCTATCTATCTATCTATCTATCTATCTATCTATCTATCTATCTATCTATCTATCTATCTATCTATCTATCTATCTATCTATCTATCTATCTATCTATCTATCTATCTATCTATCTATCTATCTATCTATCTAGCCATCCATCCATCCATCTATCCATCCATCCATCCATCCATCCATCTATCTATCTATCTATCTATCTATCTATCTATCTATCTATCTATCTATCTATCTATCTATCTATCTATCTATCTATCTATCTATCTATCCAAGTACAATAGAAATGAGATATTTATAATGAGATAAACGAGTTGACAATTAGTGCCAGCGCCTAGTATCCAATAAAGTCCAGAGCAAAGATAGTTAAAGGAAAATACGTCGTCCCACTTAATGCTGTATCTCTCTCTGTCTGTCTAACAGCGTACTTAAAGTTCTTTTATGTTATGTTTATGCAATCCATCTGTGACATACTTTACGAGTCGTCTGTCTTAACATTGTTTAGTTTTTGTTGTTGTACAGTAGGATGTCTTACATTGCACTGATTCACTTTACGCTGTCTTTCTCAGCGTTGTCGTGCTTAACGTTGACGTACCTATTGCTGCTGAATGGTCCCACCAATCTGAGGAACAAATGTATGCCTTTAGCCCGCTCACATCTTTGCCTGCAACAGTACGGACACAAATACAAAGTATTTTATTATAAACACCAGCCATTTTGCCTGCAACAGTACGGACACAAATACAAAGTATTTTATTATAAACACCAGCCATTTTGCCTGCAATAGTACGGACACAAACACAAAGTATTTTATTATAAACACCAGCCATTTTGCCTGCAACAGTACGGACACAAATACAAAGTATTTTATTATAAACACCAGCCATTTTGCCTGCAACAGTATGGACACAAACACAAAGTATTTTATTATAAACACCAGCCATTTTGCCTGCAACAGTACGGACACAAACACAAAGTATTTTATTATAAACACCAGCCATTTTGCCTGCAACAGTACGGCCACAAACACAAAGTATTTTATTATAAACACCAGCCATTTTGCCTGCAACAGTACGGCCACAAATACAAAGTATTCTATTACAAACTCCAGCCATTTTGCCTGCAACAGTACGGAAACAAAGTTACGAGTCATAAAGCACACAAATAGTAATATTGATTTATACAGTGATCACTGGGCACCGTAAGAACATTTGTAATGTTTCAAGTAGTGACACTCATCAAAACAGTTATAAATGATACATACAGTGTCTAACATAAAGCAGTTATAATGATTCACACATTGACTACAATAAAAAGTACTTATAATGATTTATAGAGTGTTCAGCATTAAAATGTTATAAAGATTCTTATACTACCATACAAATAGTTGTAATGAATCAAACAATGATTTTTAAAATCTCTTGTAATGGTTTATACAGTGATTATCATAAAAGTAGCTGTAATGACTCACTCACGATTAGTACAAAATAGCTGTAATGATTCACACATGATTAATGTAAAAATAGATACTATTATTCATCAGGGACAACAATACTTGCATTGATTCATCTAGTGGGTTACTATAGAATAGTTATTATGATTCACATACAACGTTTGATTTCAAGCCCTCCTTTGCTTTAAAAGTTGTAATTTCCTTCATTGTTAAGCTCTTAGGGGAGATTAATGCAGCGCACAATGACGTCATAGTTGCGTACTAAAAAAAAATAAATATTTTTTTACTACTGATGATTCTCTTTAAATTTGTGTGGATTTACATTGCACAGAACGTCATTTCTTAATAGTAGGGCGTCCTATGTTCAGGTCAAGCTAATCGATGAGTTTGTAGAATATTGTTGGATGGAAAAAGTTATCTCTGAATGTTGGTCTACTCGCTTAAGCAATGTTTGACCTGACCTTCATTTGAATTTATGAACTACGTCACGTACCCCCACCCCACCCAAAAGTGGGATGAAATTAAAAGAGAAGAAGTCAATATATATCAAAATTAATTTTCTATCTAAATGTCTACCTAGACAAAGACACGAACACACACAAGAAATACAGAAAATTAAGTTGGAAATAATATAAAGGAAAGATAGAATTTAAAATCTGATGGGATTTGGTGTTATCACGCAGATAGATAGATAGAGAGACAGATAGACGCGTCGACTGCTAAAAAGAACCAAACCTTGAATAGCCAGATTGAAATGTGCTCTACCCCCCCCCACTCCAACTTCCCGACTCTGCTATTTTAGTCCCCACCCAACTTCCACGACCCGCTATTTCAGTCCCCACCCAACTTCCACGACCCGCTATTTCAGTCCCCACCCAACTTCCACGACCCGCTATTTCAGTCCCCACCCAACTTCCACGACCCGCTATTTCAGTCTATGGTTTATCCACACACGCGTGCTATCTCTTCACTAAGACAGTCACAGCGATACTTGTTTATGCGCATGCCTGCTTAGAATAACGTCATAATTTCCGGTATATTACTGCATTGTCATCTAAATTGTCCGAGTCTTCTCTAGGGGACCTTAAAACAACAATAACTACAGCAAAACTTAACTTCCAGACTTCCCTGTGTGGGGTGTAAAGGGTGGTGGGAGCCACTAGTGCAAAGCATCTCTTTTAATCAGACGTGAGCGTACAATTCATTCTTAAGATGAAAAGCGTGCGCACATGTATATGTTTTAGGGGAGGGTAAGTCAGATTTGTTTCCGGAGTTTCTGTTCCGGGATAAAACATGAAAGAACTATGTAAAGACAAAAATAACTAGTTACGTTTTAAGGCAGGATTTAATTTGTTCCTGAATGATTATCTAAAAGCGTATAATTCTAGAAAATGAATTACGCGAGCAAATTGGTCGCTTTGTGATATTTTGTGGGACGGAAAGAATACATCGTAGGTTGAATTAAAACTGTTTTTCTTTCAAAACAAATCACAATGAACAAACGAAATATCCTAACAGAAAAAAGCTTTACAAGATTTTGCATTTATTCGGAAATAACCTTTATCCTGCGGTGGCTTGCTTGTGGTCTTACGTGCTTGTTTGTTTGTGTTTCTCGCAAGTCTTGCAAAATTATAAGTGTATTGAACCAATACATTACAAGGATGTAGTGTCAAAGCAAACACAAACATGTAAAAAGATCAATGGAGTGCGGAGAGAAAAATTTAAGTCTTATCTGAATTCCCGAGACACCTAATTTCCGCGGACAAATTGAGAACATGGCATCAGATTGAATATTCTAGGAATTTATCAACTGCTATCTCTTCTCTTATCAAGTGCCGGATAATCTAACGGAAACGCCTTAATTTCTGATAAACAGAGGGGACGTTTGGGCCGGGACGTGCTGTCACCGAGTTTTTAAGTAGTTATTGTCCGATAATTCTCAAGCTGTCAATCAGGGTGTATGAGAGTTATTTCCCATACTGTTGACATCGTAAACTGACTGAAAATTAATGAAAGCTCACACCCGCAAATTAATTTAGTTTGGCGCTGTTCAAGGTTGTTACGAAAGAGAAATAAAAAAAGGGACTTGATAGAAAAAAAATAAATACATGAAAATAAACTGAATAAATCATAATGTTAAATGGGCACACAATTACTACGTAAATATGAAGAAATAGATTAGGACTGTGCAAATGATAAAACAAACACACGAAAATAAAATAAAAAAGTGTATATTAAATATGTAAAACTTTAACGATAAAGCACAAAAATGAATCACTATCTGTACAAATACCTAAATTAATATATCTGAAAAAGTCCTTTTACATGTGTACGCGCGTGCATGTATGCGCAGGTATGTGCGTTTATGAAAACGTATTGTAGAGTAAATGTGACATGCAACATAGTTGTATGTGAATATGTTCTTGTAAGTAATTTTGGGTGATAGATTATCTATCTATCTATCTATCTATCTATCTATCTATCTATCTATCTATCTATCTATCTATCTATCTATCTATCTATCTATCTATCTATCTATCTATCTATCTATCTATCTATCTATCTATCTATCTACCTACCTACCTACCTACCTATCTATCTATCTATCTATCTATCTATCTATCTATCTATCTATCTATCTATCTATCTATCTATCTACCTTACCTTACCTTATCTATCTATCTATCTATCTATCTATCTATCTATCTATCCATCCATCGTTAGATAGAGGAGAAAGACTGCTAATCTGTGACAAAACAAACAAAAGCGAGAACAATTATTAAAGACAAAGTCTGTGACAAAACAAACAAAAGCGAGAACAATTATTAAAGACAAAGTCTGTGACAAAACAAACAAAAGCGAGAACAATTATTAAAGACAAATTCACTGCACCTAACTCGTGTGCACTTTAATCTGAAAATCCAAAGCTCCCTCTGACGGCAAGCAGTTCTTTTACTTAAGATCATGGCAGCTTCCGGCCTGGGCCGACTTCGCTGCCCGGCGCAAAGTGCACCACTGGAAGGAGGTTTCTGATGTGGAGATACAGAATGGAGTGGAGCATGACTGAGAGAAATGTTGAACGGATGACGACTAGCAGGTCTTCTCGGAAACATTCGTTTACATTCGTTCTGAGTTGAAGCCTAGCAAAGGATCGTCTACCTTCTGTGACGATGACATCACTCCACACACCCCCTCAACCCCAACTGCGTGAAGTCAGCAGATGGTAGGCTGAATCGATAGTCTCCCTTGTTGATCACCACGAATCGCCGCAGACAAGATAATCGAGCGAGATTTAAACGATGTCTACGTAAACATCTAAACTGCGGTCCGACTCTTTCCTCTACTACTTTGTAAGTGATGTACGATTTTTGTATTCTGGCTAATGAAACAACCCACTCACCCCGATGTCATATTTTAATGTTATATGGTATTTGAATGGTCCTTGATGTTTACTGGCATAAACCTAACCTTTTAGGCAGCCTTCAAGTATGTATGTCATATCTTTAGATAATTGAATGATACATACATAGGATTTTTTTTTGTAGACAGTTCGTGTGGGTTTTATGTTAATGGTATTCGTACTGAGACTTTTGTTACTGTTGTTGTGGAGTAACTACAACACTTCCACAATCAAAAACGTAAGCTACAAACACGTAATACTTCTATAATCCATGTTGTAAGGTAAATTCTATTACAAATAAAAACAGACAAAAGAAACAAGTAACCCAAACAAGCAAGCAAGCAAACAAACAAACGGAACAATTTTACCCTTGCAAAGACTCTCTTGGAGAAAACCGGGACCGTTATACAGTGACGTGAGTTTTAGAAAAAATCGAGACTATTATATAATATCATGTTTATAGGAGCCCTCCCCCCGAGACTATTGTATAATATCATGTTTATAGGAGCCCCCTGAGACTATTATATAATGTCATGTTTATAGGAGCCCCCTGAGACTATTATATAATGCCATGTTTATAGGAGCCCCCTGAGACTATTATATAATATCATGTTTATAGGAGCCCCCTGAGACTATTATATAATGCCATGTTTATAGAAGCCCCCTGAGACTATTATATAATGCCATGTTTATAGGAGCCCCCTGAGACTATTATATAATATCATGTTTATAGGAGCCCTCCCCCCCGAGACTATTATATAATGCCATGTTTATAGGAGCCCACTGAGACTATTATATAATATCATGTTTATAGAAAACCCTGAGACTATTATATAATATCATGTTTATAGAAAACCCCGAGACTATTATATAATATCATGTTTATAGAAAAATCGAGACTTTCATAAAAAGGCATGGCATATTCTTAATGTTTAGGAAAAAAAATACTATTATATAGAACGCATGGCATATCCAAGGAAACTTAACTACTATACAGCGATCTGGTCTTTTGATAAAATTATTACAGCTTCAAAGTGGCCATTTTTGACTAACATCAGGGCTATTTGAAGTGATACAGTCTTTTTATTTATCAAGACTACCGAATAGCGACATGACGTTCAGAAATAGCTGAGCTTGTTGTTCATTGGAATTTTTCTTGGACCCTGAATCAGCCAGTTTCAAAATATTTTGGACATCCTTGGGTACCGCGTCATTCGAGTATTCTTGAATCTTGTATTGCCAATGTTTTCCAAAATGCCATTTACACACCTTGCAGAACCTGGGTTTGTCAACAATTCTTAAATATATTCAACCAAAGTTCAAGCATTCATTGTAGAACCCAGAGCATGTCGCCATTTCTAATAAGCTTTGCCAAAGTTACAGCATATTTGAGCAACGTTGACTTTGTTAGCTATTTCCAACTTACTTACCCGGGCTCTAAAAGTAGCCACAGTTTAGCTCTAGTAGCCACTGTTTTTCCAATCTAATGTCGTGTGATATGAACAGCTCAGAATTGCTGTCCGGTTAATCTGAAGTTGAGATAATCCTAGGTTGCCATAAGTTAATTTAACATACTTAAATTAATCTTATCCTTTTCAGTCTTTGACAATCATGGGTTTTCTAGTGAATCTAATGGATTTTTAGACCATTCTGGGTTTATCAGTCAAAGAATCTAACATACCTTGGATAACCCTTGGCGTGCCAGCCACAGTTCTGGCAGTGAGGTAAACAGAGAAGACAAAAACGATGACAATTAACCGCTTGATGAGGTCGCCATCTGATATCTTAATTCGCTGCGCCGACCGGACTCTGAAGACCACTGATATTCTGGAAGAAACATTTCCTGCTGTACTGAGAGTAATGAATTCACAAGAGATTCAACAGTATCCACCCGTTCCTCCATTCATCCCTCCCTCCATCCACCAATCCAATCTATTTAGATCTATCCCTCCTTCGGTCCAATCAGGCCCCTGACTCCTATTCTCTTTCTCTTCCTGCATCCTGATATTCATTCCTCCCTCCCTTTACCCCCTCCTCAATCTATCCCTTCAGGTCCCTTTCTTCATCCATTCAGGCCTCTCCCTTTACCCATGTTTTCCCTTGCCCCATCCATACATGAATGTTCCCCCCTCTCTTCTTTTCACTTGTCATCCCTCCTTCCCTTCAGGAAAATGCTAAAATGACATGAAAAAGGATTGTTCTTGAAAGTGAAAGTTTTCAAATTACAAAGAAGAAAAGACACGACGCTACAGTGGAATATTTTGTTGCTGAACACATCTCTACATTATTGCGATTCAAATTTTGATTAGAACAATGAAAACTTCACATCAAATATTGAAGCCTCCAAAGTTAAAGAACACATTTACTATTATTGAAAACAAACATTCACAAAAATCATTTCCATTCACACAGTGCTTAGCAGATGTATTTAAATAAAAGTGCCAGTAAGAAAAAAACACAAACTATTATACTTACATGTGTTAATCTTTGTTAACGCCCTTGCGTCTAAAATTCAAAGACGATTTAACAAAACAGGAAGACCTTTTGAAAAGGTTTATTGCATCGCAAAATGTACCATTGACACGTCAAGTTAATCTGCATTAAATTTCACGTTTATTCAGTTGTTAAATTAAAATTATATTAAAGAGAAACTATTCTTTAAAGATTTATTGACTTTCATTTGACATTGATTTTTTTTATAGTAAGAGAAATGAGTTCGCAATCTCGCACACAAAGAAGTCTGCACAGTGATGTCATAGATCACGTGGGAATGATGAGCTTTTTAAAATCTGTATTATGAGAGCCAGTCGGCAGACTTAACATGCTGACGTCACACGTCACGTGATAAGCATTATTAAGCATCCATTTTCTTCCCTGTAGAGAAGAGATTAAAATGTGTCGAGCAGCAAATTATCTTACCTTTGACAATTCGGCCCGTTGAAAGTGAATTTAAGAGCGAATTTACTGCACACGACACACAAGCATCCGTTGCACATGTAATCACTGGAAAAACATTATCATTTTCACCACTTATTAGATAACCACACGAAGAATAACATCATAACTATTTTTTCAACAATTGACATTTCAATAGTGAAGATTTAAAAAAAAAGTGCCATGTGACCATTTTTGGAAGCCGCTCACCTCCAGGTCTTGAGTAAAAGGGCGCCATAGGAAATTGAGAAACCAATTTCCCGAATCCAGAACTGTATGCAGCATGTGATAACGGTAGCTTCAAAGTAACCAACAATGAGCTGCAACAACAATACTAAATAAAGTAACCTGTAGTACACTAACATAGCCAAAATGAGATGTAAGTTAATAAAATAACCTGTAGTACACTAACATAGCCAAAATGAGATGTAAGTTAATAAAATAACCTGTAGTACACTAACATAGCCAAAATGAGATGTAAGTTAATAAAGAAACCTTAGTACACTAACATAACCAAAATGAGCTGTAAGTTAATAAAGTAACCTGTAGTACACTAACATAACCAAAATGAGATGTAAGTTAATATAGTAACCTGTAAGAAACTACAACAATGATAATCGTTAATGATGCAACCGAAATACACTATAACACGTAATAGGTAATAAAGTAAATGGCAATTAACTGCAACAGTTATAGATAATAAATTAACTAAACTATAATAATACTTAAAAAAATAATACTGTAATACTTAACAGAGTTATGTTACACAACTCTAATACTTAATAAATAAACTTGAAAAAATAACTTTTAACACACAACGATGATACTTAATAAATAAACTTGAAAAAGTAACTTTTATTACACTACGGGAATACTTGATAGAATAACGCTACAATAATATTTGACAAAGTATCATTTAAAATAATATGACTACAGTATTACTTGATAGATAAAGTAGCATATAATACACTACAAAAATACTCGATAAAATGACATTTAATACATGATAAAGTATCATGTAACACACCAGTAATACTTGATAAAGTAACCCAGAAAAGAGCAAATAAAAGATGAAATTCTCAGCTCAAAATCAATCATTCTCTTAATTATTCAGAAATATTACCATGCTTGGTAAGAGGCAGGTCATTCTTACCTTATTTACAGTTGCACGCAGACTGGAATGTATACTTTATAATTCTGCTTCATTTAGAGAATTGGAGTGATTATTATTATTATTATTATCTTTCTATTTAAAATATTCATGTAGAGAACTGGAGTGCTTATTATTATTATTATTATTATTATTATTATTATTATTATCTTTCTATTTAAAATATTCATGTAGAGAACTGGAGTGCGTGAAAGTAAAGGCTGTACTATTTCCTGAATTTATTAACTAGAGCTACACATGCTTGTGTGTGTGTGTATATGTGTGTGTGTGTGTACGTGTGTGTGTGTGTGTGTGTGTGTGTGTGTGTGTGTGTGTATGTGTGTGTGTACGTGTGTGTGGGTGCGCGCGCGAAGAGAGTAAGGAAAAGGCTGAAATGCATAAAAGTTTTAATTTTCCAATGGCGGGTTATCTCTCTTTAGTTATTCGGTCTTGCCGAATTGGCACCGCTGCTCTACCAAAACCAATGACTCCCACGTCTGCTAGTGACTGACGTCAAACTGGTTTGATACCGCGAAGATGGTCTCCAAGCGACAACTCGAACGCAGCAGACAGTCCTACACAGCCTCTTACCTCCAAGAGATGATCTGAGAAATATTCAGCCAGTGAACACAGGCTTTTCCTGCATTCCCAGATGTTTACACTTTAACGGTTGGGAAAAAAACAACTATTTGTGTATACTACTGTCACTTTTTGTAGCACTCATGTGTAACTTTAACATAATCATTGTAACAGCTAAGGGTAGATTGACCTTCGGCAATAAAAGTCACAGAATCTCGAGTAAGTCTTATAAGTGTCCATAAAAGTCTCCATTTCACTCTCAGGCAGGAAGTGACGTCTATAAATTAAGCCAAAACGTACCGTAGTACAGTTATTCACAGTAGATGAACGATGGTAACATTAAGATTAGAGAGAGGCCTGACAATGGCTTTCGTAAAAGAGAAAGAAAGAAAGAGAGAGAGAGAGAGAGAGAGAGAGAGAGAGAGAGAGAGAGAGAGAGAGGGTGCTTCAGACAGAAAAAAAATTGAAGCGAAAGACGAGTGATGCAGACAGGAATAAGAGTAGGGAACCCTTCATTACGTCTTAGTTTCGTTCCTAAAATAAATTCGCTTTCCTTTGTAATCTCCCCACCACTCAAGCACCGATGTTTACCTTTCGTACGTCCATCGGGATGCGAGTCTGCATCAGATCCCTTCTAAAGGGACTCACAGTAGCACAGACGGTAAGACACCAATTTCTTGCTCAAATGACCGAACTTAGAGATCCCTACTTAGGGTAAGAAAACTGACGGGTAATTCTTGAGCGCTCTATATTAATTTGAATGATCCAAATAATCTGTTTTCAGCTTCCAGCAGCTCCGTACACATATCGTTAAATCGTGTGTGTTATCTCCCCTCCACCCTGAACACAGCCAGAACTATTCAGAATTCGTTCCTGATAGAAATTGTAAATGTCGTTTCCAACTTGTCCGGCAGAACGCGATCTAGACGAACTGCTAACCCGAATAGAAAATATGGAGGTTCAGCTAATAAGTTCAGAAAAACAAAGTGAGGGGTCTCATCCCGTACCTATTGTGTCATTACGATTACTGGCAGATGTGTCATTCATTTTGCCCAGGGACATATCACCTCGCCCAAGCTATATATATATATATATACGTAGCAAAATTTTTGAATAGAAGATGCAATTCAATCAACCAATGAACACTCGTATATCATGTATTATTCATTGATGATGCACTGATGATGCACTCCTAAGCACTGACACGTTCTTTCTATAAGGGATATATTGTTCTTTCTATAAGGGATATATTGTTCTTTCTATAAGGGATATATTGTTCTTTCTATAAGGGATATATTGTTCTTTCTATAAGGGATATATTGTTGTGTATTAGAGATTAGATGAATAAGTTACAAAATATTGTAGCTACGAACGTACGTATGTATGCACACACACACACACACACACACACACACACACACACACACACACACACACACACACACACACACACACACACACACACACACACACACACACACACACACATACACATATTGTGGCGGAGTAAATTTGCTTATACCTACTTCTAGATTTAATTGTTATATAAATTGTTAAATTGTCGAAATGAACCAACCTTGGGCACTCCTTATGATGGTATTTTGTAAGTCTTGGAGTTGAAGTAAACAACTCGAGTTGAGAATATGTCAGAAATTGCTGATGCAATCCAAACCATTTGCAACTGGATGAGTAGTTTTTATTATACAATGGGTTAAGATTTACGAGAACAAAACCGGCTGATGTGCTGAGATCAAAAGTTTACCTACTGTAGAGAATTCTATTGTCTAATCACTTTGAATTTGGAATGGCAAGAAGTCCAATCATCAAAGTTGGTCGTTAGTGTAATGGTGTGTTAACTGACTGATTGAGAGAAAATAGACTTAGAAATATTTCGTGCATTTTGCTACTGATATGTTATACTTGTGTTTTTCGTAGAGATGTATTATGTGATTAGACTATTATTTCTACAAATTGTGAACTATGATGTTTATATATGACCTGCTAAACACTTGACATTGTTTCTAGTGAACCCACTCATAAAACTATTATGCTGTATTTATTATGGTGTTTGCATGTACTGGGCTAATAAATACTGTTACAGGTTACTATAAGATAAGACTTGAACATAAGAGAGAATGGAAGTAAAGATGAATAAACTGGAAACTTGGTGGTTGTTCCCTGATCATATTTTACAGGGAATAAGAAGCCTTTCCTTTCCTTTCCTTTCCTTTCCTTGAATCTCCTGGTTTACTGATTATAAACTGCTACAACCATGGCAGATGCAGGAAGTATCTACCACAGCATGTAAGTGTAAGGAATACACTGCACTCTATTATGGTGGCAAAGTATGCTGACTGCATCGAGCAATTTCTGTTACAAGGAAGTTACTGGAAGCTGCTACAATTTTTGCTAACTGTTCTGTCTGTGGGAGCTAGTATGGCAAAGCACCAGATGGCCTTAAGAGAATAGTGGCTAGTCAGTGTACTAAAATATGAGATGGGAAATATGTGGAACTGACAGTAATAATGTGAACAATAAACTTGTGACTTTGTTACAAAAAGTGCACTAAAAGTTATTGCAGGTTTGTCTAGACAAGGTTACTTAGAAACTATTATTGCTTATGTCTAATAACTCCATTTCTGTTCTATGATAAGAACTATCCTGTGATTTGTATTGACACTAATTTGTTGAATTTTGTTTTAGGGGATATAAGACCATATAAGTATGACATTTTTCGAACTTGTTTTCATGGAAATATTGAATTATTAATAACATAAATTAAAATCTCATCACTTGTGATTAGTTATGGATGATTAATTAATTAATAATAATCATAACCATTTTCTAGGTGCCAAACACACATATATATTATTGGCATAATTCAAAATTGCCATTAATGAATCACCAACACCTGAAATATAAAAAAGGTACTTGTTATTATAATCAGTACATTTCAAATGGGAAATATGGTACATTGAAGTTATCTATTGATATGACTTCATTAAAGATAATTTAGGATTAATAAAGGATTATTAACAGACACAGAGGGTAAAACTAGATTAAATAAAATAATTTTCCTTACCGGACAGTATAGGAAAAAAGCTCCTAGAAGAACAACTCGCATAAGGACTGGACTTGAAGCCTTCATGACCTGAAATACAACAGCATGACATTTGGGCGTAAGATTTCATAACCTGAAACACAACTTTAGATCTGGAATGTAGGCTTTCATGACCTGAAACATAACAGTATGACTTTTGAAGGAAAGATTTCATAGGCTGAAACACCACTTTAGATCTGGAATGTAGGCCTTCATGACCTGAAGACCAACAGCATGACATTTGGACGTAAGATTTCATAATCTTCATAAACTTGAAATAAGAAATTTAGGCTTTTGTGACCTGAAATACAACAGCATAACATTTGGACGTAAGATTTCATAATCTGAAACACAACATTAGATCCGGAATTTAGACTTTCGTGACCTGAAATACAACAGCATGGCAATTATACTTGAGATTTCATAACCTGAAACGCAACTTTAAATAAGAAATTTAGGCTTTCGTAACCTGAAATACAACAGCCTGACATTTAGGCATACGATTTCATAATCTGAAACACAACTTTAGATCTGGAATTTAGACTTTCGTGACCTTAATTACAATTTGAGATTTGGACGTACGATTTCATAATCTGAAACATAACTTTAAGTTTGGAATTTAGAACTCATCTGAAGATAACTTTACACCTGGAGTTTTGAATTTGTAATCTGAAACACAACATTTGTACTGGACATGATGTCTGTATAATCTGAAACAGTCCTAGGTATGGACTGAAAAATATTTGGAACAGCTCTTTAGATCTGGAACTTATGCTTTCTTGCTCGAAATCGCTAGAAAACCCTTTCGGTCTGGTCATTACTCAGTCTGACATTAGGTCTGAACTTAAGAATTTCATACGTCAAGTTGCAACAACATTAATCCTGGGGTTTAGACATTCAGAATTTTGGAACACAACATTAGAACGGATCACAGAACTTCCCTTACATAAAAATACATCACCAAAACGGACATAAGAACTTCCCTTACATAAAAATACATCACCAAAACGGAAATGAAGATTTAAATTTTCCTGATTAAGAAATACAAACTAACAAGAACACTCGTCCTCTAAACATATAAGCAATACAAAATAACAAGAACAACAATTAATAATTAAATGAAATGGATGAATAAGATGTAGCAGAAAGGGGCAAAGAAGTTATACGGTTGTGCAGTAGTCACCGCTCCAAATAGTCGGGGCTCAAGTGGAGTTCTAGACAAATGTTTGGGACGAATACTAAACTGCTCTTCAGTTCGCGAAAGGGACAGTAACTCAGTCTGTGGGACGGGACAGTAACTAAAGTCAGACGGGACAATAATTCAAAGTCTGTGGGATTGGACAGTGAACGCATCTAGATTTACGGGTATTACGGGTATCACGGGTCCCCCAAGCTTTTGTTTCCAGGCTCCGCACGTTGAAGAGGCCTATGTTGTGTATAGTTGGAAATCCTACGAACGCCTTAAGTTGGCTGCTACCAGGAAATTGCTACGAATTATTAGCTACCGACTTTAGTCCGTAAAACTTTATCTTGTCTAACCAGACTCTAGTCCGTAAAACTTTATTTTGTCTAACCAGACTCTAGTCCGTAAAACTTTATTTTGTCTAACCAGACTCTAGTCCGTAAAACTTTATTTTGTCTAACCAGACTCTTACTTCCGGAGCTGGTGTCATTTTCTGGGTGCTGGTTCCAGTCTGCGAAATCAATGCACGATTGAAGCTGAAGTGAAACCCTAAAATTAAAGAAAACAAAGATCTGATTGAAGTCCAACTCATGGGGACAAAAGGAAGACAATCCCTCCCTAGGCACATTTCACCAATTCCGACATCAGCGAATGTTAAAATGGGTCTAAATGAAAAAATCTAACAGACATATCTATCCATCAACGTTATCAAGATGCTTGCACATAATAGCAATTTCGGAAAATATTTGAGTGAAAACATAAAATCACCATTCTAATTGCACTGTTGTGGAGATATATATATATTAGAATAAAAAGAAAAAATGAACAAGACACGTATAATGGCAACATGGAAAATGTTAGTACAGGAAGCAAATATAGATAAGTTATGAATGGGAGAGAATGTAACATGTGAAGAAGCAACAGAAATTGTTGTAGTGGTTTAAATGGTAGAGTGTCACGGGAGGAAGAAAGATAAATTGTAGTAGAAGTATATATGGAAGGCATGATATTTCCTCCGTTGTAAGTCTTCTCACTGATCTAATTGTTGAAGTAACTGTCCATAATAACCGTTCTCTGAGTAGGCTTTCTCTGAAGATATTTGCATAACTGATATTGAACGCAACCTTTTGTAAGATACGATTTAAAGTGGCAGTGGACAAGTAAATGCCCATTGGATCGCGAAATAGACTTGAAAAATAAAGAAGAGGTAGATTTTAGAGACAAATAATTTATAAATATAGATCATCATCATCATCGTCGTCATCATCATCATCACCACCACCACCACCACCACCACCACCACCACCACCACCACCACCACCACCACCACCACCACCACCACCACCAATGAGCAGTAGTGGCAGAATTTAGACTGATAGGATAAGGAAGTTCTGTCGTTTCAATTTGCACATAACACTAAGTAATGTCATTTGTTTGTTTATATGTGGACGCACCTTGTGTGTATGCGCGTGCGCGCGTGCATGCGTGTTGTGTTGTGTGTGTGCGTGCGTGCGTGCGTGCGTGTGTGTGTGTGTGTGTGTGTGTAGCTATTTTATATTCTACCCAACAAGAGATCTCCCAGTTGCCATAAACATTTCTAAACGCATCTCGACTCCAGCGCCCCACTCCCATCCTCCCGCCAGTCCTACACCACCATTCCTTATGGAAGGTAGCACTCATATGCCAGTAATTGAACAAGGTCATGCAACATCAATATTTCTCGAACTCTCTAAGTACTATTTGCAACGTAATTGACACGAGGTTGAGCTAAAGAAGGAAAAAACCCAAGATTTCTAAAAGTGCTGTCGACAGACAACATTATTTTATTGGAATGCATTTCTTTTCGCTGTAGAGAGCTAGCAGGGAAAATTGATAAATGGAGATTTAAATGAATATCTATCATCTGAGGATACAGTGATTTCCAGACACATGTTAATCAGGCGAGATAAAAGTACAGAAATTTCCGATCGCAGGAAAAGAAAAGATTTATGATTTCTAGGCGTACGTGAAATGACAAGACACTGGAATTTCACACACAGCAGATGAAAAGAAAATGAGACATGGAATCACATTAGAGGAGGAGTTAATCATATAATAAAAGACGCCGAGATTTCACACGACATGAATAAGTTGATCTTTCTGATCACATGACATGAAGAGATTGAGATTTCTGATGATAAAATGTAAAATGTGAAATTTGAGATATTTGATGAAAGATTGATATTTATCACCTTACGAGATAAAAGGAATGAGATTTCTTATTACATAGAAAGAATTCAATGGGAAACGATGAAATGTGGCAGAGATTGTGATTACAGATTTGAAGAAAACGTTCAGAAGTCTGGTCACACGAAATTACAAGATTCAGGTCTGGTCACAAGAGATGAAAATATTCACAAGTTTGGTTTCACTAGATGAAAATGTCCAGAAGTCTGGTGAAACAAAATAAAAAGTTATAAAAGTCTGGTCACACGAGGTGGAAAGGTTCAGGTCTGGGCACAGGAGATGGAAAAGTTCAGGTCTGTTCACACGAGAAGAAAAAGTTCAGTAGTATGGTCAAACCAGCAGCAACAATAACAACAGAAACCACCACCACCATCATCACAACAACACTGGCGATGACACAGAGAGCAGCAATCCATGCAGTGGGGATATTTCAACCACCCCATTGCTGACAAGATCTAACTACTGCTTGATCACCACTACTGGCCGCCAGCACCGGCTTTCACACATCACAACATCAACGACGCCAGCGAAAACAGCACCAGTCAGGAGGACATGGTTTTGAACATCGCGGATGCATGTACACACTAGATAAAGGCTTGGTTCGCCCCTAGCCTTGGCTCTGTAAGATACCCCTCCCTCCCTCTCACTCGAACATCGAAGACGACAACAACAACAACAACGTCAACCAGAGCTTTAGTCCACTAACTACCGGTATAAAGCCTGCCTTTGCCAGCCAGACATGAATAAAGCATCAGACGAAAGAACTACAAACCCTACTACACAAAGACTCAACAACAGACATCACGGCATCCAGACAACATCACCACAACTACGGCAGCAACCTCCACAACATGGACAGATCAGCAATAAACTGACAACGCAACAGGCACAAAACACAGGAAATTAAAAACTGCAGATCTACATCAAAGAGGAAAAAGAAAAAAGGAAAAAACAACAACAAAAAAGCAACCAACCAAAAACCTCACTACAGTCGAAACGGAGCAAGCATCAGAAAAACGAAAAACACCACCTACTGCACACAACGGCTGCTAGAAGTGTTCCCGCGTTTCTGTCACTGTTGCTGCCCATTGGTGTGAAAGATTTGATTTGAACCGACCCCATCACAATCATAAGCAACAAAGAAAAGAAAAAATGCTGTAACGTGAAATTAAAACTAAAAATGACATTTCTCATTTCTAATTACTGATGAGATACAAAGTGTAATGGCAATTCTGCTTTGAAGGAGAGTTGTTCTATTTTTTTGTTTATTTAAAAAAAATAGCCGTAATATTTTGTTAACGCCAGTAAAATATATCAGGTCATTTGCCGTAAGTATGAACATTTCTGCAATAGCCACTTCTCTTTTTGAGGTCACCCTTTTTTCAAGGTTATTCCTTCAAACATTTCTCTTTGTTGAAGCTTTCTTTATTTACAAATCCCCTTGTAAGATTACTGTCTTTTAAAAGCCACACCTACCTTAAATTTTAGAGCCTCTATGTTTTAAGATTTCCCTGCTTTTGATGGCTGATATCCTTTGGAGACCTTTTGAAGACTGATATTTTTTGAAGACTCCTTTTGAAGATTGATATCCTTTGAAGAGTTCTTCTTTTAAAGGGTGATGTACTTAGAGGATTTCTCTCTCCTTTAATATTTAATCTTTTTAAAGCCTCTCTCCTTTGATATCTTTTGAAGTTCTCTCATTTTGAAGACTGATATCTTTTGAAGATAGATCGTTTAGTGATATTTTATCCTTTCAAAGCCCCTCTTATTTTAAAGATTTAAATTCTTTTAACGCCTCTCTCCTTTTAAAGTCTCCTCTCCTCTAAAGTTTTATATTCTTGTAAAGCCTTTTTTTTAATTTCAAATATTCACATTCTTGTAAAGCCCCCCCCCCCTCTTCTTTTAAAGATTTAAATTCTTTGAAAGCCCCTCTCCTTTAAAATATTTATATCCTTTTAAGGCTCCTCTCCTTAAGGACCTTTTCTTTAAAAGATGTATATCCTTATAAGGCCTCTTTCATTTCAAATATGTAATTCTTTTTGCAACATATTTTTCCTAGGGAAAGATCATTTACTCCAGACCTTTCTCTTAAAAATAAATTTGTATATCCTTTTAAAGAATGCATTACGCAGTAAAGATAAATAGATTTTTCTTGGTAATTATAAAATAGTAGGCCTGTTCTTAATTTACTCATGATAAATTATTACAACAGCTACTTTGTATTTCCGCTATGATTGCTTTCCTCGAAACATAGTCACCGGGGTGAGGAGATTTACGGTGTGCTGTTTTCGTCATAAATAAGCTTTTGTTTGAATAGGTCGCTATAAGCATGTGTGTTTGACCCCTGGCGATTTGTAGAAGATCGTGATATTATGGTTCAGTAAAGGAAAAAAATATTTTTATGGTATTGGAAAGAAATAAAATTTGAAACTGGTAAAATTAATCGGTTTGATGTTATTGCTGAATAATGCAGAGCGTACGATTACTGCTTTTTCGTTCATGCTTATGGTATGATTATTTATTTTTATAGATATTTTTAAACAATTCAGAAGTTTATTATTTTTCTTTTCTCATAATTTGTTTAACGACAGAAAATATTTTTCAAGTTTCTGTGGTTTTAGATAATTAGTAATCAATTGCTCGTTTACATCACTTTCCTTTTGTTGCTCGATTACATCACTTGCATTTTGCTCAGTTACACAATATTGCTCTTTTTCACTTGTGTGACTTAGCTCATTTTGCGCGTATTCTGTTTCTATTTGTGTTCTTTTGCTCATTCATGCAATATCATCATCATCATCATCATCATCATCATCATCATCATCATCATCATCATCATCATCATCATCATCATCATCATCGTCGTCGTCGTCGTCGTCTTCGTCGTCGTCATCATCATCATCATCATCATCATCATCATCATCATCATCATCATCATCATTCCTTGACTTCTGTTGACTGTCGGTTGTGAGCCAAGGTCTCGGAATCTTACCAAGATTCTGGGATATCCAAGGTTTTACGAAGGATGTGGGCATTTCCGAAGAATACTGCTTTGAGTAGTGAGGCGAGTCTGTGGTTTCCACGTAGTTTATTCAGATAGCCTTCCAACTCAGATGTTATGTTCCCCAAGGCTCCTATCACAACAGGCATCATTTCTGCTTTTACGATCCACAATCTGTGGATTTCTAATCTAAGATATTGGTATTTTTCTCTTTCTTTTGATTTTATATTTCCATCACTTGGAACAGCGACATCAATAAGTGTTGATCTGATAGACTTATTTAAAACTACAATATCTGTTCTTCGTGCAGGAATCACTCAATCTGTCCTTATTTCGAAGTCCCACAGTATTTTGACTTTTTCTGTCTCGGTGACTGTTTCTGGTTGGTGTATCCATGCTCTTTCCGAAGTTTTTACTCCATAGTTCTCACATCTGTTTCTATGCATGAGTTTTGCCACTTCGTTGTGCCTTCTAGAGTATTCTGTTCCAGTCAGAAACTGACATTCAGATGTTATATGTTGGGTTGTTTTTAAAATCCATGGTTTTGCCAGTCTGCATTTGGAATCATTTGAGATTTTCGTGATTTTTGTTTTGTGTGACTTCATGTTTAGTGCTTGACCATGTGCAGCTGGTATGAGTGCTTCTGTTTCTGCTTCCAAACATGCCTCTTTCAACCATCTATATGTTGATTGTTTTGTTGATGTTTCATCAGTTGTGGAGCATATTGGCTATGGAGAGGTTTATATATGTTGATTGTTTTGTTGATGTTTCATCAGTTGTGGAGCATATTGGCTATGGAGAGGTTTATTTGGCTCAAAGTAATTGCTAATGCCCGTTTCATTGCTTTCTTTCATGTTTCATTTTCTGTTTGTGGGGGTGTTTATAATTCATTCATCTTTACTGCTTCTATCAGTAACTCATCTTTGTTGTTATTCCGGATGTACTCCACCAGGCCTATGACTTCTTCAACGACATCTTTGGTTTTCTTGAGATCTCGGCCTCCAATTTTCCATAGAGCCTCTCTACGTCTGCTTTTGGTGTAAGATTTTATGTATTGTGAATAGTTTTTTTTTTTAACTGTCCAGATAATTTATTTCATTTGTTGTCCAATCTATGATACATCCAGTGTAGCTGATTACAGGTATTGCGTATGCATTAAAGGCGTGTATTTTGTTAGCCCATTTAGCTTCAGGACGTGTCATACACATACACAGAAACATACACACATACAAACACACAAATATAAACATTTTTCTAAGAAAAAGAAAATTTTATGCTATTTTCTACTATTGCTATTTATTTATTTAAATTTTATTGATTCGGTAAAACTCTCACCATTAGCAATTATCATTCATTTTAGTTTTAATTGGGTTTAGACCCATTTTCTTGGGTTTAGACCCCTTTTTCTTGGGTTGTTTATTCTTATATTTTTCTGTGCAATGGGGTGGGTTGGGGGTAATTCAAAATTTTGTTTAGCTTACTCATACACTCCTGTCAGGATCTTCGATGTAGTTGCCGGAAAGTTGTTTTATTAGGACGTCCATTAACCTTTGTCTTTCTGATCCAAATAATGGACATATGTCCGAATGCAATGGAATTCCCACAGGCCATTTACTACTGGTGAAATGCAAATTCGTTGTCTGGTAGGAGTTTGCACACGAAAGGTTCTTGGAATTCATAATCGCACTGCTTTGAATTTTTGAAATTTCTGGACTAGGCCGCTGATTGTTGCCTGGGCCAAAATGGCTTCCAGAAAATCCATCAACATATGCATTCATTTTTAGTTCCCACCCATATCCCTTGAGGAGACATAATTCTCTCACTTTGACGCTTGCACCCGTCTTCAAAATCAGCGGCAGTTGGAATTGGATGCAAAATCAAAATCAAAATTCGGCTGATTCACGAGTTTACAGCCTTTAAAACGGCAAGCGAGCCGAAACCAACCTAGCACCGGATCGTCATTCAAATCGAGGTATTTAGTGCACTGCAAGGGAAGTAACTGCTTAAATTATAAAAAAAAATTATCATACAAGTCTGTTGTATGAATTCTCCATGATTCTGTGCACAAAACACGGTCCGTTTTGGCACTTTCTTGATTAACAGCTAAAATGATTCACTACAACTGACCACTCTCAGTCGCAAGTGAAGTTTAGAAAGGAATCAAAATCGATGATTGATGATGACATAGACGAGTCGGTAAAATAACACCGAACCTCCTCGGAGAAAGAATGAATAGGACTTGAAGTGTGGCGTTACAGCGCTCAGAGGCCGCCATAATTAACCTAGTGAGTCGTGGTAGTCATGAGGAATCTGAGGAATCTGAGGGGAAGTTGAGGGGAGTCTGAGATGAAGCTACATATCTACTCTCACGCCAGAGTTCTAAAGCATGTTGCAGCAGTTGATCGTTTGTTAAAGATCTCTCTTCGAATAAGAGTTTAAAAAAACACAGATTTCAGCTATAGATCTCTTTTCAAAAAAGTGTTTTAACAAGTTTCAGCTTTAGATATCTTTTCAAAGTAGAGTTTAAAAATATATTTCAACTAAAGATCTCTTCTCAAGCGCAATTTTAAAAATAAGTTTTAGCTGTAGATCACTTTTCACACCACAGTTTTAAAATATGCTTTAGCTATCCATCTCTTTTGAATCCAGGATTTAATACAGCCAGTCAGGTTGAGGAGGAGGGGAGAGGATATGGCCACTGGTGGTAACGAAACTAAAACTAGTAAATTCATGCCAAATACGACAGTCATCAAAGTTTGATTTGGATTGACTGGTAGAACGTTTCCTATCACTGAGGTAGAACCAGACCATTGTTTAGCACGAGCTGATTTCGCGGAGCAGATAAACGAGACAGAAATATGCTGATGAGACAAACCAACCATTCAAGCTGCCAGCCATCACGAAAGTAAAGGGGAAAAGCAAACACACCACCCAACGATAACCTGAAGACCAAAAGACAGCAGAGTAACTGACCTTGACCTCACGATACTGGATGGTGAACCAGAGAAGGACAAGGATGAAACACATGATGAGCCCTGACACGCCCAGCAGGATGCTACGCTGAAGCCAGTTGAGTGTCAGGATACAGGGGCTGGGGTCTACGCATGTTTCACAACCGTGTGCACAGGGCAAGCACTCGAATGCGATGTTGTAGTTGTTGTCCATGTTCTGAAATAAAGACAGATCTAAAAATAGCACTGAATCTACGTACTGAGACACTATCTAAAAATCATACATTTTTAAAAAAGCATTAATTTTACTTACTGAAGCGCAGACTAATCATCCCCCAAATACCTCCGAATTTATGCATTTTTTTTTAAAGTACAGATTCAAAATTAGCAATAAGTTCTCGCAAAACTCAGACATCCTACCATCACACACATACACACACACACACACTTGCGCGCATGAACATTTAGATATAAATGGAAAAAAAAATAACGAAAGAATATAACACTTAAATCTTGTTCATCACATGAATAAAAGTTTACAGCCGATGTGCGGGTTAATTCAAATAAAAACAGCCATTTATTGTAACATTACTACATCTCTCACTCTCTCTTTATCTCGCTCTCTCATTTCTCTTATATTTATCTCTGCTGACGCTTGTATTTCTCATTCTCTCACAGTAACCTCTTCAGAAACACGCACGTGTTCATTACATCTTAAAGTCACTTTACTTGGTGCCTGCACTTCTCTCATTAACGTTTTTTCTATCTAATAGTAATCTCTCTAGTCCACATTTATTCATTGTCAATCTTTTTTTTCCATCAGAGTGAACTCCCCTGAAATCTGTTTTTTAAAAAAAATTACCTTTCGAGGCTCGTGTGCTCTCTTGACTTTTGCATTACTTTATTCATTATAGTTTTTGTTGCTGCTTTCTTTCTTAGTCAACAACCCCTACCAGTTGTATTATATGTATTTTGTTCATTTCCTTTCTCCTTCTGTCGTAGCAATGTTTCCTAACGTCTGTATTACGTGCATTTGGTTCATTATTTTTCATATTACTCCCCTTGATGTTTGTATTATTTTATTCATTATATTTCTCTTTAAATAATCTCTTTTGACATCGTTATTACTTTATTTCTGTAAGAGCGAAGATTTCTAAAAATCAAAACATATTATTAAATAATAATGAGATATTGATTCCCTATCCTATAATTCTCTCTCTCTCTCTCTCTCTCTCTCTCTCTCTCTCTCTCTCTCTGTGTTTGTGTGTGTGTTGTGATACAAGGAGGACGGAAAGGTTTGGATTTGAGTGATAGGCCTACTGTGATGTTGGGCGTAGGCATACATCACCAGAATCTACTCGCAGTAAAAAAATTTAAGAGATCACAAGTAACCAGCCTACAGATTTAGACTGCTTGTAAAGACATATGACCTTTAACCCAGCAGTGGATCAACCAAAACGCTTAGGAAAATTCACAATGAGTGTGTGTGAAAAGAATAGCAATTCGAATTTCTTTCCAAAAAATTCAGGATATACTTTGATGGGATCTGCCGAATAGCGTAATAGGAACCTGTTAGAGCCTAACACCCGACCAAGATACACGGATCTCAAGTTGATCTCGTGAACTGTAAAATGTCAAAGTACGTAAACGATCTGGCACAGTTTTGTCACAAAACATTCAGCAATTTGTATTAATTACGAAATTGATTTATTATAGACCCATGTTGATTTAGAGATTGCTGAATTGATTTCAGTTTCGATCAATAAGGATTGACATATGAAATTGGTTTAGTTTAGACCCATGTTGATTTAGATATTGCAGATTTGATTTCAGTTTAGATCAGTAATGAATGACATATTATGAAATTGATTTAATTTAGACCCATGTTAACTGGGATAGTACAGAATTGATTTAGTTTAGATCCGTGTCGATCAGTATATTTATCATTGCATATCTCGACATAATGGATGTAGGAAAATGTGCTTGTACTAAGATATTCAACAGATCACATTTCTCCCCGTTGTAAGAGTACCTTACACCTACTGTAAGTCGATTTTTGGCAAGTGATATTTATTGCCGAGAGAGTACGTTGGAACGGATGTTAGTAGGTGAGTGTGAATACGATCCTAAAAACCCAAGACATGCTAGAAATTGGAACTGGTTTGGACTGCATCAGATATTTCTAGCATATTCTCCATCTGAGTTGTTTACTCAACTCCGACACTCAAAACTATCATAAGCAATGACCAAGGTCGGGTCGCTTTGACATTTAACAATTTATAGGATATTAAGTTTAGAAATAGGGATCGGCAAATTTACTCCGCCACACTATCTCTCCTTCTGACCGCCCCACTCTCCGATATCTGCATTATTTTGTTCATTACCTTTCTCTCCTAGTGACGCCCCTACCCCCCGATATCTGTATTGTTTTGCTCATTACCTTTCTCTTCTAGTGACGCCCCTACCCCCCGATATCTGTATTGTTTTGCTCATTACCTTTCTCTCCTAGTGACGCCCCTACCCCCGATATCTGTATTGTTTTGCTCATTACCTTTCTCTCCTAGTGACGCCCCTACCCCCCGATATCTGTATTGTTTTGTTCATTACCTTTCTCTCCTAGTGACGCCCCTACCCCCCGATATCTGTATTGTTTTGCTCATTACCTTTCTCTTTCTCTCATACTGCTCTTCGACATACGTGCCCTCGTAGTAGCGTTTTTGTAGCAATGGGTCGGGAAAGTAGAACCCATCTTTGCACACACACTTGTAGGATCCCCGCCGGAACCCAAGTCCCGGAATATGTTCACACTGTGAAAAGAAAAATAAGAAAATGAGATGCTTAAACATAATAATTAGGTATAGATGAAATGTACTGTCTGTAAAGATGGCATCGACAATAAATCCATCTTGACACAGCTGTAGTCGTTTGTCAAGATACTTGACACAGCTGTAGTCGTTTGTCAAGACACTTGACACAGCTGCATTCTCTTGTCAAGATACTTGACACAGCTGTAGTCTCTTGTCAAGACGCTTGACACAGCTGTAGTCTCTTGTCAAGATACTTGACACAGCTATAGTCTCTTGTCAAGACACTTGACACAGCTGTAGTCTCTTGTCAAGACACTTGACACAGCTGTAGTCTCTTGTCAAGACACTTGACACAGCTGTAGTCTCTTGTCAAGACACTTGACACAGCTGCAGTCTCTTGTCAAGACACTTGACACAAGTGTCTCGGATCGAAAATAAAACGGAACTAAGAACTGTGATAGCTGACATAAATGAATCAAATTACCCGAAATATTTACATTAAAAAATATTATTGCAAATAAGAAAATTACTATTCACAAAACAATGTTATATTACATGCTTATTGTAGTAATATATATATTACACACACACACGATATAGGGTATACATCTTCACAGCCCGACCCCACCCCGAAGCATCACCCACCTATCCACCCCACCCCACATATATTTATATATTCGGTTGCACTATATGTAGAGAAGGAAATATATAACAGGAAGAAATAATTTAAATAAAAGAAGGTATGGCTAGATATATAGATTTCAAAAGAAAGAGATAATTTTATCCAGATACTGAAAACATACATACATAAAATAGCATTATGTCAGCAGTCTCGATCCTCCACCAAAAACTAAACTAAATTAAATTAAAAAATGTTTTGTTTTTCTAAAAAAAGATAAAACAAATAAAACTGATGTGTCGTGATCACCTGTTATAAAAGTCTATTATTCAAACGATAAGTATAACAATACAAGAGAAAATAACTGGAAAAAATATACATGGCTAGTCGTGCTGTTCAGAAATGGTTAAAATGAACAGTACAGTAAATAATCAATTGGGAGAAAGTTGCATATTTGTGCAATTCCAATTTCATGTGTTTTTAGGTTTCTCCCTTCTAATTTAATTTTGTAACTGATTGTTTAACTATGTTCTTAAGGTGTCACATCTTTAATCCATTATAACTCTTTTTTGATTGACCATGACATAGAGGCATTCTTTTTGTAAATAACGAATAAATTAAACTCTTCAAGTTTCTTCGCACCTTTTGATCTTTAGAGACAACACATACAACAAACACAGACAACAAACACAGACAACAAACACATACAACAAACACACACAACAAACACATACAACAAACACATACAACAAACACACACAACAAATACATACAACAAACACATACAACAAACACACACAACAAACACATACAACAAACACATTCAACAAACACATACAAGAAACACACACAACACACACACACACAAATACACACACACACAAGCACGCACGCACATTTGGGTTGTACTTAAACCAAAATATTTGATAAAAAAAAGAAGAAATGGTTATACTGACTTATGTAGCTAGTCTATTGCTTAGCAATATAATCTACATCAGGAGAAGGTCTACAGTGTACTGTCAGTCAGGTAAATGTAATCTACATTAGGAGCAGGCCTACAGTGTACTGTCAATTAAATTAGGTAAAGGTAATCTATATTAGGAGCAGGCCTACAGATGTACTGTCAATTAAATTAGGTAAAGTTTATCTACATTAGCAGCAGACCTACAGTTTACTGTCAGTCAAGCAAAGGTAATCTACGTTAGCAGCAGACCTACAGTGTACTGTCAGTCAGGCATATGTAATCTACATTAAGAGCAGGTCTACAGCGTACTGTCAGTCAACAGTAAATTTACCGTCAATGAAGAAACAACATTCCTTGAGACGAATACAGTACGTCACTATACGAATACAACACGTCACTGTGCAAATTTACATACAAGTAGTGCCGTCCGTGCAAACAACAGTTGAACCACAATGGCGATGAATTTCGGACACCTGTTTATGCCTTTTCAAGCAATCCAGATGTAGCAGTGGAGATTGTACTTATATCAGAATAAATTGCAAATTAGGAAAAACCGAAGCAATGGTCAAGTCAAAAATGTTTTTTTTTTAAAAAAAAAATTTGCAAAGGGCATGGTAATCGAGAGTAATTCTCTGTCGACAGTTTTGTCCCTTTCCTTTTAGCCATACGAAAGCTTATTTAAATAGATGTTCTGGATGGCTGTACCATTTGTTAAACGGAGTTTTCACTGTCCCAGAGAGATGATTAGCTAGATACATCAGAGTAGAAAAAGGTCTTCACATTGTGAAGGGTACAAGGTCGTCACTTTGTGAAGGATACAAGGTCGTCACTTTGTGAAGGGTACAAGATTATCTCTTTGTAAAGAGTACTAGGTCATCTCTTTGTGAAGGATACACGGTCATCATTTTGTGAAGGGTACTTTGTCGTGACTTTGAGAAGGGTACAAGGTCATCTCTTTTTGAAGGGTACTTGAGATGTCAGATGTGTAAGGATAGTATTTAGATTTAATTATTTTTCTTATGTCTACGTCACACTGTCATACCTGTTGATCTGCAGGCACTCAATCAGATATTTCAGTTTAATTTATACATTACTGATGTAGCTGAGGAAAACATTATTATATTTCCATAATAACAATCAATGCTCATTATATAAACAGACCCATATGACACCATCGTCGTACGACAATTTTTATAGCATGAAGCTCTTTGTGACGTCATCAGCTTTATATCGCTATTTACTACGTCTAATAAATATAAAGCAAATGACACTACCGTGGATTGCGTCAGAAGGCCTTTCTCGAATTCTTCACAAGAGAACTCCATTAATTTAATTTATAAAAAAGGAAAAGCCCTGCAAAATATGTAAGACCGGAGTTCGGTTTCTAAACGTACGCATTCTTATTTGATCTTCTCTGACGCCATTTGAAGCAGTCGCTGACATTTAAATACTCTTTGCAAAAATGACAATTACTTAATCAAACAAATAAACACTATGACAAAATCCACCGAAATACATCTTGTCATCTTCGACACACGGAAAGTATTAACGTTGGATCTGAAGTTCTGTATGCAAAGAGCATTCCTGCTCCATTAAATAAATTAAAACTGCGCACGGTTCATATCTACGACCACTGCAAAAACACGTTTTGTCTGTATTGACCTCGTTGTCTTTCATTTTCTTCGGAAAATTCACGTTAAAAAAGCGATCTCGACTTTCGCGTAAGACAAATAAGAGAATGGCCACTGATATCACAAAGTACTTGTTCATTCTTGTGTGGGAATCGCCAAGGCCGGGTCATTGACCAGGGCGACGGCGGATTTCCGATCGTTTAACGCGTAAACTGTGTGGGGGTTTTTTTGTTGGTTTTTTTTTTGGTTGAGTAAACAGAGAGTGGTTTTATTGCTCCCTCGCTCACTTTTGATACAATAACTGGATGGACGTGACTTTAGCCCGCATTTAAAGGCACGACATAGTCTAAAGCTTTTGAGGTCGAAGGTCAGAGGTCAAGGAAGACAACTGTCTCCTGCATTTGCGTACTTAGACGTATACAACGGCAGAAGGCAGACAAACGTGATTATAAGTGACTAGGACAGCAGCATAGCAAGAAGAGAGAGAGAGAGAGAGAGAGAGAGAGAGAGAGAGAGAGAGAGAGAGAGAGAGAGAGAGAGAGAGAGAGAGGACGAGTTTTCCATTCACCTTAATTCTACAAAGTCACCGATCTTCTTGATTTGCCAAAGCAAAGTTTCGAGGAAAAATTGTCGTAGTATACACTATACATTTGTACGATTAAAGAGTGAAACTGTTATACACTCTACATTTGTACGATTAAAGAGCGAAAAGCGGTATACTCTGTATATCTGTACGATTAAAGAGTGAAACTGTTATACACTATACATCTATACGATTAAAGAGCGAAAGTGGTTAGAAAATCTTTTATAAGTTACCAGCAGTGAACCGGCATTTGTAAACACATATGAACAATGTTACGCGGTTTTTGAGCTAAGAAAACGAACGAAGCAGGTGTGTTTTTTTTAAAACCATAAAATGGTGCTTAAAATAAAATGTCGTTTCCACGTGTGATGTTAATTAATTGCCAACAAAGAATGCCTATGTATTTACAGTCATCTTTCCATGTGGACATTACTAATTGCCAAGAAAGAATTCTGTGACACAATGCCACTCTACTTATTTGTTATGATTATTATTACCATTAATCATCCATAACTAATTACAAGTGATGAGAATCCTAATTTATGTTATTAATAATTCTCCAGAAGACACCACTCGTTTGTCTCACATTTCGGATATGCGGACACTGTAAACGTTTTCTCTCTTCCACAACATTAAAGATAAACATTTACTATCACAAAATATTTCCATAGATGGAAAACGTCTTACCTAAGGAGAAATCCATCTTTAGTCAGGAAAGAGGTGTGTCTTTAGTCAGGAAATCCATCTATAATTAGCGAGCCCCCATCCACCCACTATCTCTCCAACATATGATTATCAATATGTATAAGAAGATCAATAAATTTAATATAAATATACAACATATGAGAATAATCAAAAGAGCATTTACATTTACATCACTTCACAATAATATTCAATTAACTCTAGACAATCATTCAGTTTATCCTTGCATAGACATTGCAGTCAAGTTGACATATATGTTTAATCAAGTTTACAGATTTATTTCATTACAGAAATGAGAGTGGAGTTTCAGAGCGATAACTATAGTCAATGTACATTACCTTTTCAATGATGGCCGCTGTCACTAGTACATGTTCACAGTCACATGGCTTGCAACAAGCCAATGTCTTTCTTATTTAGATGACAGTCTCATATACCCCTTCTGGGCATGTTCCAGAATGTTGGATGCACTCTACAAGCACATTCCTGGAGAATCATCCAGAATTTCACATGCACAGTGAAAAGCGCATTAGGGAGAATTTTCCCAAATTTTCTTTTGCACTACTCAAGGACATCGAGAAGAATGTTAAAAATAATCTTTGTTAATTCTCAGGACCAAACTAAAGCCACCATTTCCAGCCATATTGGCTTTCAAATGGAATTCACAGGAATCAGCTTACAGCAACACATTTACTGATAAGTTTGATGACAACGCTGGATTCACACACCAATGTGATCTGGTAGAGTACAGTAGCCACTGCAGTCTGAAAAGGGAACAGGACTACAAAATAAAGTCAAATTAAGACAGTCTAAATTTCAGGCATATTTAATCTCTAAACTCCTTTCTCCCTTACACACATTCTCAACTTACAAATCCTGCAAAAATATTCATTAGCCTAATACACACACAGCATAAGAAATATAGCATCAATCAAAATTTACAAGTATTTTGTAATCAAATTAGTGAATGTAAAAATAATATTTCATTTACATAAAGCATTCTCCAATTCAAATCATAGGTCAACAGCAAACATTTATGAAGTATTTCTAAGTCCATTCTTTCTTTTCAGTCAGTTAACTTACCATAAGCTAACGATCGCCTTTATGACCGGACTCGAGTTATGTTCAAATCAAAGTAATTAGAAATCAGACCTTCTTCAACAAAGTAACTTTCAGTCCACCCCCTTTGATTGAATTTGTTATGAACGAATGTGAGACTTATTAGTCAGAAAACTAATCATCCTTTTGGAACTGGTTTGGATTTCATCAGCAATTTCTAGCAAATTCCTCACCTGAGTTGTTTACTCCAACTTTGACACTTAAAAATATCATCATAAACAGAGCCCAAGGTCGGGTTACTTTGATGTTTAACAATTTATATAACAATTAAGTTTAGAAATAGGGATAGGCAAATTTATGCCTATATATTATTAGTCATCGTTCTATGTGATTCATTACTAAATGCCAGGATGCCTATATGAGACCAGTCATCTTTCTACGTGTGAAGTATGCGTATCCATTTTTCTTATTACCTTAATATAATACACTTCAAGTGACTTCTTTTATTTTGTAAATTAAATTGCTTCATTTCTTAAAAGTTTAACACTTTCTTCTGTATTAAAACCATTTTTAGCCATCACCAGGTTTCCTGACTAAGTTTATTTCGAAATAGAAAGGAACGAGTTTTTTCATTAAAAAGCATTGGTACTTCTTCTTTCAAAATCACTTTTAGAAAAAGTAAAATATTATGCCTATTTGTGAAATATTCCTTTCTGAAGCAAAATAATTAGAAGACATTAGCGTCTACAGAGGCTAATCCCAACATTTTTTCCAGCTTCAAACGGAACCCTACTCCCATGTCTCAAATTAAAAAAAAAATCTTTAGAAAAACAATCATGAAAAAATAGAAACAAATAAAACAACTAAACAGCCCAAACAAATTGCAGCCATTTTAACAATTTTGTCAGAAGAAAAAAATAGAGTGCAAAAGTTTTTCCTTTCATTTCCTCCCACCCCCTTTCCATATGTCACTTTCAGTTTTGCCAGACGGAGCTGGACGATACTTGACTGTGAGGAAGATACACCTCTCTGTCTTGACTTCTGTCTCTCCTTATTCGAACAGCCATCCCAAGGCGCCAGAATGTACGCGTCTTGACGTCAAAGACATGCATTGCGTAACCGGAAATGGCGATGCCGACTGATGAAAGCTTGGCTGCCAGGGACTGACAGGTGTCAGATAGTGGTGGAAGAGGGTCAGATAACGAGCGAGAATGACAAGTTAAAGCGGGGTGGTTGGGGAACGGCTTGTCAAAGAGCTTGAGCAAGCGCTTTTCGAGGGTCAACTCGCTGGGCCTCTAGGGGATTCCATTTAATATACTTTTTTTTTATCAGCTGTATCAAGTCTCTGCCTGTTCGACTCTCTCTCTGATGTGTGTTTATGTGTGCGTTTGATTTATTACATTTTAGCTGTTTGTTGATTTCACGGATGGCTTTGTGTGAGAGTGTGAATGTGTTTATGAACATGCCAAAGGTTGATACTCAACCGCATAAACAGGCGAGCAGATAGACACATTATTAAATAGATGGAAGGTTGATAGAAATATGAATGGCAAGATGGACGGAGACAACGTAACAAGAAATAGACTGATGGATAGAGCATAGGTACACGTAATGTAACAGAACACCCCCCCCCATTTTGCGCTGCTTAGGAACAGTAGTTAGTTTTCTTCTAACTGCAAATGTATCAACAGTTATTTCGGCGATGACTATGATCTAACCATATTTCTTCATTCCCTTCTCCCTTTTAGGGTCACAGCCTTCCGACCTTCTTTCTTTTCCAGGCCAGGGATTCAAGGATGGGATAGGAAACAGGCCACCCTTTATTCCTTGGTACTTTGGCCCTGTCTGCAACAGCGTTCTCTTTGAGCTCAGTCGGATAGAGAGGAAAGAAGAATATGGAAATCTATGCTGGGGTGGGAAGAGCGTGCCAGTTTAAGTAATGTCAGCAATAAAATATTCCTTGCCTAGTTAGATTCACTCCTCCCCAGAGCATGTTCACTGAAACGGGCGTAACTAGACATATCCAAAGGTCAGTCTTTATTTCAAGTTACAATTTAATAACGTGTGCATCTGTTGTTCTATTCTCTAATACGTTGGGGATCGTGGATGTTCAAGCCATGTTTCCAAGGGAGAGACATTTGGAAGGATGGGCCTCACCCGCTGTTTCAAATTTCAAACTTGGCATTCTTCGTTTGCACAGCCCTCTGAGAAGAGCGTATTTTATAGTGCCACCCTGGCTCTATTGGCTCTGTGAAATAGGCTTGACAATATATCCATGAATAGACAACTTAGTTACCTTGGCTGAACGCTAAGTGAAGCTGACTTTTGTCTGATCTGGACAACAGTGCTAGGCTCCAAGAGGTGCCTAAAACTAAGGGCAGTGTTTGATAATTTCTTGGTTAACTAGGTTTCTGTCAATGTTTATTTCAGATTTCAATACATGTGACAAATCTTCACCTGTGACATGACAAGGAGCAACCTGTCAAAGGTAAATGGACACAACACTCCAGACATTTACCATTAGAGCCAATACAAGAACAATGATATTTTGGCGCACTTCGTATGTGTACTATGCACTTGCAGGAGAGTGCTACTCCCACTGGAGCACTGGTTCTCATTCTTCACTAGAAACACACGAGCAAATTCAGAATGCAGCACAATAGGCAACTTCTAAGATAGAACATCAGGCTAATTGTCTGGGCAGTTAAGAGGTTTCAGCCATGTCCACAGGACCCAGAACTGATTTTAGAGATTGACCACACATCACTACATATCTCAAACCATTTCAAAACAAACTCCTTGAATAATTCATCGTACCCAAAATAAATTGTATCATAATCAGCCGCGCATAAATAAACTCCTTGCATAATTCAGTTATGCAAAAGCAAACCTCTTGCATAATTTAGCCATGTCAAAGCAAACCTCTTGCATAAGTTAGCCCTGCCAAAGCAAACTCCTTGCATTATTCATCCATGCCAAACAAACTCCTGCATAATTCAGCCATGCCAAACAAAAGTCTTGCGTAATTCAGCCATGCAAATATTAATTGCAGATGCCTGATGAAAAAGATTGTGTTTCTCCGAGCTTATTCCTTTTGATGAAGTTTTTCCCTGTTACTAAATTTCTCAGCAAATGTCCAGTGTCAAATGTCAAATGTCAAATGGTTCTGATCATGTCATGGATGAACTTAAGCAATATGTTCAAATCTCAGAGCAGAAAGTTCTACGTTTATTCTACAGAATGTCCCTATATCAAAACATTGCCCAATTTCTCAATGAATCCCTATATCAAAACATTGCCCAATTTCTCAATGAATCCCTATATCAAAACATTGCCCAATTTCTCAATGAATCTCTATATCAAAACATTGCCCAATTTCTCAATGAATCCCTATTTCACTTTTGTGGCAAATCCTTATTGCTGTACTTTGTTCATGCACAGAGAGAGCGAATGCTTTCCTTTCCATTTAATCACCATGTGTCAGCTCTTTCTTTAGTGATGACTATTAACTAACCAAACTTCTGTCCTTTCCATTTACTCACCATGTGTCAGCTCTTTCTTTAGTGAAGACTATTAACTAACCAAACTTCTTTCCTTTCCATTTAATCACCATGTGTCAGCTCTTTCTTTAGTGATGACTATTAACTAACCAAACTTCTTTCCTTTCCATTTAATCACCATGCATCAGCTCTTTCTTAGTGATGACTATTAACTAACCAAACTTCTTTCCTTTCCATTTAAACACCATGTGTCAGCTCTTTCTTAGTGATGACTATTAACTAACCAAACTTCTTTCCTTTCCATTTAATCACCATGCATCAGCTCTTTCTTAGTGATGACTATTAACTAACCAAACTTTTTTCCTTTCCATTTAATCCCATGTATCAGCTCTTTCTTTAGTGATGACTATTAACTAACCAAACTTCTTTGCATCATATATTTTGAAGTTGTAACATTTATGAATCCTCTCTCTTCTGGTGGGCTAGAAATGTCAATGTGCAGTCAATGAACAGCACACCCCTCCCCATTTTATTGAGGGTACATATCAGTAGTTCTCCCTGAGGTCAACGAGGAAAGGTCATGCAATAGAAGACGATCCTTCTTTTAATAATATTTTCCTCAAATGGAGTGGAAAGTAATTCTTCCTGAAATTTAATGGAACATTTCTTTATTCTGAGTACTGGAAACTCATTCTTTCTCAAATGTAGCGGAAAGACAATTAAAACTTTTCTGCTGTGTTTCGAGTGTGATCCGTTGACACAAAGAACTGATTTGCAAGTCTAACGCTTGAACAGCTGTGTTCCCTGTGTCACATTAATTAATAGTGGACCACCGAAATCAATGAACCATATTGGATCATAATTATCTACTACGGTTGTCTTCATGTCCCACGCCCACCCACTCGCCAAGAATGTTATGGAAAAGTAATGAAAGAAGAGAAATGTGGACAATAAAGCCGGGCGCTGGCGGAATGTTACGAGTCAAGGGTTGTGCTTACTACGAGTCAAGGGTTGTGCTTACTACGAGTCAAGGGTTGTGCTTACTACGAGTCAAGGGTTGTGCTTACTACGAGTCAAGGGTTGTGCTTACTACGAGTCAACTCTTGGTTCACACGTCCTACGAGTGCTTTGTAAACTGATGAAGTAAGCTGAATTAAGCGTTTTAAATTTTCTGTATCTGTGTTTGTTAATTTAATTATTCCATAACCAGACGGATCATCATTTAATCTATCATCTACGACTCACTCACTCACTCACTCACTCACTCACTCACTCACTCACTCACTCACTCACTCACTCACTCACTCACTCACTCACTCACTCACTCACTCACTCACTCACTCACTCACTCACTCACTCACTCACTCACTCACCCACTCACTCACTCACTCACTCACTCACTCACTCACTCACTCACTCACAAATATATATATAGAAACACACTTGCTAAAAGATATTTGGAGAGAAAGAAAGTATATAAACTGATGAAGGCTAACTACAAACGCAGGACACCACCCTACAGGTGTTTCCAGGTGTGCATGGATTTTGATATCCGTACACCGAAGTGATTACAAGATCCAGGCTATGAAGACTGATTTTGCTAAAATCAACCTGATCTTTATTCCATTAGTACAAGCACGTTTTAAAGTGCAGGCAGCAAAATAGAAAACACTGATTAAATTGAATTACCTATTGTTAAGGTGTAGAATATTGCACACTTACCGTCAACCTAAACGTTTCCTTGCATTGGATTTGATTAAATAAACTCATAAGTGTTACACTGTGAGAAATTTATTAAGTAGAATACACGCACATTATTATTTCATTGAATTAGATTTAATATAATAAACTCATAATTGTTACTTACATGGTGAGAAATTTATTAAGGTGAATACAAACAAGGTAATTATTTTATGTTTTTACACTGTATAGAATTTAAGGTGAATATTTGTACATTTATTATTTTATTACATTAGATTATTTGAGGACAAATGCAATTTAAGAACCAGCATATAAGAATAAATACGTAAATACTTTGGTGTAGAATTTCTTAATATGATATTTCAAACTTCTGATTTCAATTTTAATTAATTTAAAGAAGGATCGTCAGTGTTAGAGTTTATAATTAACAGTCCAGCACTCTTAACGATGAAATTACGTCTACCCATCAGGTCTACTTTGATCCTGAGCAGAAATTTTATTATTATTAGTTTATTATTGAGCTATGCCTGTGTTCTCTTTATTTTCTTTATATTCACTTTGTTTATTTCACTGATTACAAAAAGTTACGTTACTTAAAACAATGCAATTCCATTTTCGTTTGAAATTTGAAAAAAGAATGATTATCACTTGGCACACTGTTCATTTTCCTTCTCTGTGTCATATTCGTTAACCGTGTGTGTGAGGATCAAACCGTGCGGAAATGTAAAACAAAACGGATGTTTCATGTAAAATGCGGATCTACAGATCTAAATAATACGGATGTATGTATCATACGAATCTACAGATCTAAGTAATACGGATGTTTATTTAACATGGAAATCATCAGATTTATATAATATGGATGTTGTATGTAACATGCGAATTTACGAGATCTAAATATTACGGATGTTTTAAGCAAAATGCGAATCTACAAATCTGAATAATAGGGCCTACGGATGTTTTATACAATATGCGAATCTCCGTATCTAAATAATGTGGATGTTTTAAGTAACATGTGAATCCATAAATCTAAATAATATGGTTGCTGTAAATAACATGCGAATCTACAAATCGAAGATTTTATCCGCGTGGATATTTAAAAAGGAAAAGCTATTTAATTCTCTGCATAGGAATTCAATTAATGAATTATTCTGATTCGAAATTTCAGCGTGAAACCGCAAAAGAGAAAAAGACAGAAAGAAATAAAAAGCTTCCGAAAAATTTGCATAACATGTCCCCGGCACGAACTTCATTGACAACTGTGACACTACATCCGGTTACTTAGTATTAGGAATCAAGGGCACTAACTCGTGCGAGACATGTTCGGATGCTAAAGACACTTCCAAACATTAACGTGGAGGAGACAAACATGCTAAGTGAAAAGTGTGCTCTCAAAGTTTCCCGTTCTCAGCAAACGTGTTTCTTCGTTTAAGTTCTGTCAATTTACTTCCGGTTCAAATGCAATCCAAGACATTCAACATCACGTCTGACCACTTCCGGTGCAAGATTTACCCTGTGCTTCATAAAGTAGCAGTGATTTATTGTGCTGACGTGATGCGATTAAAATATCTCCCCACCACCACCACCATCACGCACACACAGACATGTTTTTATCTCTTAATGTGTTTCCGATGAAGTGAATTTTAAACATTCTTAAAGAAACAACTCGATGCGAATGAATTGTGCTATTTATATAACCTTACATCTAAATGCAAGAATGCGATTAAAACAACTTCACGTGAACTTTTCTGCCCAATGCTTGTCTAATGAAAAGACTTTCAAGGTATTTCCTAAGATTATTATTTTGGCTGTAGGCTATTTATGCTGCTCTCCCATACTCTTATTGCAGAGAGATGTAACTGATAATTTGAAGAAACATACGATATTCACTCTTACGCTATGTAAATGCACAACACTAACACATCGACACTGACCCCTCTCTCACACATATTACCTCATACATATTTGCATAAAACGAAACACACATCAACATGCATCCCATACACACGCACAAACTCGCAGGCACCAACACGCATATATACACGCGCGCGCGCGCGCACACACACACACACAAGTAGCACACTCAAACACGCACAAACGCATAACACATACACCAACTCCTACATACCAACTTTCACATACACATAACACACACATACACCAAAACGTGTAATAACACGTTCACACATCGTTACCTAAAGCAGTATAACAAATTTAACTTTCAACTAATACAACAAGCCACACTCACTTACTAACCAAAACATCGACACACGCACACACAGTTTAGTTCACACACACCACACAGATCAGCAATGAAAACGATCTCCAAGTGCCAAATAAGATCATTACATTCCTTCTGGAACTCAAATATGCTCGTTCCTGGACGCACTTGGCACAACTCTAAGGATGTCCTCGTTTGGACTCAAAGAAGATGAAAACTAATTCCAGAGCGATCTGCGTACCCAATCAGAATAGGTATTACCCCACCTACCCTTCACATTCACACCACCAACCCCCGTCACCTTACCACTGGTTTTGTATCAAATACAGTCGTTATGATATTAGTTTAAATGTATCTATAAATAAACTTTAAAATATTAGCATTCAGTGCTAATTTCTTCATGTTGACCACATTTAAAGAAATGGAAAGGAGAAATAAATGCAAGGGACAAAGTGTTCAAACAAGATCAAAGGCATCAATATTAGAATATGAAAATTACGTCAATTTTCATTTAATTAAAAATATTAAAATTGAAAAAGTCTCTTTACACAGACTGAGTTTGATTATGTAATGAGTGAAATACAAAAATAGCGTAGATTAAACAAAACAACAAAAAAAATCAGCGTAAACGAAAATCCTCTCGAACACGTACGAAGATTTTCTTTAATCCAAGGCGAAAAGAAAACAATGATTAAAAAGAAAACAAAGGACATTTTTATAAAAATTAAGAGCGCTGTAAATTTTCAAGAGAGTATTTCGTCACTGGATTTCTGCCACGATTCCAAGAAATTCTATTTTTGTACAGAGGACTACAAGGAAACCGCCATCGTCTTCAGGATGGCAGCTATCGGGACGAAGTTTGATGCCAGGAGGAATCATCCATGCAGCAGGTTCTGCGGCAAATACTCCACATTCCATTCTATCAACAGCTTCATGTCAGGAAACCCTTAGATATCTAAGACGACGTAAGGCATAAGTAGTGTTAGTGTCAAAAGCCATTTTGGGGTTTGACCGTATTTATATTTGGGTGAATAAAAAAATTCGAAAAAGATTTTTGTTTTTCCCCCACACTTTTACAATTACAAAACATTATAAGAGCGAAACAAACCTGGCCCCCTCCCCTCCAACCCTGCCCCCGAAACAAAATAAAAACAAGACAATAATAAACATATGGGAATAATAAAAATTGGTTTTTGGAACAAATGAAAAGATACTTTAGTTGATCAATAGATGTACAGTAGAACAAACCAACTAAATCACGTGCACATTTCTTTGAATTGAAATTGACTTTGGTTGATGATTGATATTCAATTATATTAAACCCTGTTAAGGCTTCGGAGAATGAAATTGATTCTGATTGATGTGTAATAAGATGTAAAACCAATTAAACTTTGTATAATAAGATGTTAAACCAATTAAACTTTGTATAATAAGATGTAAAACCAATTAAACTTTGTATAATAAGATGTAAAACCAGTTAAACTTTGGTAATGTTTAATGTGTAATTAGATTTTACCGTATTTTTCTGGGTGAATTCAAATGGATATTGGTTGATGGCTGATAATAGATTTAACAATAATTATATTTGGTGAAACTCAAATTAGCTTTAGGTAACAAGTTATGTTGAACCGTATTTATGTTTAGAACTTTGAAGATTGAAGTGCACTTAGACTGAACAAACATTTCTGTGGCAAAACTTAAAATAATGTTTGGTTCTTGCCCAGTATGTAGAACTGAACCATGTTCGCAGGACCTAAAGTGATTTGAACACTTACAGTGAACCACGTGTGTGAAAACCTAAAGGTGATTTTAGTTCCTGCATGGTTGAACACTTAATGTGAGCCACGCGTGTGAAAACCTGAAGATGATTTTAGTTCCTGCCGTGGTTAAACAGCCTTAGCAGGTCCTATAAATAGTGTTGACGTAAACACAGCAAAATCTGTAGAAGCACACATTATACGGGGATAGAAATAAAACAAAAAAACACAGAAAAGACATCGACAAATCATGTAATGATGAAATATTCTCAGCAGCTTGGCTGTTCGGGATAGTTAATTTTAATCGATGAAGTTTGTTTGGAGGCATGCATGTACAGATTACCGCTAGATTATGTTACTTTACTGCTAATTCATGCGGAGATAAAACATGGAATAAATGTACAGATGGAGACTCAAGATACACAGTGCAGAGTTAGTGATTAAACAACTTAGAGAGTTGGAAGACTGAACTGAAATTGAGCAAATGTCTGTGAAAAATAAAAATAATTATTTACATATTAGAATTTTATGATTATTTATTTATAATTGAAAGCAGAAATATCTTCCTATCAGGAATAAGCTGATATTTCCCTACTTATTGCTTGACGTCATCTCCAATTTTATGACGTATTCTTTTATGATCACATGTAAATAAGAACAATACACAATTTTGCTACTGGAATTTTGTTGATTAACTTAATCAGGAATTTAAATTGTTATCAATGTACCCAGACGAGGAGATATTAGTGAAGATAGAAAAATAATTGCAAACAGTCCTAATAGAAGAAAGAAAACAGCTCAATTTGCTATGATACTTTCAATCGTAGTACTGTACATATACTTAGAATCCTTCTTGTGTGTGATCAACTAAATAATTTGTTTATAGCACTTATTTCTTTTTCTTTTTCCTGCCATTGAACAAGCTACTAACATTTTTCATCACGCATTATTATTAACAACCACATTATCATCTTTTTCCTCAAAGAGAATTACACCCTTCCTGCACACACTCCGTCCTCTATTTTTCAGGCTGTGACCACAGTTGCAAATATTTTTTAGGAAAAAACACCAACCACCCCCAAAACTTCACATCTCAGTGACAGATAGCAGCTCGCCAAAATACGAACAAGTTGTGATTTCGAGATGTTACTCCAGGCATTGAATTTCAATCTATCACTCTTCTGGGGAGGGGGTGTCGGATACGGCGGGAACACGCTGATCGATAAACAATTTACCGGTTAGCCAGCCATCCATTAATGGCTAGTTGCGGCTATCTTTGCCATCGATCTTTTCCTATGAGGGCCCCGCACTGTCCGGCAGAGTACTGGTCGGCTGGCTGAGCGAAAACGAAGACCTGACGTGATAGGGACTCTGTCATTGGACCTTTTTAGGCACCCTGTAGTCATGTTCTTCTCCTGTGGTCAAACTGCCTTCATTTAGCTGTGATGCGCTTATGTACTGTTCGGTTCAGTTAGTCAGTGAGGATGGATGACATTTCTGACCGTTGGCTGGCTGGAAGAGGTATTTTGAATAAAGAGATTTGAATAATTCACAAACTATGAACGTTCTTCTTCAAATCGTTTGTAGGAGTGGGATAAGGATATTGTACACACACACACACACACACACACACACACACACACACACACACACACACACACACACACACACACACACACACACACACACACACACACACACACACACACACACACACGTCTTCAATGCATATGCAATGCATATACACGTATTTAAATATACTGTTAAACAGAAAGGTGAAAGTGATTGTGGGGCTGAGAGTTTGCATGTGTAGAATTAAATTTGTCTAGTTTCCATACTTTAAGCCAAAACTAGTTGACACGTTACTTTATAAGTTTACATTGTTGTAAAAGATTTTCGAGAGGAATGTTGGTGTGTATATAGAATGAAACCTACTCATTTATAAATAAAGAAATCATGACGTCAAATCAAATTATTCCCCATGGGTGATAAACAAATTATTAATAAATATTGATCGTCAGGAATGACATGTAGGAAATGTTTACTTGTGTTGAAAGACGGGAAGAAAAGTATTTACTTGTGTTGAAAGACGGGAAGAAAAGTATTTACCTGTGTTGAATGACGGGAAGAAAAGTATTTGCCTGTGTTGAATGACGGGAAGAAAAGTATTTACCTGTGTTGAATGACGGGAAGAAAAGTATTTACCTGTGTTGAATGACGGGAAGAAAAGTATTTACCTGTGTTGAATGACGGGAAGAAAAGTATTTACCTGTGTTGAATGACGGGAAGAAAAGTATTTACCTGTTTGAATGACGGGAAGAAAATGAAATGCATTGAATAGAGCAAAAGGAAGACATATATTTGTTTAATTTTTTCTTAGTAATGATATTCTTTGAGAATATTTATTCGTCTTCGAGAATCTTTCCTTGGTAAGTCGTGTCTTTTATGAAAACACACGAAGGTTTTCGACATTTCCTCCCCTCCATTTTCTCTTTGCATGGAGATGGTAATTGCGTCACTCTTTTTAAAAATAGCACAAATGACGTGCTCATGAACCTCCGTAATGCGTAATTTCAATACAACTCCACTAATGCTTCATTAGAAATGAAACCCCGTCACAGCATCAGTTCCAAAATGTCTTTAAAATGATGCAAATCAATTAAGCACCTTTGTTCTTTATTCATACATTTAAAATTATTTTAAAATCTTTATTAAAATGTGGACAACAGAGAAAGAAAAACAAATTTGATATCCGTGCAGATTCTAATTCCGTAAGGTTCAACTTGAAAAATCCTCTGGAGAGCACGCTTACTACTGCCTCATCCAAACGTGACCTGTTCATGACGCAAACAGAGTAAATTGTGCACTTGATTTTAATGTCAGAAACTGTTGTAGCTTGTTTAAATTATTCAATAGTTGCTAGAGGTGTTTCAGTACATTGGGTTGGGAGGGTAAATGTGGTTTTAATTACTCAAAACACCTTATTTTATGTGAGCTGGTATTAATTCGAATATATTTAAAATGTGCATTCTGCGTACTTAAAACAGTGTTGTGATAAATGGTGTGTTCCAAAAGCCTTATTCCTGATGTGCACATTGTGTGTGTGTGTGTGTGTGTGTGTGTGTGTGTGTGTGTGTGTGTACTTGCGTATACTTATGACTGTTTGTGAAGGTTTTCTTTGTTCATTACGATAGTCTAACCATGGGGAAATTATGCTCTATGTGTTTCTCTGATTTCTTTTTCTATATTACATCTGAAGCGCACACCTTATTCCTGTAGCGAGCTGATGGTCATTGACAAGGGTGAGAGGCCCTGCGCAAGTAAATAATGACGTCATGAGCTCTTCTCTATTGACAACAACAACAAGCCATCTAAGCTGCACAATCCATAATCAACCAGAAAATCAATCACTAGTATTGGGACGGTATATTGTGCTTTCGGAAATCGATTGCTATTGTTTCCTTTGTATTGCTATTATTAAATCTTCTCGTTCTTGTTATCTTAAACCCACATTTTAGTTAATTTGTTTGTGTGACCGAGACGAGCTGGCTGGGGGATCTGAGCCGGAAATATGTGGATGTTATATAAGTCATAATTAATCAAAGGGGAGATAACGTTCCAGCTGGAGGCACGTCAGCTAATTTGTCTGTCCCTATGCTGACGAATAAGGGTTCCAAAGAATGGGTCTGACATAGATATTGAAGGATAGATTAGGCTGCCTGGGCTGTTGTCAGTATTAGAGCTAATATAATAGATTTAATGATTAATAATTTTGAGTTTGATACTGCAACAGATGTTATTAAATATAACCCGGCATATGACATGCGTGAATTGGTTTGTATTTGGTACTCAAATATGATGCGATGAAGCGAGAAACTGAAAAAGAGAGATTTAGTCTGATTACGAGAAACTGAAAAAGAGAGATTTAGTCTGATTACGAGAAACTGAAAAAGAGAGATTTAGTCTGATTACGAGAAACTGAAAAAGAGAGATTTAGTCTGATTACGAGAAAGTGGACAATATAGATTTCGTCCAACAAACGTTAGTAAGAAATGTCCAATAAGCGTTCATGAGAAATTTCCAAAAAAGGTTAGTAACAAATGTCCAACAAATGTCAGTAATAAATGCAAACCTCCCTAATTTCCTTTAAGAATATACCACCATCACTGCATACCCAAGCAAGTCGAGAAATTTGCATGTTTCATTGTCCCACGGGACCCGATCCCGTTTCACGAAACAGCAAATATTTCAAAGTATCATTTACACCTTAAAATACGCAGCAATAAAGTGAATACTTATAAAGAAATAAAAAAAACAAAAGTGAAATTTTTAAAGTAAATAAAATTATTTAAAAAAATGAAACAAAAAGACTAGTTGAAAGTGTGGCTGTTGAATTATGCGATCTTTTTGTCAGTGTCAGACAAACATACGCACTGATAGTGACCGATCTGCTATTGCATGCTTGTCTCTGCAACTCGACCACAAGTTTGACTATTATTGCAGTCTTTCCGTGCGGTCCGGGGAGCACTAAGTTAATCATGGAAAACTTACGACCACTGCCATTTGTCCCCCTTAACGCGGTCAGGCGTTATCTGGCTCCCAGGAACTGTGCGCTTTTCCTTCTCGATACATTTAAATTTCACTATTTATGCCTTTTTATTTAATCTGCGAGAAGAAGCCCAGAACTGTGAGCAGAAATATTAAGTTTATTTTCTGGTTAATCCGTGAACAGAAATATAGAAACTGTTTTATTGACTAATCCATGAGCAGAAACATAATACCTTTAGTACTGGCTAATCCGTGAGCAGAAATATAAAGCTGTTGTACTGTCTAATTCGTGAAAAGAAATATACATTTGCTGTCTGGGCACATCGTGAAAGGAAATATAACGCTGTTTTGACTTGCTAACAAAAGGAAAAATAAAATAAACACACGATAACGGCCAACATTACGAGTGAAGACAACAATAAAATCACTGTAGACGCAAACAATTTAAAAAGCAACAACCCTATGTGAACAACGTACTAAGTGAATAAAATCACAGAATGAAACAAAACAATAACAAAAATATCAAAACAAATAATGCAGCGTTTATGGACACTTTGAAAATTCATTTTATAAAACCCAACGAAAACCTAAAACCGAAACAAGAGAACAACATCAACAACAACACACAGTCGGAAAAGAAAACAAATCAAACTAAAATGATATAGCAATAATAAAACATAACAATAACCAAAAATGAAACGAAACGAAGCAAAATTTAAATAACAAACAAACAAGAAAGTAAAATACAACAAAATAAAATGAACTTTTAAAAGAATAACTATCATAACAAGTCTGTCAACGAAAATAAAAAAGCAAACAAGATGAACTGAAACCAAAAAACAAACTCAACACCCAAGCAATAACAATTACTATATCTTTCATTTTCTTCACACTTTGTTGTCTTTATTGCCCGAGAGTAATAAGCGTGCTAAATATTGACAACAATGAAAATTAAGTCTAAGAGATAATAAAAAAAACCCAAACAAATAAAATAAATTAATAAACCCCCCCCCCAAACAAACTAAGCTGTACTGAAAACATTGAATTGAAATCGGAATGAAGATAGATGGAAATACCTCTAACATAAGATATACTTTCTATTAATTACTTTTGTTCGACCTAAAAAAATAAGTTCAAAGACTTTCACAAAGTTTTAGCTTTTAAATTAAAAAAAAAATCAGTAATTATTCCCTGCAGCGTTGTATGAAGGTAATTTGTATGTGTCTTTATCGGCTCTTGGCTGAAGTAAAGTGAGAAAAATGAATGTCGGAACAAAAAACATATTTCGATGATAAATGCCTTTCCATATCGTTAAAATCATTAATCTCGTTATCCATCAGTACAAAGAACAACTGCCCAACCAGCTTGGGTGATGAATGACACTAGCATGAAATCCAGGAGAAGAGAACTAGTTAAGCGCTAAATTGCTTAATAATATAGTTCGTTTTTCAGTCCATTCAGCAGCCATGAATGAACAAGACGGATCAGCTATGCTTGTTCCACTGTAAGCGAAAAGAGTTGACTCCCTCCCTTCTTTTAAGATAATGCTATTAGATGTAAATAACAAACTAAATATAATGGTTAGGACCGCTGTGGTGCAGAGGTACATGCTAACCTCTAGCTCAAGAAATCATGGATTTGAAACGAGCCTGTTTGGCGAGATAGTCTGTAGGTGTCATGTAGCCATAGCCTGTCTCGGGGTGGTTGCATAGTAAAATATTTTCGGAAAGGGCGATAATAAAGGTTCTTGGTGCTGCATAGTACGTAATTTAATGTTATTGCGTATTTAAAAAAATGGGAAAAATTAAAACGAAAAATTTCCACCTTTGACTGAATGCACCGAGAAAATAATGATACTTCCCCCCCCCCCCCATTCGTTCTCCTGTATCCATTCTTTATCCTTTCGGTTTTCATTTTCACCCCTCTCCATTTTCCTCTCACCCATTCATTCTCTTTCTCTTTTCTTCTCACCTTCAACCCCCCCCCCCTCCAAGTGTCACTGTCAGATTAGAAAATTTGTCGCTACCAAACCATATCAATGAATCTCCTTACACATGACAAAATCTCTATCTGTGTATATATTCCCTATTCACAGCACTATATGTCCCTATGTATGGCACTGAATCTCTTCAATACGGATAAAACTATAACAACCAGATAATCAACAGTTAGGAAATAAACGAATTGATCTACCACGTCTACAGGCAAGAGAAACAGAAAATAAACGAAGTGATCTACCACGTCTACAGGCAAGAGAAACAGAAAATAAACGAATTGATCTACCACGTCTACAGGCAAGAGAAACAGAAAATAAACGAATTGATCTACCATGTCTTCAGCAAGAGAAACAGTCAGAAAATAAATGAACTGTTCTGTCATGTCTACGAGACGAAGAACAAATGACAACCAAGAAAGAGAGTCCAACGTGCGGAAAATAACCATTAATGACTAGAAAAAAGACAGGAATAAAGAAAGAAGGAACAAAAATGGAAAGAAAAGAATGTCCAGCTCTAATTCATCTCTTTATTGTTGTATGTCTGCTTATACTGTGTCAGGGTATAACGACGTGTCTGACAACACTAATATTTCTGCTTCATGCTAGTTGTTGGCTTTTTGAATTTAGTTTTCTTTCTTTTGTTTGGTCCTGTGTCTGGCAACAAATATTGCAAGTTATTATGAAGCGCACAGCAAAATATTAGATTCTTGGTTCTGAAGTTTTTGCTTTGTTTCGCCCTGCATTAATCAAAATACTCCGATAACGAAGTGTGTAGTATTCCTTTTTGTTATAGGTGTGCGTATGTGTGTGTTTTGCTCTTGTAATATTAAAAATGGGCAGACACTCCGTACACAAGGCGTGTGTGTGTTTTGCTCTTGTAATATTAAAAAAGGGCAGGCACTCCGTACACAACGCGTGTGTGAGTTTTGCTCTTGTAATATCAAAAAAGGGCAGGCACTCCGTACACAACGCGTGTGTGAGTTTTGCTCTTGTAATATCAAAAAAGGGCAGACACTCCGTACACTACGCTTGTGTGCGGAAGACCCAAAAGCTCCGCACACAAGTCATGTTTAAAATAATAAGGGCGTCTGTATATCGAAGAACAAAAGTTATATATATGTGCAAAGTGTTACTCGATGCTATTTTTGCTGCAACATTCAAGTTAACACACAATATTTAGTAGAAACAAAGACTAAATGAGGAATGAAAAGTTAATGAAAAGATAACTCTGAATAAAAACAATTTTAGCGTATGGCTTTATTTTTGTTGTTTATTTGCAGCTAATCCTAATCGTAATCCTAAATTTTCTCTAAAAAACCCTCAAACCTACCCTATTTCTAAAAAACCCTAATCTTTCTTTAAAATAAAACACGACAGTTGTCGAAGCTGTTGGGTCTTCCGGACACGACCGTTGTTTAGGGAGACACTCATAATAAAAAATGTACACCTGGCATTAATACTTCTACTCCGGTGTCTCTGGACGCGCTTTCATCTCTCTGTGGGTCTGATTCTCTGCTGCTAGTGATAAACAAAAATATCAGTTTGCAATATTTCCCTTCAAGTCAGATACTTACGATGCATATTTTTTTTTCTGTTTTGAAGCTAATGAATCGATTATCGATCTCAGTCTTTGTTTAAGTTTGACATTTGAATATTATTCATATAATCAGTAAACGTTCGCTGTTGTATTAGTAATTAATAAATCATTCATTAAACTTGGAATAAAAAATTCAGCATGACTTCTGTCACAAATATCACCATAACAAAATAAATATTTATTTTTAACAAGAAGGTAAAATTAGGGTTAGGTGTATATTTTTAAATTATAGCATTCAACAAAACAAAAACAAAACAAACCAGCAACAACAAATATTCTGCCAAAGTATTACTAGTCTTTGCGAACTTTGACCGTTGGCCTTGCATAGAGTCAAGGTCTTTGCTCTACTCAGCTTTACAGCTAAGTCGAAGGAGGAGAATTATAATATGTGAGGATTTGTTCCTTTGTTACGTCATACTTGTGACGTGTTGTAAATAGTGAAGTTATTTTGATCGAGAAACGTAAATTGACTTTCGCGTCCTATTACTGTGTCACTGAGAAATCACTGATAGTATGGCAAGGGAGAGCAGCACAGAAATGTGTAGGCTTTAGAGTAAATGGCAGATTAGCGTTGTAGCTTTTGATTAACGACATAATTCAAGCTCTACTGTAAATTGTTTTTCATGTCTTATTACATAATTGTTATGATGCTGCGTATACATTTCATCAGACCAAAATATAGTTAACTTATATTCTTGTATTAATAAGTCATCCTCACCAAAATGTGTTTTCAAAAAAACGAATTTACATAATTTGTTTCGACCAAATTTAAACAAGCTGGAATGGTTAACGGTTATGAAACGATTTCGAAACGAAAATTAACTAAGCATATAGTTTCAAGTGCCATAACACTGTGATTGCGCTATTAACTCGTCATGAAACGACGTCATGAACACGTCCAATAGAAGACATTTGAAGAGAGTGATGCCCATTTCCAATCATTTTCTAATCACAGAATCGCGTTTACTTGGCAAATAGGGAGAAGGGTGGGAAGCTACTGATCCTCTTCTAGGGCACAAGGGAATGTTGACGCTTGATCGTCGTTTCTCATGTTCATGCTAATTTCAAACAAGACAACCGTCTTTAGCGCCTTGCAAAATGGCAACCAAGCAGATAGTTGGGGCGGGGGGGGGGGGGAGGGCAAGCAGCATTAATATAATAACACGACATATGTGGGCCTAGCTTTTCGACACCAAGGTCACGCGACCCTTTTGTTTGATTCGTTGGCAACAGGGAGTTAACGTCTCACACCAGCGAACCTTTCGATGGTGGCTGGCAAAGGTCCGAATAGAACGAGTACTAGTAGAGACTTTACTCACTCTTCATGTCACTGAAAAGACAACGAAATGTTTAATGATTAATGTTTAAGGGTTCAAAAACCTGTGTTTAGAAGCGAGAGTGCTGTTGGACAATCTCCAATGACTTTCAATGACCTCGAGCATTTTACTCCCGTGACCACGACTGAAGTCTCGAACCCCTAAGACCAGTGGTCCCCAGCACAGTGCCGCAGGCGCCATGGAGCCCGCAGAGGCATTTAACTGCACCCGGGACGAGGTGTAGAAAGTAGTAGAGATTTAGGATGTTCCATCCTTATATCGTCACTCATTTCATGTTGTGTAAAATCATTCAAAGCAAAACTGATCTTGTGGATATTATATTGCGATGCCAACGCCATCTAGATAACGGTTATTATTATTATTATTATTATTATTAATTAATCACCAATAACTAATTACAAATGATGAGAATCTTAATTATGTTATTAATAATTCTCCAGCAGACACCACTCGTCTCTCTCACTTGGTGGATATGTGGATGCTGTAAACGTTTTCTGTCTTCCACAACATTTAAGACAAACATTTACCGTCACAATATTTCCGTAGATAGAAAACGTCTTACTAAAGGAAAAGACAAATCCACTTTTAATCTATATTTAGCGAGCCCCACCACCTCCGCCCACTTTCTTCTCCATCATAAGGTTATCAATATGTGTAAGAAGATAAATATTTCCCTGAAATCATATTTGAATAATTTTAATATCTGTACAGTATTATATCCTAATAGATTCATGTCAATGTAAATCACAGGATAGTTCTTATCAGAGAACAGAAATGGAGTTATTAGAGATAAACGATAATAGTTTCTATGTAACCTTGTTTGGTGAAGTCATGGTAGTACTTTTGCATGCTTTTCACAACAAAGTAACAAATTTATTGTTTACATTATTACTGTCAATGTGTTTCCCTTCTCACACTGTAGAGCACTGATTACCTTCTATTCTCTTGAGGCTAACCTGGCATTCCGCCATATTAGTTCCCTAAGACAGAACAACAATTGTAGCAATTTCCAGCAACTTCCTTGTACCAGAAATTGCTCAATGTAGTCAGCATACTTTGCCACCATACATCAATGGAATGCAGTGTATTCCTTACACTTATACACTGTGGTAGATACTTCTTGTGTTTGCCATAGTGGCTTATAATCAGTAAACCAGGAGATTCAGATAAAACAAGGAAAGGCTGATTTTTCCCTGTAAAATATAATCAGGGAACATATGCTAGGTTTCCAGTTTATTTATTTTTAACTCCATTCTTTTTACATTCAAGTGTCAACTTAGAGATTTGTGCAACAGTATTTATTATGTCGATACATGCATACAGTATGATAAATACAGTATAATAGTTTTATGAGCAGGTTCACTTGAAACAATGTCAAGTGTTTAGCAATCTACATATAAGCATCATAGTTCACAATTTGTAGAAACAATAGTCTACTCACATATTACATCTCTATGTAAAATGCAAATATAACATATCAATAACAAAAATGCGCGAAATATTTCAACGTCCATTCTCTCTCAATCTGTTCCCATTAAGCTAATGGCTGCCTTTCATGACTGGACATCTTGCCATTCTTGTCTGAAGTGAAAACGTGATCTACAGCTCTGGTAAACGTTTCTTGTCTGAAGTGAAAACGTGATCTACAGCTCTGGTAAACGTTTCTTGTCTGAAGTGAAAACGTGATCTACAGCTCTGGTAAACGTTTCTTGTCTGAAGTGAAAACGTGATCTACAGCTCTGGTAAACGTTTCTTATCTGAAGTGAAAACGTGATCTACAGCTCTGGTAAACGTTTCTTATCTGAAGTGAAAACGTGATCTACAGCTCTGGTAAACGTTTCTTATCTGAAGTGAAAACGTGATCTACAGCTCTGGTAAACGTTTCTTATCTGAAGTGAAAACGTGATCTACAGCAGAGTTTTAATAACTTTTAAAAGGGTAAAGTACATTGACAGGGACGAAATGGAGTACACTGAAAGAATTTTCCGACACGGGTGAATTATCAGATACACAATATCTAAATTAGCATAAAATTATTACTGAAGCAAACTACTACAGTTCTAAATTTAGGCAGTAGTAAAATTACTTCTATTTGGCTGGGCTCTATTTCTAGAAATGGCTATAATTTTCAATCAGCAACTGAATGCAATCACAAAGAAAGAAAATGTAATTGATGATTTTCTACGCTGATGGAAAAGGCACATGTTTATCTTTTCTCTCTCTCACACACACATACGCGCACACGCTCCCTCTCTCAGAAAGACAATGTACACACACACACACACACACACACACACACACACACACACACACACACACACATCACACATGTACACACTCATATGCACATATGTACAATTAATTTCTCTTATAATGTATAATACGTATATCTAAACTGTATAACAGAAGATGACGAATGACCATAATGCAAAAATATATTTAACATATTTAAACTGTACAACAAAAGAAGACTAAACATGAAGGCCGTAACGTACAACATTATATAGTCTCACAACTCCAAGGATGATTATAGCAGACCGTTAGAATCCAAGATCATTATTAATATTATTCACATTAATCACAGTATTTCTTGCGTTCACATGCCCTCGAACGTCTTCACAGATAGAGAGTATACACTTGTATTTCACTTTTTCATCCCATCCATCCATCCTCCCTCCCTCCCTCCTGTGTAGAAATCATGGTTTCTTATTTTTTACATTTTAAATTATTATCTCGTGCACAGCAGGCTAAGGAGTTACTCCTTAAGAGACGAGACGACACAGATAATAAAAGCAAGTGAAACAGCGACACACATGCAACATCGCGTTACACCTCCGTGTATTTTAAAACCACCATTAACAGCCACGTTTACTGATATTTAAGCCAAAACATAAAAGACAAAATAATCTTTGGTGCATTGATTTACAACTTTTTCATATTTCAGCCTCCGATCGATCGTAAATAAACATCAGTCTGTCAACCAAAGCCCGTTAGTTGCGCCTTCAAGGGCTGCGGGATTATTCGATAGCTAGACATTTGCACGATAAGAAGCTATTAATAGAATTAACCTAGTACCGCCAGTGACGTGTGCTCTCATATATTAGGCATGAGATGTGCCTTTAATGCCAAAAACACCGAGCGCTAGCTGAAGTCCTGGATTGCTAATAGATGTTAAGGGGGATTAGGAATAAAATCGACAATTAATTTGCGCATTCGATTTTCATGCACGTGAAGATGAGTGTTGTCTAAAGACGAGAGTAACTAAGGACAAATATGGTTTTAAGATAAAAGTGATCTAAAGATGAGAGTGACTGAGGACTGTGACGGTTGGTGGAGTGGGTGGTCACGATAAATGGTAGTGTGGTGGAATAAATTTGCCTATCTATATTTCTAAAATTAATAATTATATATTTGTTGCAAATGTTAACGTGAACCGACCTTGGGCACTCCTTGTGATGATATTTTTTGTCAGAGGAGGAAGTAAACAACTCAGATGGAGAATATGTTAGAAGATTGCTGATGTAATCTAAACCAGTTTTAGGTGGATGAGTAGTGTTTACTATCCAATGGTTACGATTTACAAGAAGACAAGCAATAGCATGAGATTACCTGTTAAAAAATTTATTTTCAATCACTTTGAATTTGGACTGGCAGAGTGCAGTCATGAAAGGCGGCCATTAGCTTGGTGGTGAGTTAACTGACTGATTGAGAGAGAATGGTCTTGGAAATATTTCGTGCATTTTTGCTACTGAAATGCAATACTTGCTTTGTACGTAGAGATTATTATGTATTTTTGCTATTGAAATGCAATACTTGCTTTGTACGTAGAGATGTATTATGTAGAGACTATTATTTCTACAATTTGTGAACTACGATGCTTGTATGTAGTATGCTAAACACTTTACATTGTTTCTAATGAACATGTACATAAAATGGTTATGTTGTATTTATTATGCTGTGTGCGTCTATTGGGCTAATAAATACTGTTGCAGGAAACTGTAAGTTGAGATATGAATGTAAGAAAGAATGAAGTTAGAGAAAAATAAACTGGAAACTTAGCATTTGTTCCCTGAATATATTTTAAGGGAAGAAACAACTTTTTTCGTTTTCACCAGAATATTTCGGTTTACTGATTTATAAACTGCTACGACAGTGGTAAATGTGAGAAGTATTTACCCCCAGTGTATAAGTGTAAGGATACACTGCACTCTGTTGATGTATTGTGGCAAGGTAAACTCGACTACATTGTATAATTTCTGGTACAAGGAAGGTACTGGAAATTGTTACATTGTTGTTCTGCTTGATGGAACTAATATGGCAAGGGAGCACCAGATTAGCTTTGAGAAAATAGCGGCTCATCAGTGTTCTACAATGTGCAAGAGAAACACGTGAAGAACTGACAAATGTATTGTGACAATGAACTTGTAACTTTGTTACGAAAGCATGCAAAAGACTATTGTGGCAATCATGAAGACAAGGTTATATACAAACTATTATTGCTATAATCTCTATAACTACATTTCTGTTCTCTGTTAAGAACTATCCTGTGATTTATATTGACACTAATCTGCTGAACTGTGTGTTAGAATAGAAATTGAAATTATTCGAATGTGGTTTCATGGAAATGTTGATGTCAAGTAATATTTTCATTCTGTTTGTTATATGTATATTTAATTGTTGATTTAATAAATTTATTGACCTTCTTACACATATTGATAACTGTATGTTGGAAAGATAGTGGGTGGTTGGGGGCTCGCTAAATATAGATTAAAAGATGGATTTATCTTCTCCTTTAGTAAGAAGGTTTCCACCTATGGAAATATTGTATGGCAGTGAATGCTTGTCTTGTTGTGGAAGAGGGAAAACATTTATAGCGCCCACATATCCGCCAAGTGAGAGAGACGAGTGGTGTCTTCTGGAGAATTATTAATAACAAAAAATAAGATTCTCCTCACTTGTAATTAGTTATGGACGATTATTATTAGTAATAATCATAACCATTAAGTAGGGGTGGCATACGTCTCAGAGTTAGTTTGAATGCTCCCCTCCCCTCCCTGCATTTTAAGTTTTAATCTCAGTTACAACATATGTAGTTTTAATGTCAGCTACAACATATGTAGTTTTAATGTCAGTTACAACATATGTAGTTTTAATGTCAGTTACAACATATGTAGTTTTAATGTCAGTTACAACATATGTAGTTTTAATCTCAGTTACAACCTTTTCAAACTTAGTAAATAAATGCGTCTATGAAATATTTCTCCCCACTCTTGTCGAATTGGAACGCCCCCCCCCGCCCCCCACCAAGAAAACGTGCTTGCTACATGAAGGCACTTCGTAAGTGTCCTGATTACACGTCTTTATATGATGCATTAACACACAATAATGAATAATTTAGTTTTTTTCCAACATTATTTGATTTTTAAAAAAAATCTGACTATACATAAGATGCGTAAGGCAGATATAGTCAAAAAGTGTGTGCGCTGGAAAATGTTGCATTCAAATCTTTGCATCATTTACAACAAATGAAATTAGCTCACTCTCATAATTCATTTCTTATTGTTGCTAAAGCAATGCATGTATTCAATTGTCTTCTTCGCGTACAGCCTATACAACACTGAACAGTTTCTTGTATGGACATGTCGAAAAAATATCAAATCCTAAAATAATTATAATGAACAAATCCTTAATATTTATCATTAGACCATTCAATTCCTTTTAAATTCAACTTTCTTTTTTTCTCCCCAAATCCCTCATGATTTATGAAATACTTTGCCTGAACATAATAGTGGTCCACCGAAATATCAGCTCTAACACATTTATGGTTCGACAAGTTCCGTAAGTTTAATAGAGCATCCGTATGACCCGGGATTTTTCTTTTTCAATTTCAAGTAGGTTCTGAGAGAAAACTGATTTTACTTATAATTCAGTACATTGGGACCAATAATCCCCAAAGTCAAACTGGGACGTATGCCACTGGGACCATAACTCCCCATAGATGCACACGCTCAGTCTCAGCAATCCTATTCACTAAATATAACCAATCAGAGTGCAGGAAACATATGCCTTCACTTCAGCAGCCAATTTCTTACAATTTGATTTCATTGGATACTGTAATACAGTATCCTCTGATGGGATTTTTTTGCCTGACACTGAACGGGTTAAAGGAATACAACAATAGCGTCATGACATGGCAGATTTGAAAGCAGGGTGTTTGCAACTATTACGCCACTGTGGTTATTCAGACGGGCAGCGAGTCGACGAAGCATAAGTGGGAGTGCTCGGGTCTAGTTTGAAGACACGTTCAGCATTTCTTCCCTAATAGACATTTCCGTGTGACTTGCGGAGACCAATGAGGAGACAACTTGCCTGCCTTGGACAAATCTAGGGGCGACAACTTCTATAAAGAAAACAAATGCGCGTGGAAAACTGATCGCATGCCTTTAAAATAAAATGAGAGAAATAAATCAACGGGAAACAACTCTAAATATCTTACAAAGATTATTAGAGAAACGTTTCAGAAAGAGATGAATTGTAACTGATACGGTAATTTCTCCATTTCGTAAAAGTTACTGCAGATTTAGAATATTATTCAGATACACTAGAGCAGCGACCTTCAAGTAATGGTGGCGTTTTCATCGGTCAAGACGAAAATTGCTTAAAATAAATAATCATACCTCACAAAAAAAAGAGGAAAAATATGAATGAACAAGAAAAAGGAGGTGGTTATGATTTACTTGATGTACTAGAAGGTTTTTTTTTGACGTCACCCTCACGTCATACTGGGGGAATAGTAGGGCATCTGGAATTATGTGCCACTGGAATCATATAAATAAATAAAATTATGTCATGTGTATAAAAATAATGTGGCGTTGAAATGTTTCTGGTAGTGTGATGGACATGAAACGAAAAAATATTTTCGGAATGTCTGTCTGTCTGTTTGGCCGGGGTTAACTCAAACACCAAAGGACGGATTTTGATCAGACTTTAAAGGGTAGGTTGTATACCATGGTACCCTAGTATCAAGATAGGCTATATATAATCTATCACATGAGTGAGCTCGCCAGCAGCCTAAAATTACGAAAATAGTAATTCACATGGCTATAAATAGCAGTGCATTTGGTGCACTGTGTATGTGACTTCAGTGAGAATGTGGACACTTACTTTATGGCTTCAATGAGACTGCAGACACTCACTGCGGCTTCATCAAGACTAGACACTTACTCGCTGCATGGCTTCTTAGACTGCAAACACTTACTCGCTGCATGGCTTCTTAGACTGCAAACACTTACTCGCTACATGGCTTCTTAGACTGCAAACACTAACTCGCTACATGACTTCTTAGACTGCAAACACTTACTCGCTACATGGCTTCTTAGACTGCAAACACTTACTCGCTACATGGCTTCTTAGACTGCAAACACTTACTCCTTACTCGCTACATGGCTTCTTAGACTGCAAACACTTACTCGCTACATGGCTTCACAGAGATTGCAGACACTTACTCGCTACATGGCTTCACAGAGATTGCAGAAAGAAAAAGAATGAGAAAAAAAGAAAGGCAAGAAAGAAAGAAAGGAAAGAAAGAAGAGAAACAAACAAACAAAAATACCAATTATTCACATGCATTAAAACTCCAGAAGACTGAAATAAAAAAAACAAGAAGAAAAGAGAAAATAATACCTAAAAAAAAGAATGGTGAACGTCAGAGAGAAACTTGACAGCAGAAGTTTGATTTTTAAAAGTCTCTGAATTACAAAAAAATCATTGTTAACACAAATAACCATTGAACATAACCAACCAGGAATGAAGTACTCAAGCAAACATACAAACACAAGAAATGAAATTCAACACTACGATAAGTTATAAATAGCTCAAGAGATAAAAAGAAAATATTAATTTCTCCACTTGGGTACATACGTAACCATGTATCTATCTATCTATCTATCTATCTATCTGTTTGGAATATTTATTCATAATTTTAATTATGAAGCTACGAAGTTGTTCTGTTAATCTGATGACTTTAATAATAAGAGGAAAGAAAGGTAAAGAGAAGAAACGGAAAGAAAAATATCACTTCGGGATCTGAGAAGACCTAGAAATAGCAAAAAGCTAGAAATGAAAAATATGTTCTGTCTGATATATTTCTAAATTCTTTGGTAGGAGCACAAGAAATAGCATTGCCAGGTGGTAAAGTACCCTTTCTCTGCTTAGACTATACGCACGTACGTTCGCCAAATTCATTCAATGGGAGACAACTTTACTGACCTTGACAAATTTGTGATACTCTGTTATACCCTTCTCGCTTTGAGCATTTTGTAATTACTGTAAGAAAAAACAATGAGATCTTTTCGGATAATGTTTAAAATGCAATCTTTAAACATCAACCGGTGAGATTAATAAATTTTAGGTTTGTGAAATTATGATGAAAATAGGCAGATGTGGTGATTTTATGGATTTGATGATTTATTAACACTGGGTAAATAATGTCGCATTGGTAATTAGGTCCATTGCAGCCTCAATAAAAACAACGAGGACTGTAATAAATGGAACAGGAGAGTGGAAACCTTCGAAACAAAATGGGGAAATGGCATTAGTTCACAAAAGATTGAGACTACGGACCATAGTAAAACCGTTGCTTGTAAAAGTATTAATAGATTAAAACCACTAATATATTAAAGTGTCGTTTGCAATACTGCACATCAGAAAGAAAAAAAATAATTAACAGAGTAATATCGGAGTTTTGTTGGAAGTGGAGAAAAATATCAAAACAGAACATGGTAATTAAAATTAAATTTATTTGCTAAAAGTTAAATCAAAGGTTTTAATATATTAACCGTCTATTAAATTGTGTACACGTTTGGAACAGCATTAAAATGTATGAAGGAAATATGATAATTTCATGCTCGGAAACACACAAGTAATTAATTGTAATTAATTGTTCAATTCACACAACTTATTGACCGTTGTCTTCTTGTGCTAAAATGGTTGTCTATATAGATTACCTTCTCTACACGCACACACTGAGAATCACACATTCCTTGGATCTCTGTTGTTTGGCATTTTTTATTTCACAAAAAGACAAAATAAACAAGGGATAGAAAATTCATGAAAATTCACATCAAGGACGGATAACCACTCTTAGAAACTTTGTCCATTACATAGAAAGCTACTAGTTGATATTAACGTAATAAGGAATGAAGTTTAAATGCCGAAATAAATAATGACCTGATCGTAAACACTGCCATTCTGTACGACCAGTGTTAGTTTACTACCATAGATGTGGCTTTAAATGTCAAGATGAGTTCATTTCTGACGACCTTGGCTGTGATTTATTACCTAATACAAGATTTTGATCTTAAAGATGTGCATTTCCGTCATGACCAGATGTTGCTAATTTAATACAATAAAGTAAATCGTAAACATTTTGCCTGTTTTATGAGACAGGATGATAATAATTTAATATCATGAACTAAAATTAATTGTAAGAATTATCCTCTTTACAAGACAGGGCGTTGATAAATTAGTATCGTGGATTAAAGCTAATTGTGAATATTTGACTATTTACGAGACAGAATGCTACTAATTTACCTCGTAAACTAATAAACATTTACTTGCTGTTTTGATACCATACTTGAACTTTAAAGGTAAGTATATATCCGTTGATGTATCTCGTTTACTACCATAAATGGGATTTAGTCGTAAACATATGATTGTTTTAAACTACCGGATGTATCTCGTTTACTACCATAAATGGGATTTAGTCGTAAACATATGATTGTTTTAAACTACCGGATGTATCTCGCTTACTACCATAAATGGGCTTTAGTCGTAAACATATGATTGTTTTAAACTACCGGATGTATCTCGCTTACTACCATAAATGGGCTTTAGTCGTAAACATATGATTGTTTTGAACTACAGGATATATTTGGTTTACTACCATAAATGGGCTTTAGTCGTAAACATATTACTGTTTTGAACTACAGGATGTATTTGGTTTACTACCATAAATGGGCTTTAGTCGTAAACATATTACTGTTTTGAACTACAGGATGTATTTGGTTTACTACCATAAATGGGCTTTAGTCGTAAACCTATGACTGTTTTAAACTACAGGTTGTATTTGGTTTACTACCATAAATGGGATTTAGTCGTAAACATAAGAGTGTTTTAAACTACAGGATGTATTTGGTTTACTACCATAAATATAGTCGTTAGCATTTAGTTGGTTTTCAAATTTTCAGAGTTTATTACAAGAAAGAGGAAATAATCTTAAATTTTAAATGTATTTAAATCCTTTGCTTCGATAAATGGGATATAATTACAAAACCCTGCCTGTTTTATCACAACATTTTCTAAAACTGATTTAGTACTGCCACGCACATCCTATGTTACTAGTTTATAACTAATTGGAATCATTCTGGTCTGTTGTAAGCAAAGCCATCGATGCTATTTCAGAACCTTTGATGGGACTTAAGCAAAATTTGCCCCCCCCCCCACTTTTTTTTTTTTTTTTTTTTTTTACAAGAGAAGACATTACTTCTTTAATGTCATCAATGGGACAGTCTGCTTTTACAAATCTATTGCAACTGTTTTAAAACCAGAAATCGGTTTGAATTACGCACACGTGTCTGTTTTACACGACCAATGGCTTGCGACCAAGTCCCAGATTGATGAACAGGAACGAAAAATGGTGGCGTTAACATTCGGACATTTTTATTTTTTTTGAAGGGTCCGTATTTCCATCCAAACGTAGGCCAGCAGTCTGAGGGTGACCTCTGTCCACTTCGTAGCCCATGATTATCGCGGTTTGCAACCAGTTGACTGAAGTGGAAACTATAGAAGTCCGCGAATAATTACGGTTTGTTACCAATATAAATGGTCAGCTGAAAATTCCGTTGCTTTGAAAATTCAAAATTAAAAAAAGGGCTGAGAAACTCTTGGAATGTTCCCCTGAAGAAAGCGTATTCACTTTCTCCTAATTTATTTCCCAGACACATTACAAGTATGTACTCTCTTGAAAAGTCCACAAGTGCCAGAGAGAGAGAGACTGAGAGAGAGAGAGAGAGAGAGAGAGAGAGAGAGAGAGAGAGAGAGAGAGAGAGGGGCGACAGAGAGGTACGGAAACCTTGTAAGAGGTTTATGGTATGAAGAAATTCCGAAGTAAATACAAAGGAAGAGCTAGTTAAGCACTGTAAGTACGTAAAAGTAGTTTCCAGAAAAATGTCTTCGAGAAAGAAGTTCAAAAGGAAGTGAAGAAAAGATCCACTCAACCAAACTCAGCACTAGTCGTAATTTGTACTAACGTAATAGCCTGTCAGATTTCTTTATCATTATTGACGTCATTTGAATAGACATTGACATGGACATGTCTGACCTATGTTTCATTATAGATGTCTTTAAAAGACCTTTACATGAACAGTTTAAGTCGGACTTCTTAGTCATTACTGACGTCATTCAAGCAGACAACTACTTCGACGGTCTAAGTCAGAATTCTTTTTCATTACTAACGTCATCTGTAAAACAACATATTTCGTATTTCTGACGTCCGAAGATGGACATCAGCAATTCTGATATTAAACTATTTGGTCACTGTTGGAGTTATTAGAAAAAATCAACATTAACAGCCTTAGTTAGGCCACTTTGTAATTACTGACGTCAATTGAACATACATCTACATTAAGAGATTTGATAGATTACTTTGTCATTATTGACGTCAATTTAATGAAGGCCTACTTTAATAGGTCTAGATAAACTACTTTGTCATTATTGACGTCATTTGAACGAACATTACATTAATAGGCCTAGATAAACTACATAAACATCTACATTAAAAACGGCAGAGTCTATATTGTTATTACTGACGCCATTTGAATGAATATTTCTACATTAGCAGCCCTAGTTAGACCACTTTTGATTGAGTACACACACGCAAAAAAACCATTATAAGAGAGTGAGTTCAATGTAACGACAATGATTGCAGCTTCTGTTGCCACAAATATAGTTCTCCATTTCAGCAATAAATTTATCTAGTTCTCTTCATTCAGCGATAGAAAATCTGCCCAGCAATTGAAGAAGATAAAGTTATCATAGCAGTTAAGACTGTAAAGAGATATAAAATTAATTAAAATTAATGATTTTGTGATTTATTTAAAAATGACTGAAATAAAAAATCAACAAACTGAAAATATACAAATCAGCACGGTGTGTGTATGTATGTATGTATGTGTGTGTGTGTGTGTGTGTGTGTGTGTGTGTGTGTGTGTGTGTGTGTGTGTGTGTGTGTGTGTGAGGAACAACAAAATAAACAAGTTCTTGTATAATTTCAATATGACTGAATTAGGAAACCCACAATGCAAATATAATTTGATGACTGCTTAGAAAACGTTGTGGTGGTGTAAATTTATCTATCACTATTTCTAGACTTAATTGTTATATACATTGTTAAATTGTCGAAGTGATTGCCCTTCTTATACATATTGATAACCTTATGTTGGAGAAGAAAGTAGGTGGATGGGGGCTTGCTAACTATAGATTAAAGACGGATTTATCTTCTCCTTTAGTAAGAAATTTTCCACCTACGGAAATATTGTGTGATGATAAATGTTTGTCTTTAATATTGTGGAAGAGAAAATGTTTACAGTGCCCACATATCTGCCAAGTGAGAGAGATGAGTGGTGTCTGCTGGAGAATTATTAATAACATAAATTCTCATCACTTTTGTAATTAGTTATGGATGATTAATAAATATATTAATAATCATAACCATTAACTAGGTGACATCCTCGTTGCACATGTGCAAGTAAAAGAAGCTCAAACCAGTCAACTAAATGACCATCTAATCAAGCAAAGCTACCAACCAAGAAATCACTTAAAATCCACCCCCAAACCCAGACATAAATCAAAACCAGTCAACCCAAAGACAAACAATTAACAAAATAATCAACCAACCATCAAAACCAATTTAGAAACAACCAACAAGTAAACCTAGCAATCAACTAACCAACTCATAAACAAATCGGAGCCAGCCAACTAACATTCGACTAAACAGACTACCACCAAACCAACCAACTCAGAAACAATTTACAATTCAACCACTAAACCAACCAACTGAACAACTCGGAAACAATTCACAAGTCAACCACTAAACCAACCAACTGAACAACTCGGAAACAATTCACAAGTCAACCACTCAACCAACCAACTGAACAGCTCAGAAACAATTCACAAGTCAACCACTCAACCAACCAACTGAACAACTCAGAAACAATTCACAAGTCAACCACTCAACCAACCAACTGAACAGCTTAGAAACAATTCACAAGTCAACCACTCAACCAACCAACTGAACAGCTTAGAAACAATTCACAAGTCAACCACTCAACCAACCAACTGAACAGCTTAGAAACAATTCACAAGTCAACCACTCAACCAACCAACTGAACAGCTTAGAAACAATTCACAAGTCAACCACTCAACCAACCAACTGAACAGCTTAGAAACAATTCACAAGTCAACCACTCAACCAACCAACTGAACAGCTTAGAAACAATTTAAATAATCAACTAGTCTACTGAGCAGATAAACATAAAACCAATCAACAAGCTAAGTAACCAGTTCAGCAAAACGGAAGCAAGATAGCAACGGACCAATCTACAAAATAAAATATAATTAAAATATCCAACTAATCATCAAATTATTAATAAAACAATCTCTCACTGTCTGTCTGTCTGTCTGTCTGTCTGTCTATCTATCTATCTATCTATCTATCTATCTATCTATCTATCTATCTATCTATCTATCTATCTATCTATCTATCTGTGTCTGTCTGTCTATCTGTCTATCTATCTATCTATCTATCTGTCTGTCTGTCTGTCTATCTATCTGCAATTCTCACATGTGCTCGTTTTTATAGCATTCCTGCCCCATGCCTGCTATAAAAATGTTAGCATCATCATATTCCATTTCTTCTATTACCGTACACCCTCTCTTTCCCACCCCTTGTTCAGGAAATGAACTTTCGATTTCTGAGAAGTGCAATTGGATTCCATTCTGAAGAAATCACTTAGAAAGTCAATTCTTTGACAGGCACTTTCAATAAACGTGGGTTTATAATTACCCCCCACCCTGCAAATTTGAAGAGTCGTGACAACTGTTTATGCAGTCATTTAAAAAAGTATTCCTCCTCACCATATCTTTAATTTGGTCTGATTTTCCAGTCCGGCTCTTAAGTGATTCACACGTTTATTTAACACGAAATAGATTTTGTTTGGGCGAGTCTATTCAGAACAGCATTTCTAGCTTGAGGTGTGCAAAGGAAGCCGTTGCAGTTATTTGACAACCTTCCCATTCAAACACGGACACACACACACACACACACACACACACACACACACACAAAGAAGAAGAAGAAGAAGAAGAAAGAGCAGAAACCGAGCTCCCCCCCATCAAAACTTAAAAATGGCCAACCGTTTAATTTGATTTTGATTTGTTGCCAGAATTATCCTAACATGGCTCTATCTGCGTCACCCATCTCGGCAGCTTCTTGAAGTTTGATCCATTCGGGTCCAGGTAACCCAGACTTTACCACATTAAGTGTTTACGCTTGGGATGAAAGGCGCAATGCCCACTAGTAGAGGTAACTCATTTGAGTATATATACCAAACCAACAGGGCTTGCAGTAGAGGTTATTTATTCCATTAGTAATACTCTAAACAGGCACTGCTTGCAGTAGAGGTTATTTATTCCATTAGTAATACTCCAAACAGGCAGTGCTTGCAGTAGAGGTTATTTATTCCATTAGTAATATTCCAAACAGGCACTGCTTGCAGTAGAGGTTATTTATTCCATTAGTAATACTCCAAAACAGGCAGTGCTTGCAGTAGAGGTTATTTATTCCATTAGTAATACTCCAAACTGGCAGTGCTTGCAGTAGAGGTGATTTATTCCATTAGTAATACTCCGAACTGGCAGTGCTTGCAGTAGAGGTGATTTATTCCATTAGTAATACTATAACAGGCAGTGTTTGCAGTAGAGGTGATTTATGGTCCAACACCCCTCCCTCCTTATATGTCTCTGGGTTGTCAGATTTATCACCCTTGGCACCATCCCTCCCTCCCTCCCTCCGTCCCTCCCTTTTCTTTCTCATTCCTTCTACAATTGCAATGGTATAGAGAAATATTTACTACAATCCATCCATTCATTCATTTCTTGAGAGTAGCATACATAAATTGTTTCCATCCATCCATAGATCCAACACTTGCAAACTTTTCTCTCTCTTTTATTCCTTTATTTGTCTCTCATTGCATTCACGTAGCAAGACAGGTTTTAACTATAGGTGACGTAGTTAACCTTCGATCCGCTAACCATTCGTTTCTAACCCTTATTTCCTTATCTATATTTATTCATCAACATCACCTTCTCTGCATCTCCATTTATCCATCTGTCCAAGCAATGGTTAAAAAGGAATAATAATTTGCCCATCTTTGTATCATTCCATTCAATTATTCTACGGCAACAGAATAAAGAAAATAGCTACCATTATCCATTCCATCTCATCTCGTCCAACTCGACTCGTTCCTGCATCTGTCTGTCCATCCGACCAAGGCCAAGGCAGAGGAGAACGAATTACTCTCATTCATTTGAGCAAGCCTTGTGTTTGGACATCCTAAGAGCGATTTGAAGGTCATTATTAAAGATTAAGTCCTGCCTGCTGGTACAGTGTCGAATTACCGGCTTGCTCTCTGTCTGGAGCCGAGAATTTGTATCTTTTCTTGGTATAATACCCATACTGGTCCTGAGTACTGTATCTGTTCTTAGTGCATGGTCATACTGGTCCTGAGTACTGTATCTGTTCTTAGTGCATAGTCATACTGGTTCCCAGAACTGGAATCTGGTTTAGGATCACACTTACACTTTTCCCGAGAGCTGGTATCTGTTCCTGTTTTACAGAGACCTGGTATGTTCCTGTTTTACAGAGACCTGGTATCTGTTCCTGTTTTACAGAGACCTGGTATGTTCCTGTTTTACAGAGACCTGGTATCTGTTCCTGTTTTACAGAGACCTGGTATGTTCCTGTTTTACAGAGACCTAGTATCTGTTCCTGTTTTACAGAGACCTGGTATCTGTTCCTGGTTTACAGAGACCTGGTATATGTCCCTGGTTTACGCTTACACAGTTGCAGAGAACTTGTGTCTGTTCTTGCATCACATTCATATTGATGTAGTTTTCCTCTCACCAGCGATGTGTGTTGTGTTGAGCATATTGCAGTGTTAAATGCGTTGCATTGCATATGTTGCGAAGTTAAGTGAGTTGTGTTGAGTACGTTGCAGTATGGAGCGGCAGTTCTTCAAACAATATGAATTCTCAGTGACTTCAGTTAACTCTTTAATCACGTTGGTCTAGGACAGATAGGAAATGTATTTAGGGGCGAAATTGCTGCCACCTAAAGTGTAAATAAAAATATGCTTTTACATTATCGCGAACGGGCCAATGATATTCATTAGATTTAGTATAGTAAACGTTACATCTGAGCTAATTTTAGATGAGAGAAATGTATGTCAACGTATTTACGTCATTCGGTTACTTCTGATTTCAAACAAATAATTCTTTGGAAAAATATCTAAACTTTCTAAAAATGGAGTTAGATGTTATAAACTTTGTTTTTGTGATAATTGATAAGAAAAAATTCACAATGCTCGGGACAGGTGAGAGGCTCAGGTGGGATCTGGTGACATGCACAACAACAAGGGTTCAACACTCATTACTTGTCGCTTTTGGTTGGCAAGTTATCGCCCTTGGCACTTTAGAGAGCCTATGATATTAAGGGTTAATAAATTTTAAAAACCGTAATTGTCTAACGAAAGAATTTAGAAATAAAAATTTTGAGAAAATTTACTAACTGGATGAATATAAGAAGGATGATGAAAAGATAGATAAGTAGATAGACATATTGATCAACTGCATGTATATTAATTAGCTGAATAAATAGAGATATTCAAAAAAAAGCGCGTGTGTGTGTGTGTGTGTGTGTGTGTGTGTGTGTGTGAGAGAGAGAGAGATGGGTAGATAAATAAGCAGAGTAGAGATAGGTAGATATGTAATAAATTAACCGGATATATATGCCAATGTGTGTGTGTTTGGTGTACACATGAGAGAGAGAGTGAGAGAGAGAGAGCACAGATATACAGGTAGATAAATGGAAGTATATACAGATGTACTGATTTAATATTATCAGAGGTCACTTTAGTTAAATAACAATACCAATTTGATGGTGAACAACAAGATTTTGTGTATCTCTCTCAGTCTCCCTCAAAAAGTACTCTTGGTACGAGTCACTCGAAGGGAGACAACTGCGGTCAGCGAGACCCAACATTGATTATCTGATAATCGAAGTGGACACAACAACTCACACTCTCGTCATGCAAAATTGCGCTTTCAGACTTTTATTAAGCGGCGATCCCCTCCCACAAAAAAAAAAAAAAAAAGAAAAAAAAAAGAGGAAAGTGGCTTTCGACGACCATGACCGACTTGGAACATGCCTGCAGTTATTAATGTTTGCGCTTAAATTCATGGTGCGCTATCTAACCGGTCAACATCAAAATTAAAGGTCAATTCCACTTTTCAGTAAACAGTTTAACTTGGGATTTTTCGTGCCGGATTGACGAGCGATAATACTTTATAAATGCATGTGTGAAGGAATCATGTGGGTGCCTGTGTGCTTCATTGAGTGGCATGGTGTGTTTTTGTGTGGTGTTAATGGAGATGGCAGTAGTGTTAGTTTGTGGTGGTAGTGTGTGTAAGGTGTTAGTGGCGGTGGTGGTATGGAATTCATGTGTGTGATTATGTCAGTGATGTAAATGGAGTTGTTTGTGTAGGTGTGTTAGTGATGTAAGTGGAGTTGTTTGTGTAGGTGTGTTAGTGATGTAAGTGGAGTTGTTTGTATAGGTGTGTTAGTGATGTAAGTGGAGTTGTTTGTATAGGTGTGTTAGTGATGTAAGTGGAGTTGTTTGTATAGGTGTGTTAGTGATGTAAGTGGAATAGTTTGTATAGGTGTGTTAGTGATGTAAGTGGAGTAGTTTGTATAGGTGTGTTAGTGATGTAAGTGGAGTAGTTTGTATAGGTGTATTAGTGATGTAAGTGGAATAGTTTGTATAGGTGTGTTAGTGATGTAAGTGGAGTAGTTTGTATAGGTGTGTTAGTGATGTATATATAAAGGTCTCTCGCAGATCTTGTGGGGCAGGGAGCCAACGGCGTGTTAATTGTGGTGGTTGTGGTGTGTGGTGAGTTAATGATGGTGATTGTATTGCAGGTAGTAGTGTGTTAATGGTGTGTGTGTGTGTGGTGTTAATAGTGGTGGGTGGTGGTAGCGGTGGTGTGTGTATTTTGGTGACGAGATATTTGTGGACTGGTGGTAGTGGTGGTATGTGCGTGCGTTTTGTGGTGCTAGTAGTTATGGTGGTAATGTGTATGTTTGTGGTGGTGAGATGTATGTGGCTATGATGGTGGTGGTGTTGTGTGCAGGTGGCGTTAATAGTGGTGGTGATGGTTATATGTGGTTTTAGAAGTAGTGGTGATATGTATATTTGGTGTTAGAAGTAGTGGTGTTAAAAACAGTGGTGATGTGAACATGTGGTGTTAGTGATGATGGTGGATGCGTTCTAGTTCGTGTATATACATATTATGCGCGCGTGCGTGTGTGTGAACAGTTTGTTAAAATTAACTCTTTGTATCTGAAACACTCGCTCATACCAATGCTCACAGGATACCAGAAGAAATCTCACGGTTTTGATGTGTGTGTGTGTGCGCGCGCGCGTGTGTGCTTGTTTGTTTGTTTGTGTTGTAATATACGTTCATTAGCAGAATGTTGTTGATCAGACTCAGTGGCAATAAGATATATTATGAACATGTTCACTTATATTTGCCATATACGAATGAATTCACAACACTACAAGAAATCAAACACTCACTTGATAACGTTAACAAACGATTGTCACTTGAGTGCCTTTCAAGAAAAAAAACAATGTATGGCGCTTGTCGTATTGTCTGTCTTTCTATGGTTTTAGTGAGACGAAGTGAGAGATGTGTTAACATTTGTAAGAATATTATTTCTTTGTTTGTAGCTTGCTGATTGCCTGGAAAACGATTTAAGATGGGTAGAGTCGCGAGAGATGATGATTAGTAAGTTATAATGCCATTAAAGATCAGGTATAGATTCATTAAAAGCAATTGTTTATAATATGATCTGCAAAGATGGCGAAAAAGAAGAAGAAGAAAATAATGCTAGAAACAAAAAATCAGACTCAGTGCTCTTTTACGTTTTTGGTATGTTAGCTTCAACAGAAGATTCCCTCCCCTTAAAAATAACGTACACAGAGTTTTCTTCCCTCAAAGATCAAGTAATGCCCAATGATCTCGTCTTAAACTTACAATGTCATCACTTCTTATTATGTCTGTCAGTCTCCTAAAAGGTAGGGTAAATTAATTTATTTCTAGCTTATTAAAGAAATATTAAATTGTATCCATCCATGTCCAAGGATGGTTCGTTAAATTAACAGAACAGGCGCTTGCGTATTTTAAACCTTAGTTACAGATTTTAATGGCAGCTAAATCTGAAGTTAAGTAGGCGTGAGAAGAAGGCAATCGGAAATAACTGATAGTAGTTACAGACAGTTGGAAATGGATCCATCGTTAACCCCTTGGACCTTCTATTAATAGAAGACAGAAGTATAAATCATCTAGCAAAGTAATCTTTAGTGCAGGAGTCAATGCGCGTACAACCAGGCATGAACGAAGATTATAATTGACAATTTAACAGGTGAAGTATACAGGGAAAACCTCTGACCGCATGAGTCACGTGATGGGAGTCGACGTCACGAATTGAAGACGAAAATTTTCTACTGGGGGGAAAAAAGAATTGAAAACGTCTCGAAGAGTTAGTCTAATAAATGCAGAAAAATGTTCATGTGTGTGACACTCAAATTGACTGGTGAGCAAAGAGAGAGTGAATATTTAGGAAGGAAAAATATAGATTCTTCAAAATAAAAGTGTGTACACCCTTTAACCGAGGTGATATCTCAGGGCCATGAAATAAATTGCAATTATTTTTGAGATATCATCCACACAGTTCACAGGAATGCCGCTCAGTGTTAATTCAAAGCTCTCTCTCTCTCGTCTAAACCGTTCGCAATATTATTTCAAATCTAACGTCTAAACTGCACATAATATTATTTCAAATGTAACTCTATAGATAGTATTTCAAATCTAACGTCTAAACTGCACATAATATTATTTCAAATGTAACTCTATAGATAGTATTTCAAATCTAACGTCTAAACTGCACATAATATTATTTCAAATGTAACTCTATAGATATTATTTCAAATCTATCGTCTATACTGCTCATAATATTATTTTGAACCTATCGTCTAGCCGGATCCCAATAAAACGAAAAAAACCACATACTTTCACTCGTCACTTAGATAAAGAAAATAAAGTAAAGCAATATTCTGCAAGAAAAATCTATAGTTTTGATATTGTTATACTGATCAAGTTGCTAGTTGTAGTATTATTTTGGTTTTAAAATGCCCGATGACTCGGATTCAAGAGAGAAGAGTTTGTAAAGAAGAATCTTCTACCTAATCAAAACTACCACATCTTGCTATTAAAGCCTAATAAAATGGAATGAAAATAACTCCCCAAAATTGGTTTTGAGTGACATGCCTTGAAACTGCATCATGCCCTGGGCCAACCCAAAGATGAACAAAACAGAATTTACCCGGCAAAGACGGAGAAACGTATTCTTTCCTTCCAGACAGGAAAATTGCTGGTAATTTTGTAACCTTGCAACTATTGAATCTGTCCCTGCAAACGCAATTATTTTAGTGTCACGCCATAACCACCAAATATAGCTTCAAGTGACTTCTCAAAAGCTACGACTGTCCAGCGGAAATGACGTAGAAATGTCATCTAGCGTTCTATTGGTTTCTGAGAGCTCGGCTATTGAGTGCAACTTAATAAACTCATGATATTACGAGTATGGTCGAAATGTCTATAAATGAACACTGTAATGACATTACGAGTATAATTTAAGGTCCATATAAAGTTTATAACTAAACACTGTAAAACACTACGAGTATGGTCTAAATGTCTCTAAATGTTTATACTTAAACACTAATGGCATTACGAGTATGGTCTACATGTCTATAAAGGCTTCTAATAAACATTGTAATAACATTACGAGTAGGGTCTAAATGTCTATAAATAAATACTGTAATGACATAATGAGTGTGTTCCTAAAGTATCTAAAGGTTTATAATAAACACTGTAAAGACATATGAGTATGGTCTAAATGTCTATAAAGATTTTTAAATAAACACTGTCATGACATTACGAGTATGCTGTATAGTCTATATGTATATAAAAGTTTATAAATAAATACTGTAATGACATTACCAGTATGAATTCAATATATCTAAATGTTTAAATATAAACCCTATAATAACATTACGAGTATAGTGCAAGTCAGCATCTCTAAAAGTTTATACATAAACATTTTGACATTTCGAGCTTAGTTATGTCTCTAAATGTTTATAAAAAACAATGACATTACGAATATGAAGACAGCAATGCTGATGAGTGTTAGAATACCTTAACTGACATACTTATTTACCTGTTTTTCACCTACTTGTACTTATGTACCTGTTTTTCACCTACTTGTACTAATGTACCTGTTTTTCACCTACTTGTACTTATGTACCTGTTTTTCACCTACTTGTACTTATGTACTAGTACAACCTTAAGCTGCAAGAAAAATAAAAATTGTTCATTTACGCGCAACGTGTGCACAAGCAATTAATATAATACACGGAGGCGATTGAAAATATAAAAATAAAAAAGTGATGGAGACGAAGCGTAATTTAAAATATCATTTAATGGGAGAAAATGTAAAATCCTCCAAATAAAAATTCAAGCATGTGACGATGACAAAAAGAACCTCAGGAACAAGGGAAGCATTAACGCGATGAAGACGATGAAAGTAATAAGGAAGAAAACAGGAAAGGAAACAAACCGACTAAAAAGAAAACCACACGCACACAAAATGAAGGAATAAGAAGGAAATTAAAAATAAAAATGAAAAAGAATAAGACACATAACACAAATGAAAAATTTTTAAGAAAGTAAGAAATAAAAGAGTCAAGAAAAGAAGGAGAAAGAAAAAAGAAAGTGGAGAAGAAGAAACTTCAAATGAATTTCAGCATTGCCCCCCCCCCCCCTTCCACTCGCATTCCTACCAATCGACACATCTCAATTCCGAATAAAAAATAGCTGAAGTCTAAATTAAAAAGAAAAAGAAGTTATTACGATCATTAGACAGGATTGGTGGGTAGTTATTCCACTACAGGCGAACGGTAGACGCGTCACGACTGATGAAACAAATTCTGTTCGAAGTCTCGAATTGACGAGAGTTGTACGAGAGCCTTCTTTCGAAGATTTTTCTATTTTTGTCGCACATTTTGTGTCGCCATGGAAAACGCGTCAGTACGTGAGTGGGAAGGTAGGTGTCGAAAACTATTGATTTGTGGGCGGCCTTTAAAAAAAAATATAAAACACCATCTAAGAAAGAAAAATCTTTCTCTTTCTCTCCCTCTTGTACACCCACTCAAACACGCGCACACACTCACACTAATAAACGCTGTATATAAATTACAAATATTTAAAAGTTAATTTAGGACAAAAAATACAATTTGTTTATTTTAAAAATTAGAAATAATTGTACTATTATAATATGGTCACGTTATTTTTCGGGGTTGGGGCTGGGTGTGTATGTTGGTATCTTTATGTTTTACTCGTTATCTTTTCAAGACCCGAGGAAAGTTTTCGTAAGCCCCCTCCCCCCAATTGTAGTTTTGCTCAGTATAAATGTCGTCTTACATCTTAGGGGTGAGGGCAGCAGTGGCAATATAGTAGGTGCTTGAACGGGGATACATGGGGTTAACCGTGGAAATAAATAAACAGCGCAGGAATTACGCCCTCCCCTCCTCAAAGACTTTCTTTCCCAAGCGTACATTCATTCGCAGGTCGATGAGGGAAAAAAACAACCTTACAACACAGATCCACGGATTCGTAGATCTTAGAAGACAGAGGCTATTTCTAATCTAAACCTGACGTGCTCCCCCCTCTTTTCCCCTCCCCCGCAAAGCATATTTTAAAACAAAACTGTCTTCTTTGCATTTTATTTCTTGTTTGTGGTAAGTTGACAGGTTCATCAGCATTGAGCGAAACATTGCTGGCTTTTTGACGAAATGGAAACTTGACGGAGATGGCTATTTGGTGCCATTTCGAAAATGCTTTAAAGGCGCAGTCGTCGGGTGAAGCTGTTGTCGATATTTACACTAATTTGTTGCAGTCACTATTTTTTTGTTTGTTTCCTCAGTGCCCACTTTCCCAAGTTTGATGAATTCGCGGATGGCGATAGTTAACCTTGATCGATTCAAAATGAATGTATTTTCAGATTTCGAATTCAACTGTCACGTCTTTCGCGGGGTGTGTTTAAATTCTCGTTGGTGAATTGATTATTTCAAAACAAAATTCACTTACATATTTTCCTTCATTTCGCTTCGGGTACCTGTGCAAATGCAATTTTACAATGGATACAGAAATGCCAATAAAAAAAATTCGCCAACTTCAAGTTTCTCGTCCCTATTCTGAAGTTCTCGGCAACTTGCGAGATTTCCTGAATATTTTCTCGCATTGTTATATTATCTTTAAACTTTAAGCTCTTTCCTTCACTTTTTTTTTTTACATCCAAGGATAGTCTACCCTTAGTTTCTAATTATAATTTGTTTATAATGTCAATCAGTTTTAATCCATTTATAACGTGAATTTATTTGTTGACATAATTTTAAAATTGAAAAAATCTAAACAAATTGATGACTTCATATGACTTGAAATTTAAATGGTATAAAATCTGAGATAGAAGGTTTGGGGCTTTTTATTGAAATTAACAATTAATCAGTCATTCACTTATTCAAACAATCCAAACAAACAACCAACAATCAACCAACCAACAACTAACCAACTATTGAAGTCAATCATCAGTTAACAAACAAATACCTGACCATAAAACACAGAACTAATCAACAAACCAACCACCAGCCATCCCTCTAATCAACATATCATCCAATTAGCCATCCAACCAACCAACAAACCAATTAGGTCAAAGTGTACCTGAGTAACTGAGATTGCTTGCTTTTCGGGAATGGGGCACAGTAACCAATCATTAATTTTAAGTGAACCACCGAGTTTTGGAACAGAGGAACCAATCATTTTGAGTGTCACATTGAATTAAGGGCTTTAGTAGCCAATCATTATGTGTGAAAACACTGATTCGCGGGGAGGCGCAGTAAAAATGTGTAAGTAATCATTGTGGTGACACACAGAACATGGTGCTAATTAGATATTCATTAAGGGTGAGAAGAAAAACCCATTGCACCCCCCACCCAATGAACAACCAGACACCATACACAGCATTAACACTCAATTGCCTGAATTTAGAATAATCATTTTCTTGTCGAATAATCTTTTCCTTTTCTCCATTTCTTCTAATCGTCATCTGTTATTTAGTTCTAGTTGATTGTCGTAAGAGCAAATTATCCGACCTTAGCATTAACATTTTCGGCAAACTAGCGAAAAAAATAATAGTAAAAATAATAGGAGGCCTAATAATACAAAACAACAATAATAATAAAAACAAACCACCACCACCACCACCACCACCACCACCACCATCATCATCATCATCATCATCACCACCACCATCGTCAACATCATTGTAGCAGAGTTCTATTTTGTTTCAAAAGTCTGTCCTAAGGACCCACTCAACGCTGTGCCATAGTTATTTTCAATGTACCAGTTTCCATAGAAACCAGCTGGGATTGTTGTAAATGAACTTTATGTAAGCATATGTGTGTGTGTGTGTGTGTGTGTGTGTGTGTGTGTGTGTGTGAGAGAGAGAGATGATAGAAATAAATGCCCAATAAATGACATTAGATTCTAAACTCGCTGCGCGCGAAACTCCTGCTGTGACGTAATGAGGAACAATGTGCTCTAGGGTTGTCTTCTGCATAATGTCAGCATCCGTAAGATCGATGTTTGTCTGAAATTCCAAGGGCGCAGACGACAGACCTTGACGACAGACATTAAAAGTAGGAAGCATGGCGTAATATTCTAAATACAGGGATGTTCATAGGATTCTCAAGCGAACATTGACAGAGAAAAATAAAAATGTAAAGACTTTTTTTATGAGGAACTACGGTAGTGCATATAAATCACTTCCCAGTTAATATACACGCTTCTATGTAATAGGTCAAACTAAAAGACTTTTTTATGAGGGACTACGGTAGTGGACATACATCACTTCCCAGTTAATATAACGCTTCTATGCAATAGGTCAAACTAAAAGTAATATAATTCCCTTTTCAAAATTTAAATTTGTCAACGGTTCATGCAGCCGGAAAGAAAGAAAATTCTCCTACTGTAAATAAAATGTGGAACTGACTTCTAAAATTTACGGTTAAAAATTAAAATTCGCGTTATGTACTAGTAATTTTGTACTGCATAAATAAACTCTTATCACACCCGAGCTTTACAATTATCATTAACATTTTAAATTAAATTATATCTATCTTCTTAGTGTGCGTGTGTGGGTGAATCATATATATCTGAACTCTTTATTTTGTTTTATTGTACTATGAATAATTGTTTCTTTTTGACAAAATTCGTTTGAATCTAATAAAATCTGGCCTGACAATATTCTTAAAGGTGCCACCAAAAACACGCCATAGGCCTAACTAGTATCACTTGGCCTGGTCAAAGTATTTATAATTAGCATACAGAAAGGAGTGGACGGCCTAACTGATATCACTTGGCCTGGTCAAAGTATTTGTTAAGTAGCATACAGAAAGGAGTGGAAGGCCTAACTGATACCACTTGGCCTGGTCAAAGTATTTGTAAGTAGCATACAGAAAGGAGTGGACGGCCTAATTCACTGGTCCCCAACCTTCTTGTGGTCAAGGGCACATTCAAATTCTCAAAAGAGTGTGGCGTGTGTCAATGATTTTTCCAAGCTGATTGTTTACTGGACAAAACAATCCTATTAAATAATACATAATGTATGAATTTATATCATTAAAGAAGTAATTTTACATATATATGATTTTCATTAAATTAGTCCTCAATTATTCTTCCAATATTACTATGTGAATATGCTCCAAATGTTTTTAACTGTTGCGTACTATTTTAGAACAAAATCACCTGGAAGGTCCAAAATCTCTAGTTAAACTTGACTCTCCCTCCTTCAATGAGGCCTGCAGTCGATAGCATCATTTTTGTTACCTGTATTTGGCAAGTACAGGAATCCTGTTATCTGTATTTGGCAAGTACAGGAATCCTGTTATCTGTATTTGGCAAGTACAGGAATCCTGTTATCTGTATTTGGCAAGTACAAGAATCCTGTTACCTGTATTTGGCAAGTACAAGAATCCTGTTATCTGTATTTGGCAAGTACAGGAATCCCGTTTTCTGTATTTGGCAAGTACAGGAATCCTGTTATCTGTAATTGTCAAATACAGGAATCCAGTTATCTGTAATTGTCAAGTACAGGAATCCAGTTATCTGTAATTGTCAAGTACAGGAATCCAGTTATCTGTAATTGTCAAGTACAGGAATCCAGTTATCTGTAATTGTCAAATACAGGAATCCTGTTATCTGTAATTGTCAAGTACAGGAATCCAGTTATCTGTAATTGTCAAGTACAGGAATCCTGTTATCTGTAATTGTCAAGTACAGGAATCCTAAGTAAGGTAACGGCAGGCTTAATGATCTCTTTTCAAATCTCTTTTTAAATTGTTCCCAAGGTTTTGAATGTGGATAACCAGTAGTAAAGGGTTAAAATCCTTCTACATACAATTTTCTTCTTGGGAAATGTAGAAGAGGTTTCGCCTTCATATGCAACGTCTATAGATCAGTTTTGCTTTGAATGATTTTACACAACCTAAAATAAGGGACAAGCGACAGGCTTAACAGTCTAAATGATTTTACAGAACCTAAAATGAGGGACAAGCGACTGGCTTAACAGTCTAAATGATTTTACAGAACCTAAAATGAGGGACATGCGACTGGCTTAACAGTCTAAATGATTTTACAGAACCTAAAATGAGGGACAAGCGACTGGCTTAACAGTCTAAATGATTGTACACAACCTAAAATGAGGGACAAGCGACTGGCTGGAACAGTCTAAATGATTTTACAGAACCTAAAATGAGGGAGAGAGGTTGGGTGGGACATCTTCCATCTTCACTACTTTCACACCTCGTCGCGGACACATATAAATGCCTCGACGGGCACCGCGTTGGAGACCACTGGCCTAATTAGTACCACTTGGCGGGTCGATGTATTTGTAGCTAGCACACTGCAAGGTCTGGAAGAAGTTAAAACAACGGATTTGGCAAGCACCTACGGCACACGTTTCCCCCCCCCCCCAATGCCATTTAAGTCCGCGGTAACCTTAAGACCGCTTGAAATTTCCAAAACAGCGCCATTTTGGGGAGTGCCTCAGCCACACCAGCACAACATCTTCCACTGCGCCTCCCGCCTCCGCCGAATTCCTCGACTGTCGCTAGGCTGGCGCAATCTCACTAAGAGGACACGAGGCACGAACCCGCAACCCTCCCAGAGAACGTCGCGTAATTAAGTGCCACGATTTCAGCCGAGGCCGGGAAGGAAACGTAAAAAATATGGACGATAAAAGACACGGAAGTGGATGCAAGAGACTGAAAAGTCGACCCGCTTCTCGCCAAAGGTCATGTGCGGTCAGACAAGGCTGTCCGATCCAAGTTTTTTTTGCGGGGCAGTCCCGGCTCCCGTCACTGCGGCGGCGTAGAATCGGCCAGGAAAGTTTACTTCTCGCTCTCTTTTACTTTGAGCATATCTCCAAGCGATAAGATACTTCGACTAGAGACTCCGTGCCTCCCTTCCACTTCCCTCCATACCCTATCTAATCCCCATGCCTACTCCATCTTTCGGTGTCGATTCTCGTACCTAGAAACTTTCTCCATGAAATTTGTACAAACGAAAAGGAACAATCTTCTTATCAACTGTTCGAAATAAAAAACAAAATAACAAGCAAGGGAACAAACAAAAGAAAGAAACAGGTAAGCAAGCAAACAAACAAACAAACAAACGCCTCTTAATAAAGAAGCAGTTCATGAGTTTATTTAGTATCTTTTCGTCAGTGTTGTGTTTATTGCTAGCATAATTTACTTCTTTTGTCTAAATGCCAATAATCTTTTGTTTCCATTTTGAATTAATACTATGTCGTAAATGGTAATAGTTTTGTTCTGATTACGTTATGAACACAGAGCTAATAATTGATTATGTCTGAAATGTTTGCAAATTTGTAAAGATAATGAACTTTGTGGTTTTTTTGCAAGTGAAACTTTTAAATGAACCTGTGTTGATAAGAACCGTGTTTTGATTACAATTAGTTAACATGTAAAGTGTTTATAAATACCGTGTTTTGATTACAATTAGTTAACATGTGTTTATAAATACCGTGTTTTGATTACAATTACATGTAGTTAACATGTAAAGTGTTTATAAATGACGTACTTTCATAGATGACGTACCCGGGTTACATGTGTTTACTGGGAGCCTAGCTAATAAATGACAAATTAAATGACAGATTTAGATTAAATGTAAGGGATGTGTAAATGTGACATGTTTATATGTGACGCGCTTAGATTGCATGATGTTACGGGCAGCCAAGGTAATAAATGAGAATTGAAGTGGCAGGTTTAGATTAACTGCAAGTGACTTGCAAACATGACGTGTTTTGAATATATGCGCTAGAAATACACGTGTATATTGTTTACGTGTTATTAAAAAAATAATAAACCACTGCCACCTTTATTAGTGACTAACATAGAAATTAAAATAAGTTGGCGTTAAAAGAAACGAGACCTGCTTGCAAACATGACGTGTTTGAAACGAGACCTTTTTGTAAACGTGACGTGTTTGTAAACTAGATCTGTTTGTAAACGTGACGTGAACACAAGCACAACGTATTCTAATTCTGCTGCGAAATGATATATTTTGTTGTAGGTGTCCTGTTTGTTGTAGGTGTCCTGCTTAAAAACGTAACGAGTCACATAACAGGCATCTAAATGTGCAAATACTTTGAGAAAATAATTTCGGTTAATGGCGAAAAAAAATCGAAAATGCTCAAACGATACTGACTCCGTTTCTGGACAGACATCACGACCAAGCACAACGCACGTCCTATGACTGAACACCTCTTGTCGGAAAGAGTTTGGAACATCCAAGTAAAATCTGACGTCTTCACCAATTCGTTGAGTCATACGGGACCTTTCCAATAATGGTATTTCGTTTCGCGACAGCAAGAAGCATCTAAATATCTGCAAGAGGCGACTGACGCTCATCCTAACACGCGAAGGCGGTAATGGGTTCGTTTCCAATTTCTGGTTCTTGTTTTGAAGACTGAAGACATAGGAATGGGAACCAGCCAAAACAGAAACCAGTCCACAAGCAAATGAATAAGTATGATAAAAAAGAACGCGTCAGTGTGTAAATGAAAAGCTGTTTGCAAAGATTAATTTTCATCAGCTCATATTCAATCAATAATCAATCAACAAAAAAAGCACAAATAAACACAATACCAATTATAAAAACTATATCCGTCTATTGCACTGTTTAATCACCATTACTCACGCTTCCTCTCCCCTCTACTCTCAAGTATTATTTTAATATGTCCTACAACAACGCCACCCCCACCCACCAAAATCTGTTTAAACCATTATATTATCTAGACATGTACCTTATAAATCCGGCCTCTATATGATGTCGGAAGACTGGTCGCACATAGTGTATACTGACAATCCTGAAACATTTCCTCATTAACAGCTTGAAACATTTCCTCATTAACAGATTGAAACATTTCATCAGTAACAGCTTGAAACATTTCATCAGTAATAGCTTGAAACATTTCATCAGTAACAGTTTTGAAACATTTCTTCACTAACAGCTTGAAACATTTCATCAGTAACAGCTTGAAACATTTCATCAGTAATAGCTTGAAACATTTCCTCATTAACAGCTTGAAACATTTCCTCATTAACAGCTTGAAACATTTCATCAGTAACAGCTTGAAACATTTCATCAGTAACAGCTTGAAACATTTCCTCATTAACAGCTTGAAACATTTCATCAGTAACAGCTTGAAACATTTCATCAGTAACAGCTTGAAACATTTCATCAGTAATAGCTTGAAACATTTCATCAGTAACAGTTTGAAATATATCATCAATAACAGTTTGAAACATTTCAGCAGTAACAGTTTGAAATATTTCACCAATAACAGCTCGAAACATTTCAGCAGTAACAGTTTGAAATATTTCACCAATAATAGCTTGAAACATTTCAGCAGTAACAGTTTGAAATATTTCACCAATAACAGTTTGAAACATTTAATCAAAAAATAGTTTGCTTTACATCGTTCAAATTGCGCTGAGTAAGATTTTAAATTATTTCAAATCTCTCATGCAACGCTTTTGAAAATTACTACATTAACCACCACCCAAGTTATACTAATCAAAAAGAAATTCCTCATCTATCTTCAAATGGGGTTATGTACACACATACAAACACTCACGTACACACACTCTAACTGTACACAAACACAAGCACACATATGTAAATACGCATTCTAATTCCACATACATACCCACACACTCTAACTCCAAACATGCACTTAAAGTCTATATTCTCATTCTCTCTCTCACACACACACATATACTCACATTCAGACCTTCACACTTAAACTACACACATACATACACGCAGACACACCACACTAACTACACAAATACACACACTCATACACATACGTACACATTTAACTCCACACATATATTCAGAAACTCTAACTCCATACAAACTTAAATCACACACACACACACACACACACACAGGCACACACAAACACAAACACACAACCACATACACACACACACTCCACAAACACGTACACGCACAAAACTCCACACCACTAATTCTGGCATCCCAGTCTTGGTATAAAGACTATTAGAGTGCTGGTGCAATTTCCAGACTTTGACAGATTGTTGCTGCTCATATGACCTGACCTGACCCCCTTCCATCTCTGCCTCACTAACTTGACATAGCCCGTCCATTTCACCTTATCACATACTCGTAGCTGATATAACTCGTTTTGCAACGCAAACAAGGACTACACATTGAACTAGGGCCGTGATGTCGAGACAAGCAATGAGTATGGGAGCTCAGCCTACAAGTGAGGTATTTAACAAGACAGCAAGCATTGTAATTAAAAGGATAGAATACACTTAATTAGTGAATTTAGCAATAATCGCACAGTCATAAAAGGGGAGGCAAGATTTTCTTGAGACGAAACCTAAAGACATGCGAACAAAACAACTCTTGGGACCACATTACGAATTTTATCATAAAAAGAAATTATTATAATTATTTTTTCCTTTCAGACTATCGATCTTCAAGAACGCAAGCCATAATTATTATTAAAAAAAATTAAACTACTCACTACTATCCTTCCATCTGTCCATCCTAAAGTCAATCAATCCATTTGTCTGTCTAACCAAGTCCATCCACCACTAAACCGTCTTACTAATACAACTGCCCAAACATCCAGCCTTTCATTCATATGCTTTTGTCTGCTTGATTGTCTGTATCTGTCCATTCAACCATCCACTCGTTCATTCATCCGCGTTTGTCTGCTTGATTCCATCCATCCATTTGTGGTCTATCTTTTTCGATTGTCCAAATCCAGACTATCTATCTATCTATCTATCTATCTATCTATCTATCTATCTATCTATCTATCTATCTATCTATCTATCTATCTATCTATCTATCTATCTATCTATCTATCTATCTATCTATCTATCTATCTATCTATCTATCTATCTATCTATCTATCTATCTATGATGTCAATGCCACATAGTTAATGGTTATGATTAATACTATTATTTAATCATCCATACCTAATTACAAGTGATGAAAATCTTAATTTATGTTATTAATAAATCTCCAGAAGTCACTACTCGTCCCCCTCACTTGGTGGATAGTCGGACGCTGTAAACGTTTTCATTTCCACAACATTAAAGAAAAACATTTACCAACACACAATATTTCTATAGTTTGGAAACGCCTTACCAAAGGAGAAGATAAATCCGTCTTTTAATCTATATTTAGCGAGCTTCCATCCACCCACTTTCTTCTCCAACATACGTTTATGAATATGTGAAAAAGGTCAATAAATGTAAGAATAAATTTATTAAATCAACAATCAAATATACAACATATGAATATAATCGAAAGTGTTGACATTTACAGCACTTAACAAGTGTGTTCAATGAATGCTGGACAATCATTAAGTTTATCGTATCATAGATATAAGCAGTCAATTAGCCTAAATACAAAAACAAATTCATAGATATCAACAAGGAAATGAGAGTAGAGTTTCAGAGAAATAATTAAAGTCAGTGCACATAACCTGTTCAAAGATGGCGGCTGTCACTGGCACATGTTTCACAGTCACGCGGCTTGCAACAAGTCACTGCCTTTCACATTTAGGCAAGATCCCACGTATCTCTTCTAGAGGGATATTACACAACACGCCGTAGAGAAATCGTCCTGAATTTCACATGCATTATCAAGCAAATCAGGAGGAATGTTTTTGATTTTCCAAGTGCGTTTACTCAACACACCATGAGGAACTTTCTAAAGAATCTTCATGAATTCTTGAGACTGAACTCAAGCCACAATTTCTGCCGTATTGGTACTTGAATTCGCAGGAATCAACTTACAGCAACACGTTTTACTCATAAGTTGACGACAATGTCAGATTCACACACCAGTATAATCTAGTAGAGCACAGTATCCACTGTAGTAAGGCGAGACAAAAGTAAAAGAAAAATGACTGCCTCTCTGCAAAAGTCAAATTAAGGCAGCACTAAAAAATCTCAGGCATATTTCATCTCTAAACACCTATCTCTCTGACAAAACATTCTTAACTTACATATCCTGCAACAATTTCGTTATTTATCACACACAGCAGAAGAATTACAGCATTGATCAAAATTCACAAGTATAATGTACGAAACATAGTCAAAGTAATGAACATAAAATTAATGGTTCAATTATATATAATTATATAAGCTTTCTCTAATTTAAATCATAGATCAATAGCAATCTTGTATGAAATATTTTACGTCCATTGTTTCTTTTTCAGTCAATTAAATTACCATAAGCTAACGATCACCTTTATGACCGGACTCAAGTTATGTTCAAATTCAAAGTGATTAGAATAGAGTACTTCTTCAACAAAGAAACTTCTGGTCCTTCCCCATTAAATGATTTTGTTATGAACAAGTGTGAGACTATTAGTAAGAAAACTACTCATCCAGTTGGAACTGGTTTGGATTGCATCAGCAATTTTCTAGCATATTCTCAACTCGAATTGTTTACTCAAATTCTGACACTTACAAAAAGTGCCATTATAAGTAGTGTACAAGGTAGGGTCACTTTAACAATTTATATAACAACTAAATCTAGAAATAGTGATAGGCAAATTTACTCTGCTACACTATCTATTTGTGTGTGTGTGTGTGTATCTTTTTGATTTCGGTGAATCAATTAGTGCAGTTGTTTTAGAGTGCTTGTCTCCTGTCTCTCGGCGTACTCTTCCAGAACAGACAAAACTTTGCATGTTTAGAGTGCACGCACCATCCCGTCCACTTCTGCTTTGCATTCACTCTTCCAGAACAAACACGACTCTTATATTTCAACTCCGGACTCGATGCAGTATGTCATTTTACGCGTACATACGCACGTCAGAGCAAGCGATAATGGAGGCAATGAATCACAGGGACCTTGATATTATTCACCTCATCAGTGAGTGCTAACGATCATGCCTTTTGGTGATCGCAGTCATTCTTATCATTATTGCAGTAAGATCCTGATGATTCTTGCTGCAACTGAAATGGAGTCTAACAGTCGTCACCATTGCAGTGAGATCCAGATTTTAATCTTTATTATTTCATTACATTCTGATTTAGTAATTACAGCAACGGATTCCAATGATTTATCTTATGGCTGCAATGGATCATGACGATTTGTCATTATGCAGTGAGAATTTGATGATCTCAGCCATTGCGCACTGGATCCCGACGAAACTATTTATTACTGCATTGAATCCTATTGATCTTTATCATTGCTGTAGCGAGATCCTAATAGCTGCAATAGTTTCCCAGGATTATTTTCATTATTGCAATAGATCCTGCTGATCATGGTCAGTACTGCGATCGAATCTAATGCGCTTAATCATTGCTGCAGCGAGATCCTGATGATTTTTGCATGATAACAGTGCGATTTTCTTGATCGTACTTATTACTGCTTTGGATCCTAAATAATTTTTGTCACTACTTCAGCGAAATCCAGATAATGTTAGTTATTACTATAATGAAATCCGTATTAATTCTACAATGTATCCCGATAATTGTGTTTATTACTGCAGTGAAATATGATGATCTCTAGTCATTACTGTAGAGTACTCTGATCTCTAGTCATTACTGTAGAGCACTCTGATCTCTAATTACTGTAGAGCACTCTGATCTCTAGTCATTACTGTAGAGCATTCTGATCTCTAGTCATTACTGTAGAGCACTCTGATCTCTAATTACTGTAGAGCACTCTGATCTCTAGTCATTACTGTAGAGCACTCTGATCTCTAATTACTGTAGAGCACTCTGATCTCTAGTCATTACTGTAGAGCACTCTGATCTCTAGTCATTACTGTAGAGCACTCTGATCTTTAGTCATTACTGTAGAGCACTCTGATCTCTAGTCATTACTGTAGAGCACTCTGATCTTTAGTCATTACTACAATGGATTCTGACACTCCTTTGTTTACTGAAGTGGATTTTCGTAATCACTAATGCAGTGACAGCCTGACGACCTTAGACTTAATTGTAATGGATGCTAAGGATGTTAATGAATTTAATGAAATTCTGAGGATTTCATTCATTACTACAATGGATCTTGACAATGAGTCACGATTGTGGGGTCATGATGATCTTAATCATAATTGTGTGCACTCTGCTGTCCATAATTGTAAAGACAGTGAATCCTAATGACATTTTATTGTCCGTAATTGTAAAGACAGTGAATCATAATGACATGTATTGTCCATAATTGTAAAGACAGTGAATCCTAATGACATTTTATTGTCCATAGTTGTAAAGACAGTGAATCCTAATGACATTTTATTGTCCATAGTTGTAAAGAGAGTGAGTCCTAATGACATTTTATTGTCCATAGTTGTAAAGACAGTGAATCCTAATGACATTTTATTGTCCATAGTTGTAAAGACAGTGAATCCTAATGATATTCGTTTGATCACAGTGGAAAGACTGAATACTAATGTCATCGTATTGCCATAGGATGAAGACTGAATCCTGGTGTCAGCCTATTGTTCACAGTGATTCCTAATGCCCTTATTTTATCATAGCGATAGCAACTGTGAATTAAAGAAAGTTGTTACTTTATTCATTTTGGAAAAGTAATTTATTGCGTAGAAGTTGTTCTTATATTATCAACTTAATTCCCATTGTCTGACACATTGTGACTCCACATCACGTTTGAAATCATGCTCGAGGTTTAGAGTCTCATATGGAGCCTCAGTGAAAATATTTTATCTTCAGATAAAACTATTCAATGATGTCGCAACCCCCCCCCCCCCTTACACACACTGCAGAACAGATTTCAGTTAACACACGTTACGTGCATAATATTATGTCACACAACTCTGCACAAAAAAACAAATAAGTAACAAATACATACCTTTCATTACACAAAAGAAATGTAGCCACACCCACATTTAGTGCTCTCAGTGTTCATGTGTTCTGCTTGTCTTTGGGACTTAAAAAAGGAAAACCGTCAATCCCTATGACAAGGGAAATTTAAAGTGGCAATGTTTTCTTTTAAAGTAAAACAAACTAAAGACGGAATCTTGATAAAATTAAACATAACAGTTTGGTATATTCTTTTTCGCACTATGAATTTCTTAAAAGTAGTTCATCTTCCAAGATTAAACAATATGGAACTGTATTCCCTTCTAAGATCCATCTAAAGCAGCACAAACACTAAATGAGGATTACATACCAGACAGGGGCGGACAATTCCCCTTATAACATCAACCAGAGAACATGTCTAGTAATAGCCGACGGCAGACACATTTCTTTTATAGCTTGTCAAGAAAGGACTTCAAGATCCATTTCAGGAGGATGAGGAAAGGAACGATGGCGGCCCTTTTCGTTCCCATGACAACAAAACACTTGACGAAAACTATTGGGCTTTATCACGTGCTCGTGTCTGGCCCAGGCTATAAGGGAGACAAGTTCACTATTATACTAATTCTAGTATAACAGATACAACAGGAACTGGTGAAATCTATCTATCTATCTATCTATCTATCTATCTATCTATCTATCTATCTATCTATCTATCTATCTATCTATCTATCTATCTATCTATCTATCTATCTATCTATCTATCTATCTATCTATCTATCTATCTATCTATCTATCTATCTATCTATCCATCTATCTGTTTGCATGTGTGTGTTTGTGAAGGATGTATGTGTTTTGCTGGTTTTGTCTCTCAGAGAGAGAGAGAGAGAGAGAGAGAGAGAGAGAGAGAGAGAGAGAGAGAGAGAGAGAGAAGATATTTGAATAAAATTACTGAGTGCCGAGGCCTCAACAGTGGATAGGTGTTGTCGACTCTATGAAGAGCAGTCAGTCAGTAACTGCAAAACAAACGAAAACGTCGATGATGAAAGGGGACACTACTCACGAGGCCTAACACGTGGCATGAAGACATGACCTCATCAATCACAGAAAATTATATGCTGGTTATAAAGACGGCTCAGTCACCTGCAATCAGATCACATGAAAGTTTTGTACAGATCAAATTCCAATTAGATATTTCAGCTGAAGTGAAACTGTCAATGGTTCCTGAGTGGGAGCATATCTAAATTCTCAGTTCGTGTGTTCATCCTCGGCTGTCGACAGGAGAGACAACTGTGCGCACCTCAAATGCAGCCGAAGATAGTCGGAAATACGTCATCACCTTCACGTCAAGGGAAATGACTTTCACTTTAAGAGGTTGTAAATATCTTAAATCAGGGGGTCCTCCCAAGGGGTGGGTGGGTAATTTTAGGGTTTCAGGGGGAAATTCCGGACCACATATTCAAACTGTAATGCACAGAGGTAGAAGAATTTCAGTCCACTTACAAAATCTTAGTGCAGTGAGGTATAAGAGTTTCAGTTCATTAGAAAACTAGAAAGAAGCTGATACAGTAGAATTTCTGTCCTTTGAAAACTTAAGCAGCATGAGTTAAATGAATGGAGTGAAATTCTTTTATCTCAGACTGCTTTGGGATGATAAATGAAAAGCAAATCTTTTATCATCTCAAAGCAGTCTGAGATAAAAGAATTTCATTCCATTTAAGAACTGAAAGCAGTTTGAGGTTAGTAGAGTTTTATTCCTTTTAACAAACGAGAGCAGTCTGATGTTAGTAGAGTTTCATTCCTTTTAACAACCGAGAGCAGTCTGAGGTTAGTAGAGTTTTATTCCTTTTAACAACCGAGAGCAGTTTGAGGTTAGAAGAGTTTCATTCCTTTTAACAACCGAGAGCAGTCTGATGTTAGTAGAGTTTTATTCCTTTTAACAACCGAGAGCAGTTTGAGGTTAGTAGAGTTTCATTCCTTTTAACAACCGAGAGCAGTCTGAGGTTAGTAGAGTTTTATTCCTTTTAACAACCGAGAGCAGTCTGAGGTTAGTAGAGTTTTATTCCTTTTAACAACCGAGAGCAGTTTGAGGTTAGAAGAGTTTCATTCCTTTTAACAACCGAGAGCAGTCTGATGTTAGTAGAGTTTTATTCCTTTTAACAACCGAGAGCAGTTTGAGGTTAGTAGAGTTTCATTCCTTTTAACAACCGAGAGCAGTCTGAGGTTAGTAGAGTTTTATTCCTTTTAACAACCGAGAGCAGTCTGAGGTTAGTAGAGTTTTATTCCTTTTAACAACCGAGAGCAGTCTGAGGTTAGTAGAGTTTTATTCCTTTTAACAACCGAGAGCAGTCTGAGGTTAGTAGAGTTTCAGCAAGTGAACATGATTTAGGGAAAAACATTGTTACACCAAACTTTTATAAAAAAATGCAGAATAAAAACGTAAAACTGCAGACGTGACCAAAGAGGAGTTGAAACTTTCAAAACTGAGTTTTTTGTTTGAAGAGAGATTGGTCTAATGGAAAGCGACGGCTTAATATTGAAAGCTTATTCAAACAAGCCCTTTCAATCACAGCGACATTTCTCAAGGAACAATTGTAATGTAAAAGTCTCACTTAAATGTGCAGTTATGTGAAGAAGAAATACATATGAAAACAAATTAGAAAAGTCAAATACATTTGTATTTTATTCTTAAAATTAAACAGATTTGAAATATATGAACATTTAAAAGAAACAAAATACACCTCTGTCACATCCTTTCAGAAAAAGCAGCACAAAACAAAACGAAGAGTTGGACAATCGTCTACCTCCAACATGACGTCATTTTAAACTCGGTAATCAGAAAACCGTATTGACGCATCTCGTAAGAAACTCGTTATTATTTTTCATTTCTTTTTTCTTTTAAATGTGGAGCAAAATTATCAATGATTCTGACTGCCACCGACAAGACATGCAGAGCCTTCCAAGAAAAATGCGAAAGGAAAGAAAATAATAATAACATCTCAAGATTTCGGTCGCAAAGAGCCTGGACTGATGGGTCTTGACTACAATATTCTTTTCAAATCGGCACGTACAACTCCAGGGAAAAGAAAAGCCAAGAATTGCCAACGCACCGGTTCCCAGAGGAAGCGCCGAAACCAAAAGAATCCAAAGGAAACTCAGTTTGCGATGAAAATCAGTGAGTATCCCGGGGACAGACAAAAAAATTAAATAAAGAACGTCTAAAAACCGAAAACAACACAAAAAGTAATACGTCTTAGAGACGCAGCCAGTGAATCAGTCATTGCCTTGAGCTCAGCAAGCGCCCAACGACTCTGGCTTTCAATTGTTTACTAAAGTTCTAAGTTGTGCCGCTTTTGTCTTGGAGTACAAGAACTGGTTTACACATAAGTGCCAGAGGTGCTTTTCTTGTCTTTGGGTATAAGAACTGGTTTACGAAAGTGCCTTTGTTGTCTTTGGGCACAAGACCTGGTTTACCAAAGGGCAGGAAGTGCAACTATTATCTTTGGGCACAATATTTGGTTTACCAAAAATGCAAAGAAGCGCCTCTGTTGTCCTTGGGTACAAGAACCGGTTTACCTAGGTGCAAGAAGTGCCCCGAACGTCTTTGGTTGTAAGAACCTAAGTGCCTCTATTGTCTTTGGGTACAACAAGAACTGATTTACAAAAGTACAACTATTGTCTTTAGGCACAAGAACTGGTTTAAAAATTGCCAAGTAGTGCCTCTATTGTCTTTGGGTACAAGAACTGATTTCCCAAAGTGCAAGAAGTGCCTATATTGTCATTGGTTTAAGAACTGTTTTTATCAAAGTTCTTCTATTGCTTCAGTTTACACAAAATGCCTCTTTTGTCTCTGGTTAAAAGAACTGGCTTACCAAACTACCTGAAATGCTATTTGTATATGGTTACAAGAAATGTTAACTAAAGTGTCTAAAATTAAATTGGTGTATCAGAGTGCCTAGATTGTCATTAATTACAAGAACTGGTTTACCATGTGTTTACATTGTTTACAAGTACAAAAACGAGTTTAGAATGTGTCTAAATTATCTTTAGGTGCTTGGATCGTTTATGTGTTGGTGTCTTTGGATATGAGAACCGGCTTGCCACAGTATCTTGGTTGTCTCTGGGTGAAAGAAGTACTTTACCAAAAATGTCAGATTTGTCTTTGGGTATAAGAAATTGTCAACCTGCTTACCTATATTTTTTTGTCAGTGTCCAGTTTTTCTATGCTACAAGAACTAACTTACTCAAGTGTCCAGTTTGTCTATTGTAAATGTCTGGCTAACTAAATTTTCCAGTTTGTCTATGGTACAGAAACTGGCTTACTAAGTGTCCAGTTTTCTTTGGTGCAAGAACTGCCTTATTAAAGTGTCCAATTTGTCTATAATACAGGGATTGGCTTACTAAAGTGTCCAGTTTGTCTATTGTACAGGGACTGGATTATTAAAGTGTCTAGTTTGTTTATGGAACAAATACCACTTTGTTAAAGGGTCTAGTTTGTCTACGGTACAGGGATTGGCTTACTAAAGTGTTCATTTTGTCTATGGTACCAGGACTGCCTTACTAAAGTAGTTAACGGGTCAGGGAGAGTGCTTTACTAAAGTATCTAGTTTGTCTTGGTAGAGGGACTGGCTTAGCATCTTGTTTATTTTTACAGAACTAATGTATCAACCTGATCAAATGTCGTTGGTTTGAAATGCCTAGTTTGTAACTGGAAACAAACACTGGTTTACTAAAGTGTTTAAAACAGAATTACCGCAGTACCGTTTTTTGTTATTGCGTTCACTACCTATCTATCTATCTATCTATCTATCTATCTATCTATCTATCTATCTATCTATCTATCTATCTATCTATCTATCTATCTATCTATCTATCTATCTATCTATCTATCTATCTATCTATCTATCTATCCCGTGTCTCTGCCGCATTATTAAGCAAAGCCATTTGTCTGTCTCTATTCTCCCCTAATTCCAAGCATTGCGTTGTTCAGTTTAGCAATGCATTCTTTCAGCCGAAGTGTCTACCCTCGCTTTGTTTTGAAACACTCCTTCCAAAGCCCGAGTTTTCCATAAACCTTTCCTATTCATGTTGCCACGGAGACACTCGAGCACAGGCGGCTAACAAGAGAGAGGTTTGATGGCGCATGGCTCGTGGTAAGAAGTGCGGGGAGGCAAAACAGAGGGCCACAGACTGCGGGCCGACGCAGATCGATTCATTCTGGCAAATTTGTTTTCGGTCTATTCTCTGCGCGAGTGAGGCCATTTTGCGACCTGTGGAAGATGGAGCTTCCTTAAGTGTGAGTTAGCTGGATGAGTAAATTAGATGTGTGGGGTCAAATGAGAAAGAGAAACAATCTGGCCAAGGAAGGGAAGGATGGCGAAAGTTTACATACATACTGGAAAAGGGTGTGTTAGAGTTTTATGATAGGCGGAAACAGAAAGAGCAGAGATTACGCGTGATTGACTGTAGAATTTATTGGATCAAATCCGGTATTCATGGGAGCAGGAAAGTTAACCGCTCTAGAATGTCACTGATCCTTGCAAGTTCACTGATGTGGAAACATAGGTTATTAGAAAAAATGAAATAACACTAAAACATCGACAAGCGAGGCCTAAGTACCGTAACAGGGACCACAAGCCAATCGTCCGTCATCTAAAATCAATATGCTGCAGTTTGCAGACCAGTGCCGATATTTACGTTTTCCTCCACAACAGATTGCTTCAAGGCATTAAGCACGAGGTTTATTTTACACAAGGCTAGTTTTACACAGGACTAATTTTACACAATTAATTTTACACAAGACTAATTTTACGAAAGGCTTATTTTACACAAGGCTAATTTCAAACAGGGCTACTTTTACGCAAAAGCAGCCATTAGCATCACCCGTCTCCTATCGGAAGGACTGAATAAATGCCATTAAGGTTAATAGGTTAGGGATATATATATTATATTTTCTCACGTCATACTTAAAATCACAGGTGAGTTAGAGTCAGACAGTACACGCGGATTTCTTCCTAAATTATAATGGAACATTGTGGTATACAGTACAGAAAGATCGCCCCACCCCTCAAGATCCCACGAAGATTGTCAACCTATAGTCCTATACTGTTTAGTGCAGGTTTCACTTCCATACTATATAATTTGTTTTATATTCCTTTGCTGTAATTTGTTTTATGTTACTTTTGTTATAATTTGTTTTATAATATTTTTGTTATAATTTATTTTATAATACTTTTGTTATAATTTGTTTTATAATGCTTTTGTTATAATTTGTTTTATAATATTTTTGTTATAATTTATTTTATAATACTTTTGTTATAATTTGTTTTATAATACTTTTGCTATAATCATATGTATATTTTTCCAGGTCTGTCTAGCTGTGCAAAATGCTAAAGAATTTGAAGCAGCACTTAAGCGTTCTTGACCTTCGATCACGTAGGAGGTTTTTCACCTGGCCAGCTTTAGGTTGCATTGTCACGAGCACGAACCAGAAACAACATCAAAGTACTGATTTAAAAAGCCACCAGTCTAGGTCTTTTGCTAAATGCTGCTTGAGCAGGTGGGAGATTTTAGGAGTGACACTAAAGTGTCCTTGATCTTTGAGCAAGTGGGAGGTTTTTCGTTTGTTGCTTTGTCACTTTCACTAAACAGAGACCACATCAATTAAAGCAATGGTCAAGGTCAATTCCTAAATGATGCTCAAATTTTCACCTGCGATGTGACTTATAATGTAAAAATAATAACCTAGCAGGTAAGGAACAAAAGTTATAAAAACTGTCAGCAGGCGTTCAGAAAGGGAATAAATGAATAGAATGACATTTTAAACTCCTGAAATGTTTCAGAAAACCCATTGCACACCACTGATCAAGTTTGCTATGATGATGTCAGTACAGCCCTGAGTTTAATTTCATTCTACCGATTGACCTGGTGACACACTTTTGTTTGCTGTCTGCATGCCTGGATTACGTAATGCTGGGTGGTGCGTTGGGCACGATCTTGAAGGGCACTTAGGTACGGTTAAGGTCATTTGCTAAATTATGCTCGAATTTTCACTCGCAATGTGACTTATAATCAAGCCTTCCAATAAACAAATTCATTTATGTTGATAGCAATGCATTTATTTTAATTTTCTACTTATCCTTTGAAGGGTTTAATAATATGTCCAACATGCTTTAGTTTGTTTTATAATGCTTTTGTTATTTTGTTGTATGAGACAAACAAAATCCTTGCAATAACAACTCCACATCACAGTGATGGGAAAATCAAATCACACAAAAATACTCAATCCAAAAATTTGAAAACTATGAACATACTTTAAAATAAATATTCCACAATTCCCACATTTAGTACGTTTTGCACAGTGTTATTTTAAAAATATATATGGTCGTCTCATTCATATTTGCTTCCAATGAATATGCAAGCATTGTATTGTAATTTCGAAACACCAGCCCTGATGTGAGTGTCTCATTGACACGTCATTATAGAAAAATCCATTGTTGCTTGATATAACCAATTTCGCGAGAAACACCCAAAATGTCATCAAAAGTTATAATTTGTAAGAGATAATTTAGTGAAATAGTGATGTACACATATATAGAGAACAAAATCCGTTAATATGGTGAGAGCCAATTCAACGAAAAAGTACTGTATCTTTCAAGAATAAAAGCCGTTAATATGGTGAGAGCCAATTCAACGAAAAAGTAGTGTATCTTTCAAGAATAAAAGCCGTTAATATGGTGAGAGCCAATTCAACGAAAAAGTAGTGTATCTTTCAAGAATAAAAGCCGTTAATATGGTGAGAGCCAATTCAACGAAAAAGTAGTGTATCTTTCAAGAATAAAAGCCGTTAATATGGTGAAAGGCAAATTCCATGAAACAGCCACCTTACTGAGGTTGAAGAAAATATCTTCCTTCAGTATCAGTCAATTTAGTCACAAAAGACGTCATGTTTAAATAGCAAAATCCATCATAAAAAGTCTTTACAATATCATCTCACTATAGAAAAGCCTGCAACTCTTTGTGATAAATTCTAAGAATTTGAATTCTAATTTTGATTAGAATGCAAATTTTATCTTCAGCGCTTCCATTTCTCGCGAATACAAGTCCATTTGCATTTAGTTACAGGAAATATAAATAAGACAAGAAAATGATAGCTAATTAAATTATAATTTAAAATTACAAGTAATATTTTTCAATATTGAGTACAAAATTGGCATCTATCTATCTATCTATCTATCTATCTATCTATCTATCTATCTATCTATCTATCTATCTATCTATCTATCTATCTATCTATCTATCTATCTATCTATCTATCTTCTATCTATCTATCTATCTATGTGTCTTTCTATCTATCTATCATGACGTACCTACTTACCTATCTCTTACCTACCTGCCTGTCTGCCAGTTTATCTTTCCATCTGATAGATACTGACGGAGGGACAGACAGAGAGAAATGGAGAAACGGAAAAAGACTGCAAATAAAGGACAAATATAGTAAGATAAATAGATAGATAACCGAGGACAGTACAAATAGAAACTGAAAAGCAAGGATAGATAGAGAAAGAGGGAAATGGAAGGACACAAGTAACAGGGAAGAACAGACCAAAAGGAATGGACAGAATGGACAGGACAAATAGAAGCTGAAAGTGGACAGAGAAAGACTGCAACACTAAGTTAATGGTTATGATAATTATTCTTAATTAAACATCCACAACTAATTACAAGTGATGAGAATCTTAACTTCTGTTATTAATAATTCTCCAGAACACACCATTCGTCTCTCTCTCTCTTTCTCTCTCTCTCTCACTTGGCGAATAAGCGGGCGCTGTAAACGTTTTCTTTCCTACAACATTAAAGACAAACATTTACCGACACACTTTTGCCAAAAGAGAAGATAAATAAGTATTTCATCTATATTTAGCGAGTCCCCACCCACCCACTTTCTTTTCCAACATAAGATTTGAATATGTGTAAGAAGGTCAATAAATGTAACAATAAATTTGTTAAATCAATATATATATATATATAACGTTTACCATGAAAACGATCACTTGACATCAATATTTCCATGAATCACCATTCGAATAATTTTAATACCTGTACAGACTTATATCCTAACACACAATTCAACATATTAGTGTCAATACATATCACATGATAGTTCTTATTTAATAAGAGAAATTGAGTTATTAGAGATAAGCAATAATAGTTTGTATATAACCTCTAGGTGAAGCTGCAATAATTAATCATTCATGCACTTTTAATAATATTGTCAAAAGTTTATTTTTCACATTATTACTGTCAGTTTCACATGTTGTCCTTGCATGATGTTAAACACTAATGAGCCATTATTCTCAAGGCTAGTCTGGCACTCTACCAACTAGCTCTCTCAAACAGAACAATGATTGTAGCAATTTCCAGTAACTTCAATGTACCAGAAATTCCACGATGTAGTCAGCATACTTTGCCACAATACATCAACAGAGGGCAGTGTACCCTTACACTTACACACTGGGGGTAGATAGATATTTCTCGCATCCGTCCGTCCATTTTCAGCAACAGTGCTTCCTCAGCAGAACCTAGTCAAGGCCCAACTCTCTTAAATAAAGTCATAATTAATTCACATATAATTATAATTAGTGATAATAGTTTGTCTGTTGAGGGGACTGCAGTCAATATTCTCTTTGAGGATCATTTTGTTACATTCGTGACTAGCTATGACTATAATTTCTTTACTAGATAGTTTATTACAGCACATGCCTGTTGTCTGTTGAGGCGAGCAAGATTGTATTCGAAATGAACCTTTTATAAAGATATATTTAAGTCTGTTATTTTACTATCTGTTATGACATTTAGTCTATATTTAGTTTTTCTTATCGTTATAATTACGTTTGTTAGTGCCTGTTTAGGTTGGCTATGATTATAGTCAAATTTCTCAATTAGGTATAGCTACATTTTTTTTTGCGATACTAGTAAATATAAATATAAATATCTCAATTAGGCATAGTAAGGTTTGCCATGGTGTACAGTCTTTTGAAATTAGTTAAGACCACATTCAATTCTTCACGTAGATACATTTACAGTTACAATTCACAATCTTTTAAACTCGATATAAATATACTTTAATATAAATATAAATATGCAATAGGCTCACTCAGTTTTGCAGATGAGACTCAGATTATCTTCAGATTTCTATGAGTACAGTTGTCTATTACTGCATACTAAGCTTTAGATTTAGTGAGATAAGATCCCATTCATTCTTTCGTAATTGTATAGTTATATATTCTTCACGTTATTACCTGCTCTAATTGTATAGTTAAGTATACTTCCCGTGATTGTCTGCTATAATTGTATAGTTATGTATACTTCCCGTGATTGTCTGCTATAATTGTATAGTTATGTATTCTTCACGTTATTACCTGCTCTAATTGTATAGTTAAGTATACTTCCCGTGATTGTCTGCTATAATTGTATAGTTATGTATACTTCACGTTATTATCTGCTGCTGTTGATGAGCAATTTGATTACAACACTAGCAACCAATCAGTTTAAATTAAAAAAAACAAACAAACACTTTTCTGGTTCAATTCAGAACAGTAAACGTCCAGAAAACAAAACATTTTCTCAAATATTAGTTGTTACTCTACTCATATATATAATATTCGCTATTTAAAATTAATATTATGTCATAGGGGTAAGTTTGCCCCTATGTGACAGAAGACGATTGCCTCCCTTGCACTAAGGTAACGATTAATAATTCAGATGGCTGGAATAATATAATGATTCCCTTGAGTGCTTTTTCACTAGTGAATTAGTGAAACAACTCTACAAGAGATTATTTGTCATTAGTGAAATTAATATAATTATTTCTGTGAGAGTTCGTGCAGTTTGCGCCATCATGGCTAACAACAGTACAAAAACAATTAACACCTTACTTTCCTAGCCAAGTTTTGATTCTTTTTCGAATGTATCCATGATTTCTATAAAATTTTAATATGTCTAGAATGGAAGTTTTAAGGACAACAACATAAAAAAACTTTACAATATTGCTTAATTAGTTCTAAAGGTTGGCAATTCACGCTGTTCGGATAATTGACGAGGCTGGTTGCTGATTGAATAATGTCCCTTTGCACGTGAAGGGCAAGGATACAAACTGGCGTGCGTCGAGCAGAAGATAATGATAGTGTGATGTATCAGTCCAGCTTTCCACGATTCTTTATTTTAGGAAATTTTTATTATAAGTTTTTGTTGGGTACTTTTCTTGATAAAAGCCAGTTTTCATTATATAATTCTTTCTTGCACTATTTGAAGAACTTTATAAATATATCCATTAGTTAGAGAAACTAAAGCAAAAGATTAATTCTTTGAGTTCTAATGTTGAAATGTATTTATCAGTAGAAGTATATTAGTAAATGAGATTTAAGATAGTTGATGTTCAATGATAAATAGTGGACTTTTAATTACTGAAAGTTATTCTAATATGTTGAGATCACATTTTACAGTGTGTACGACAGTACAAAGCTACTTGATGTTAAAAGTCTAAACACAAACAAACAAACAAACAAATTATTCCATAGCTGTCAAACTTCTGTTAACAGTAGTCATTCAATTCAAATTAATCAATCAATGCAGAACATTTAAAACTAACATTTCATTGTCTCTCACGTGATTATGACATTGAAGTTCCAGCTGATATAATTATAATTTTAAATCTAGTAGAATAATCAATAAATGATCTCCAAAGCCCCTGCTTTGATATTCCATTCAGAGCTGAGGCAGACCTAGAAATACTTTGCTAGAGGTAACTCCGAAAATAGATTTGTCTCCCGTGGATTTAGTACGCGATCGACGTATTAAAAGATGTCCGTGCTGGCGTCATATCCTCAGCAATAGTTTGTTCATAATGCAGCTTTCTTGAAGAAAAGAATTATAAGTTGTTTTTTTTATTCAAAGGTCAATTCGAAATAATTCAATTGATTATGGACAGGTCAGTTGTTCTTCAGCTATTCTGTAATTATTTCTCATTTAATACAATGCAATTATATTAAAATTATGAAGGTAAAATTTATATTAACTACGTATACTGAAAACATAGTGTAAATAAAAGACTATTTGCATGACATTCTTTCTGTATCTTTTATTTCTATGTCTTGGAACACCCCAATCACTAACTTTCATTATGTGCACTATTTATTAAAATATATACACAAATTTATTCTATTTAATAAAAATGTACAAACATTATGTATGCTATTTATTAAAGTATGCATACATTATATATGCTATTTAATAAAATATACATACATTACGTGCCATATTTATTAAAATATACAAACATTATGTATGCTATTTAATAAAATATACATACATTAAGTGCCTTATTTATTAAAATATACAAACATTATGTATGCTATTTAATAAAATATACATACATTAAGTGCCTTATTTATTAAAATATACAAACATTATATATGCTATTTAATAAAATATTCATATACTATATTGCCAACTATAAACGTGCTCACACATATAAGGATACTATTAATAAAATATACATGAACATCTTACACTATAAATTATACACACAGTTGCGCACTATTTATCACATATAGATGATTATAAGCAATTCTTTTATTATCACTATGTATGCACTATTTACTAAATATAATACACTATATGTATATATTATAAAAATGTACATTCATTCAATGTACCACAATTTATAAAATATAGAATAACTATATGAGGAAGGTGAGTGTGTACGTCTACAGCACTTATTGTGTTTTACATGTAGAACTATGGCTGGCGGCAAATTAGGTCACGACCACTTGCTTTGTTTCAAATTGTGTGCAATGTATTTGTAAACATTACCTGTACTAAAGTATAATGTTGTGTTAGTGTGTACATTTTGAATCGTTCTTTACTATGCTATGCATTTAAGTAGATAGACATTTAGATAGGAAATGTTTGTATCTATGATCTATCTATCTATCTATGTATCTATCTATCTATCTATCTATCTATCTATCTATCTATCTATCTATCTATCTATCTGTCTGTCTGTCTGTCTGTCTATCTATCTATGAATTTATTCATTGTCATTTATATTTAAATTCTTGTTAAATATTATACAATTTGTACTTCCGTGTCTTAACATTGGAAGGTATTTCGGATAATCAAGTTGGGGCTGATTGTTGAGACAAGTGTCTTAACATTGGAAGGTATTTCGGATAATCAAGTTGGGGCTGATTGTTGAGACAAGTGAGACTGAATACGAAATGTCGTGCATTGCCTCGGGGGTGGGGAGGGAGTATTATGTCAGCTAGCATTTACTCTGGAACACAAGTATCCGGGATAAATGACTGAGTGATAAATGACTGAGTGATAAATGACTGAGTGATAAATCAATCCACAATTCTTTATACTTTGCATTTCCATTAACCTTTTGAACCATATCTGCGGGAATATGACATTATATTAAGAAAAGTTTAATATAATTTACTTATTATTTCATTAAAAATATTCTATCAACATCTAAACATCAAATACACAATAAATGATCTTCAGAAAATAGTAATTACAGCAACAGGTCAGGGATCTCAGAATAAACTTGAATTCCAATTTGCTCCCACAAAAGAAGCAAGCGGGATTAAAAAAAAAAAAAATTAAAAATGACTTATCTCTCTTTATGAGTAGAACATATTCATTTCAAGAGATTCCTTTGGTATGTAACCGTTGAAATATCTTTTCATAAATTATATTTGCATACCGATCACCTGAACTTCAATAAACTTGTATATGACAATCTTAGGGTACTACTCTCTCAAATCTACTTTTACATTATTGACGCTTTTCTCTCTTAACACCGACAGGAGATTTTGGCAAAATGAAATGGCAATTGATGACACTTGGCGCGTCATGCCCTCCTCCAATCCCTCCCTATAAATGGATGTAAATGGTTCGAGCTGTTTATGGAAACTGGACCGAAAGTGGAAGTGCGTGGATCAGAAACATTGGTAAAATGGCAGCGGAGAAATCAGCGCATGCTAATACGAGATCGCCCGGTGGCAACTGGGAATAAATCGTACTCCGTACCAAGATATCCTGGACATTGTTATGCAAGTCATTGTCTCCCTTTGCTTGCAACGAAGGGCGCTCGAGAGATTTTGGAGCTATAGTTATGCAGTCAAGAAACGGCAGCCGTTCTCGGATTACTCTCCCTTTGGGCACGGCTGTTTTCGCTGGGTCCGGGTGCTTGAAGCAAAATGGCGCGACTTCATCGGTACGGGACGTAGGCACCATCGATGCATGCAATTCGTCTAAGCCACAAAAAAGTGCTGGGAGGTGGGGGATGGGTAGAAGGCGTGTGGATTGGGAGTGGAAATGTTTCTATGCTCTGCATGCTGAAAACGTCTTTAGAAAGGGTATAGTTAACACTTTCAGAGCTTTCATGCTGTTTCAGTTATTCCGTTCCCCCACCCCTCCCCCCTACCCCGCCACTTTACAACTTGTAATAATGTGCACGCAAGCACAGGGACGTAACAGGAGTGCACGCGACCACTCAATCGTTTTAATGTCTGTCTTTCCATTAATTCTACCCAACCCTCCGGCCTCCCCTGATGTTAACCCGAATGAGGGGCAATGGAGGAAATTGTCACGTGCGTGATCAGGTCTGGATCAGGCTTGCTGCGTGAAAACATGGCACACCGTAATGCTTATGTATAATCGTCACTTTTGGTGAAAAGTAATATGATGCTCACTATGTAATGTTTACATTACTGTTTTAATGATCTTGTTATAATTTCCTTCACACGCTGGCCATCATGTTTCTTTGTGTTTTTTGTAAAGCATCCAGTCAGCACGAACTTTATTGTTACTAAATTGAAGCAATTATTTTTTGGTAATAGTCGAAAGTCATAGCAAATATCTTTGTTATTAAAACAAAATACAATTGCACTGTAATAACATCTAGCTATCATTCTTATTATAAAGATAATTGTGCTTTGCAATAGTATAGAGTATTCATACGTCATTATTATTTTTAAAAAATAAACTTTTGCTTTTGTAATTGTATTAAATCTTTCCAAACGTCATTCCCATTAAAAAGACACTTTTCCTTCAGCATTGAGTCATCATAAACGTCATTCCTAATAAAACGACAGAAACCAAAGGGTTCATCGAGAAGTGAAAAACATATTCTGTTCTGGTTCAGATGAGGTCCTTTAGAATTTAGCTGTAGCTGTTGGAGAAAGTATATAACTATATATAGTCTGTATTCTATTCACTTGTTTTCTTGTGTAATATACAATTGCTTAGCAGTACAAAGGAAGTATGCACACAGATTTTAAACCTATGTCCAACCACCCAAACAAACTTAAATAAGTAAACTATCCATAAATGAGTATATTGACAGTTGAATGATTTGCAACAGCGACCGATAATTTTTTGAGATTTTATATAATCTGATTTCTCCCTGTCTAGAGCATTGATGTTTTCAACAACTGGTTTTTCCCCAAATAGCTGCACTAAAACTTGCAATAGTAATAGAGGAAACACCATCTCACACACACATGCACGCACGCACACACACACACACACACACACACACCCACCCACACACACACACCCACACACATACCAGTTGATAAAGATTGTGTAGTATGTACTTTGATTTTGAAAAAAAATAATAAACATGAAATTCAAACAAATTTAAACAAAAGTATTGTTTAGAATTTTTTTCAACAAAGTTATTTTTAAATGTGATGGCAACCTATTGTTGACATCATGTAATGATTGTATTCTGTAAGTGTAATGTTACAAATTAATATTTTCAAGAATGTTTATTTTAAGCATTTAAAATATAAAAGACTTTATCCTTACCCAATACTAAAACTAAAAATTATTGTAATAAATGTCTAATAAAATGAATTAAATATGATTATTTAATTTACAATGTCAACTAAGGCATATTTTAAAAATAATGAATGCTTCCAATACGTGGCCTATTGTGTTAGGCTGATATTCTCAAAATGATCACACCGAAACATCCGTTATCGACTCATCGTCAGCACTTGTTATCATTGGATGTCCTCCATTTATATATAACTCAATGCTGAGAGTGCATTTATCTCACCGTAAGCTCTCGTTAATTCTCGCACAATCTCTGGCAGTGCATTCATTTCACGCAAGCTCTCGTTAATTCTCGCACAACCTCTGGCAGTGCATTCATTTCACGCAAACTCTCGTTAATTCTCGCACAACCTCGGCAGTCATTCATTTCACGCAAACTCTCGTTAATTCTCGTACAACTTCTGGCAGTCATTCATTTCACGCAAACTCTCGTTAATTTTCGCACAACCTCGGCAGTCATTCATTTCACGCAAACTCTCGTTAATTCTCGTACAACCTCTGGCAGTCATTCATTTCACGCAAACTCTCGTTAATTCTCGCACAACCTCTGGCAGTCATTCATTTCACGCAAACTCTCGTTAATTCTCGTACAACCTCTGGCTCTTTCAGATTTCTTTCTTGCGGTTCTTTGCTCCCTGAATCACATACAGCGCCTTGGCTTTTTATTTTTTTTATTTTTTTAAAAATTTTTACTGGTGAAAATGATTTCTTATGTTCATGATGTTCACGAGGCCAGTAATTCATGAGTACTGACATTATTTAATATATGAAATATATTAAAAATATATTTTATTTCACACAACATTTTATATTTGCTAAAGTATATAATATTTGAAAAATAATATACATTAGAAATTGTTTTATATCTGGAAAATTGTTATTTATCTACAAAACTTTGCATGTCTAAAAAATCGGTTTATATTTGCACAAGCGTCTTATATTTGAAAAGGTATTTTATTTTTGAAAAAAATATATTTGAAAAAGTGTTTGCACTGCTCTCGGTTGATTAGTATTCAAAAACATAAAATGATCGATGAAAAATCATTATCCCCTCTCCCAAAATACGCTTTCGATAGAGCACACAAAATGATGTTTAACGGACTTACCGGCAGTTTTAGTCATGAGTAAGCATTGGATAAAGAAGTAATATCATTCTTTGGTCAAAGACGGAGACTGAGAAATTTAATCAAATTTGTTGGGGTTTGTTAGCGAGTCCGATAATTGGACTGATCACACACTTCGATAGGTTTGCTGAATTACGATGAAAGTCAAGCTACAGTCGGCTGATATTTTGACAAGAAAATTAGTAGAGAGACATCTTAACATTGCACAGATGACAGTTTTGTTTCTCATCGGTAATATATACACAAAATTGTTATCTTTGAATGAATTTAAGCTGTAACACAAAGCTTCATATAATTTACTTTGTGTTTATTGTTTGTTTTATATTAATTTTAATTATTTTAATTGAGGTAAATAATTAAATTAAAACAATTATGTACTAGTTTAATTCACCAAAATTTATTTAAGTTTAATTTTTAAAAATTAGAAAAGAGCATATTTATAGAAGAGGTAGAAAGGAGGAGCAGGGTAGACTGATTTTTGTAAATGGCATTCATTTGAATTCGACAGTGAAGAAATAAGTCACAAGAGATAAAAAAAGGAGAAAAGAGAAATGTTGAAACATTAGAAATTGCATTGCAAGGTATTGTTTCAGCACTTCACCACAACCGACTCACGTTAGGAGGCGATTTACACTTGATGCATAGCAAAACCATCAGCAAGAAAAAAATAGTTACTTCTATCAGAAAATCAGCGCTTACCCGCTGAGCAAGACCAGACGGAAGATCAAACGATGTGTCTGTCTGCCGCCTAACTGTCGTCTGTCAACGACTTAGCGTTACAATCGCTGCAGTACCGCGAAACTCAAAGCTTACGTCAACAACAACAAGAAAAGATTGCCTAAGGAACAATGGCGGTAAATCCCTTCTGAAATAGAGTTGACTTCTCTTTTGTTCTTCTTTACGTTGCAAATTGTACTGACGCCCACGTTAGGACTTAGTTCCCGTTAAACCGTGCCTGGCGCGAACTGTGTTTTCGCTTCATTATTATCTTGTGCTCATAATAAACTGGCTTTTCCTTTTCAGGTAAAAAAAAAAAAGTATAATGCGTTTCGAGGCAGCATACTAATCGGCTCCGGACAAGACGTAACTTTAACAAGTTCAGAAAGGAAAAGTAACACAATATTATTATTTAAAAAGTATATTATTTTGGAATGAAGAGCAAGAAGAAAATGGACAATAAAAGAATAGTTCTATTCTTAAACTCGGACATCACCATTCACGACAAAATAAGATGTTACTATAAATAAACACTTTACTTGGAAGGTGAGCCTGGACATGATGACGTCATTTAGTCTACACTGCTAAACAAGTTTAAGACAATCACTTCAACAATACATAAAAAAAGAAGTGAAAATTAAAACTTTTATAAAAACTAGAATTGCGTACGCACAACACTGTTATAGTTTGTTTAGTACACGACATAAGAATATTGTGCAAACTTAATAAAAATAATGCATGAAATAGTGAAAAACGAGTTGATGTATATACTGTAAAAGAAACATTATAAATAGTTCTGATCAAAATTGAATGGAAGAAGAATATAAAGTGAATGATTGTTTAGCGTTAATCGAACATTGTTTTGAAGTGATGTAAATGTCAATGCTCTTTTGATTATACTCATGGTGTTGTACATTTGATAGTTGATTTAATAAATATATTGTTAAATATATTGACCTACTTACACATATTGATAACCATATGTAGGAAAGACATTGGTTGGATGGGAGCTTGCTAAATATAGATTTAAAGACGGATTTATCTTCTCGTTTGGTAAGAAGTTTTCCATCTACAGAAATATTTTTGTAAATGTTTGTCGTTTAATGTTGTGGAAGAGAGGAAACGTTTACAGCGTCTGCATATCCGCCAAGTGACAGAGATAACTGGTGTCTTCTGGAGAATTATTAAGAACATAAATTAAGATTCTCATCACTTTTAATTATCGATGGATGATTAATTATTATTAATAATAATATTAATTAATAATAATAATCATAACCATTAATCAGGTGGCGTTGGCGTAACACACTATCTTTTTATTCAAGCTCATTTTTGTCATTAAATATCGATACGCACTCGGGGCCTGTTCACCGGAAGTTATCAGCATAATTACCGCACACTGCCATGAAAAAAAATCATACCAAAAATGGTTTCTCGAAGTTGATGAACGCACATTGAATTGCTTTGTTCGCAAAACACAAAAGTACGAAAGATCAATCGTCTGAGCCATTGTCATTTTGCTTCTGAAATCCACGTAACGTTGGCTTAAAAATCGATAAAATTCGCATTTCCAATCAAAAAACAAGCAAACACTTTTACATGGACAGTTAGCGAATATAATAACTAGAAACATTGCTTTGTTTTTAGCATCTCGCAAATATCGTACAGACTGCACCCATACAACCCCATCTAAAACAAAACAAAGAAATCAGTCAAAATGAACAGAAGAAAGACAAGGTTATTTAGTAAACAGATCTCGCATGATGATTGCAATTGTCAGTAAGAACAGCACAAACAAAAATGTTAGAATGGACATTCAGCAATTAATAACGACTATTTTGTTGCTCTGTTCGCCATTCTCGGCAAAGCATAGGAAAATACAAAGAGACAGCTTGTCGAAATTATCTCTTGCTTCATTTAAAGGGTCTGATGGGAGGAAGTGGTTATATACATGTTTGAAAAACTCAGCATCCCACACACGCACGTACGCAATATCTCTTTCTCTCACAAACTCAAACACGCACTAACAAACTCTCTCACACCCATAAACCCACCCACAGACCCACACACATAAGTTCGTGAATATTTTTTGTCATGTTCACGATTATCATCCTATATATAAACATTAACTTAAGCACACACACATAAACATTAACTTAAACATGCGCACATATAATAAACATTAACATAGAACATATAAACATTAACTTATAGACATACATATAAACATTAACTTAAAACACACACATAAACATTAACTTAAACACACATAAAAATAAACATTAACTTAAACACGCACACATATAAACATTAACTTAACCACACACATATAAACATTAACTTAAACACACACACACACACACACACACACACAAACATTAACTTAAACACAGACACATACATATAACAATAACTTAAACACACATACATTTAATTATTAACTTCAACACACACATATAAACATTAACTTAACTTAAACACACATAAACATTAACTTAATATACAAAAATATTAATTTAAACACAAACATATAATCATTAACTTACACACACACATACATATAAACATTAACTTAAACACACACATATAATAATTAACTTAAACACGCACATATATATAAATATTCACTTAAACACACAAACAAATGAGCGACGATGATGATAGACAAAAGAAGGGTAGATTGAACACGAGATCTTGAAACGTAACTAAGGGAGTTAAGCACGACTTTAAGAAAGTTGTCGGCGCACGATTACACGTCACAACTCTTTAATACAGGGGACACCAGCCTTTTTGATACTGAGACCTACTTCATGGGTACTGAGTCGTACGAAGGGCTACCATCTTCTGAAATATAACAAATTTACTTAGTTTGCAGATGAGTTGTGGTATTTTTAGAATGGCCTGCGGGCGACTCATGTGGTCTTTGCGGGCGACCATGGTGCCCGTGGGCACCGTGTTGGTGACCCTTGCTCTAATACATGTATCTGAGACTGGGGTACGGGATTAAAGTAGAGAGACCCAACCGCTCTAAGTGAGGGATATTTCCCCTTTACCTCGCACTCCCCCAGTTACTATTAATCCAGATACGATCCGAGGTTATACTGAAGAATGTGTAATGCTTAGACAAAGCCTTTCTTCAAGTAATCAGAATGAATCGTGTTACAATGTTTGTGTATACAGCAGAAAAGGGCAGACACATATGAAAGTACAAAGAAGTTAGACCCCTTGCAGAAAGCACAAGCTACGAACAGAAGCTTTGAAGAAAAGTATACGGGAAGCGAGTTCAGCTTAATCAGTACTGCACGGTAAGGAAACTATGAAACACACCTCGGTATTAAATATATATATATATATACATGAAACTTGTCATGAAAACAATGAAATAATACTGGCGTTTACTTGAAACTCAACGTGAAACACTATGAAACACAGGCCATTACAAACACCTCAACGCGAAAACACTATGAAACAGACCATTACAAACCCTTCAAAGTGAAAACACTATGAAATAGGCCATTTGGAAACACATCAACGTGAAAACACTATGAAACACAGGCCATTACAAACACCTCAAGATGAAAACATTAGGAAACACAGGCCATTACAAACACCTGAACGTGAAAACAATGTGAAACGCAAGCCTTTACAAATACCTCAACGTGAAAATACTATGAAACATAGGCCATTGGAAACACCTCAAGGTGAAAACAGATTAAACACAGGTCATTACAAACACCTCAACGTGAAAACATTGGAAACACAGGCCATTACGAAAAACTGAACGTGAAAACACTATGAAACACAGACCGTTGGAAACACATGAACGTGAAAACAGATGAAACACTATGAAATTACAGGCCATTACAAACAACTCAGCGTGAAAGCGCTATAAAGTACAGTTGTCTTTTGCAAACAAGTCAGCATGAAAACACTACGAAATATAGCATCTGTCCAGACAAACGAATCATCACGAATAGTGGGGCAGCCTACACCCATTTTATCTGCTGGAATTTGTTTGACGTAAAACAAAATTCAAATCTCCATACAACCACAAAACAGCTCTAACCTGCCTGGACTTATCTGACATACACTCCGCACTCATTTAGTATTTGGTTTGAATGTTTCAAATGTATAGTAATAGCTCTACAGACATGCAATCGATTAAAAAAATCTGTACTCCGACAATTTTATTTGGACTGGAATGATGAAATATTTGTTTCCGCCTGACAAAACGTAACCTCGTTGTGTGAAATGACTACTTAGACGCTCTTCCCTCGCCTCAACCCCCACCAAACAAGTGAGAACACCAAGTCGATGATTTCGGCAATTGCCCCAGAACACTCAGAAAAACCGATTGGCCAGTAGTTTCGCAGTCAAAAGTCTTATGTAATATCCTTTAAGGACGGTACGGAACAAAAGCGAAATGTCAGTTTTCGTGAAGTCGATGCTGGCGCTTTGACGCATAGAGAAGAAATATCAAAGAAGCGTGGAATTCAAGGAGGAAAAGGAACTCATCCATGTGGAACCCTTTGAAGCAGAGGCGCTCAGCTCCTTGCTGCTGCACTCTGGGGTTGGGGTGAGTGGGTCGCAATGGTTAAAAATGCGCTCCAGGTCAATCTCCGAAAAGGGAAAAGATTCCAACTTGTCCTAAATCAGACTCCCAGTCAATGACTTCGGACCAAAACCTCCAATATAGTTATAAGTTTGATTTGCCCAAGATCACTCTTATAATATTGCTATAAGTATGATTTGCCCAATACAACTCTTCCTATATGGCCATAAGTTTGATTTGCCCCAAATCACTCTTCCTATATGGCCATAAGTTTAATTTGCTCAAGATCACTCTTCCCATATGGCTATACATTGAACTTGTCAAAGAACACTATTCCAATATGGCTACAAGTTTAATTTGCCCAAGATCACTCTTCCTATATGGCTGTGAGTTTAAATTGTCTAAGGCCACTCTTCAAATATGGCTATAAGTTTAACTTACCCATGTTCACTCTACCAATATGATTATAAGTTTAAATTGTCCAAGTTCACTCTTCCAATATGATTATAAGTTTAACTTACCCAAGGTCACTCTACAAATATGGTTATAAGTTTAATTTGTCCAAGATCACTCTTCCAATAAAACTCTGCTTCTAACTAATGGAAGGCCTGTCTCCCAATATGGCTAAAATTTTAACTTTTTGCCCAATGCCAATCTTCCACTATGTCTAGAATGCATATTTGTTGCAGGTGTATTCGAGTACGTTTATGGCTTTAACTTGTCTCGGGTAAGTTTCAAGTATTAACTTGGTTTTTGTTCATAGACCTGTTCTTAAGAATGTCCTTGACTTTAACTTACCCCAGGTAAGCTTCGAGTATATACTCAAACTCTTGTCATTGACTGTGACTTTTCGTCTTGCAGATAATTAATCTTTCAAAATGTCTATGGCTTTAACACGTTACCTTTAGCTTGTCCCAGAACTGTCCTTCAGCGTACTGATAACTTTCAATTTTTATATATCGATTTTTCAGTATATCTATTATGGCTCTATCTTGCCCCATATCGACTTTATTGTATGTCTATGGCTCCAACTTATCCAGTATCTAACTGAAAGTTTGTGACCTGTCAGTTACTATTCGCACAAGAAATCTAAAACAGCAAGGTGTTCCCGCTACTTGTTCCGCGACGAATTCGCCGTGCAAGATAATCCTGCTATTTGTAGAAAACAGAGATTGCACCAGAGCGGAAACTTCTTGCTGCTCCAACGAACGGGTACCAGAAGAAAAAACAAAGTGTGTACTCACCCGAGTTGTACGTTGCTTGCACTTGTGTGACCCGGCGAATACGTTGTTCTCCGGAGACCCTTCCGGAAGGGGGCACTGGTCAATATCCACTTTCTGCAGGTCGATATCTATGCCACTGGTACCTCTGGAAGAATAGTCACGCATAAGTTAGGCTGCAAGCACTACCCGTTCCAGCTTTCAGGACGAGAAAAGGGGGTGAAGAAGAGGTGAGCCTGGGGTGAACCAGGTGTGAACTAAAGTACTCATTGTCCCACACGGCTTTTTGACTAACTCACCCCACTCATTCACACACTTAAACTTTTATGTTTACAAAAATAGAAAAAGTAAAGAAGAAAGCACACAATAAAGTAAAACAACCACATTACAAATTTATGGTGGTTAGACCAACAACGGTATAACTTGTAAACACAGGCAAGTATTTTTAACTTATGTTTGATTTCAGTGATGGGGGTGCACGCACGCATACACAAGCACACATGCATGCACACGTACGCAAGCACACGAACATGCACACACACGCGCACTCACGCACGCACGCACACACACGCACACACACGCACACGCACGCACACGCACGCACACGCACGCACACGCACGCACACACACGCACACACACGCACACACACGCACACACACGCACACACACGCACACACACACACACGCACGCACGCGCGCACGCGCGCGTGCACACACACACACACACACATGTATATGTTAAGGTCATAGAGCATTGGGCAATTTGCCAGACATACACGCATAAGGCTCAGCACTGGACGAAATACGGGATAGATATACGTACATAGAGCACTGGACGAACTACGGGATAGATAAACGTACATAGAACACTGAACAAAATACGGGATAGATATACGTACATAGAACACTGGACGAACTACGGGATAGATAAACGGATATTTAGACCACAGTTTGTCTTTGAAGAAACAAGCGTACAAAAAACAAGTGATGAAATTCGATGATAAAACAATGGTAACAAAGAAACAAACTTTAGCCATTAATATTTTGCAGTTTTCGGAAAATGTACAACAATACTGATATTGTACACTAGTCAAATAATGAAATATTATAGTAGTGATACTTTACACATATATAACGAGAGCAAAATGACAACACGAATGGCTTGGAACACTAACATATCAATACCTTATCTATAAATAACACCAAAGAATCGACAAATTGCCAATAAGCTTACAATCTCACCATGCCATTCTAGAACAAAAAATATTTGCTAAAAAAAATCAAAAAAAAAATCATCAATCTCATGATGATTGCTAAAAAAATGTAAAATCAATTCATTAGGCTCAAACTGTAAACCATCAATACACTTGGGCAGAATGTCAAACATCTTACCTCCCTTTAACGTTTGTTATAAGCCCACAGCTAAAACGATATCGACACATTGTCCATGTCTACTAGTTGTCTACACTTGTATTGCAAGACAGGGAAAAACAATAGTGTTTGCGCTGGCATTTTGAGCTTCTTTTAAAGTAGCGGCAGTCAGGAATGTGATCGTTATTAACTAACTGGGATGGATGATATACAAAGCAAAATATTTTACAACTACTGAAATTCGCCAACAACCAATACTCTTTGATAGTAAACGTCTCCTGATTTTTCCCCCCTCCACCCTCCCTCGCCCGCCACTTTGAAACGACATACAGACGTTAACGATATGAGAGCGTGTGGAGTTTGGATCGTAATTTCAGTTTGAAAATTAACGAGCAGCGTTTGTTTAAAAAAAGAAAAAAAACGATGTATGTAGACGTGCGGCAGCGGTGGTTACACTAAAATTATTTGATCTTTGGAGTTTTCATTTTCAGATGTTCTCCGTCCCGATGTACTCACACCAGGTGGACCGCTCAGTATCGAAATTCGGGGTGGGTGGTGGGTGGGCGTATATGGTGGTAGTTCCGTTAACTTCCTTCCTCCCCTGAGCTTGCGGGTGGGTTCGTCGTATAATGCTCTCCGCCCAGTATAGTTCAAGAGGGACTTGGTTTCCCTCAATATATTCTGGGTTTTCAACCCATCAGGTGGGCCGCTCATCGACCCCCTTCCCCCAAAAGTCGGGGAGCTTATCATATATTTCCACTGAAAAATTTGGATGAGTAGATTGGTGGTTCTATTAGCTTCCTTCCTCTCCAGCGCTTTGGGTGTGGCCTTCGTGTACAACGTTATCGACTCTGGATAGCCATGGAGGGGACGTGGTTTCCCCCCCCCACTCCCTAACTATATTCTAAGTTCCGACCACACCAGGTGGCCTGCTAAATATCGTATAAGATATTTTCGCACTCTGAAAATTTCTCCGCAAAGAAAGTAAATCTGCTGTATGGCGTACGATCAGAGGGCCCACATTTCTGAGGAAAATAAGGAATTATGTATTTAACCCCACCCCTCCCCCGCCCACTGTTTCTCACTAGGATGTATGATGAACTGCTTCTGACTAATTTAAGAAGTGGCAACTTTTTGTTGTTGTTTAAACTTTATATTTATAAATGAAAATCCAAATTTGTTATGAAGCGAAATGTTTTTGGGATTCCTGTGAGATTCCTGTGAGATTCCTGTGAGAATGGTAAAATAACAGGGAGCACAAGTCCATCGTGCAAGGCAAGACTGGACATGGACAAAATTTGTAGAGTAAACAAGGACATTATTTTAAAATGTAATATTGCCACACGGGATTAGTTTGGTCTGTTCCTACGTGAATTAGAAAGTGGTCGCATGTTGTTTTAAGCTTTTCAAAACCTAAAAGGTAACATTACATTAAATTAGTATTTATTTTGCATGTCTCTTTAAAAGTCATTGTTAACGTAATAAGAATTTTCAATAAGGCGCCAATTTGTGGTGCAAAATAACTAATTTTGGATCATTACCAGCAGTTGTAGTCTGGGAGATTCATTCTGGTCACGTGTGAGAAACATTGTAAATGAATCTGATAATGCACCGGAGGAAGCAATACAACTGAAATTCCAACAGAACCAGAAAAGTAATTTGACTTGCTAAACTTTCATTTATTATTAGGCATTTCGAAGACACGTCTGCTGAGAGTCAATTTCCATCCAGAATGCCACTCCTTGGAAACGAATATCTGGCCAGGTCTAATGGACAATAGGGTTTCAGAAAGGAAAGTAGGTAATTTGTCCGGCCAGCGCCATAAACCTCCTGTCCTAGATCTCTGCAAGTTCTTCTACAAGTGCGCAAGGGAACTTAAGAGTGCCATTAAAGTCGTGTCTTGTCCTTGTGCGAACTTTATTGCGCCATCTGAACGTTCTTACGAGCTTGAAATGGGTTTGAACCCTTCTGTTCTGCTGGGCCTTCTGCAACGACCCTTGAGCGTCATGGGTATCGTACAGCTCCAATTCGCCTATGCTAGCCAGCAGGGGCCCCGGCAACATGTGGAGAAATGAACCAGTCACGGTCCATGGCGCATGATAAATCAGGTCAGTGACTCCAGACTCAGTTGATGAAGGCTAGATTCCTTAGAACTAGGCATGTATGCATTAGTGATTTCAGACTCAAACGATGAAGGCTAGTTTAATTAAGACTAGATATGTATGTATATGCATGTGTGATTCCAGTCATATGATGAGTGCTAGGTCCATTAAAGCTAGGCATGCATGCATTTAGAAATTCTAGACTCAAGGATGATAGAGTAATTCATTAAAACTATGCATTCATTTGATGGAGGTTCTTGTATTAAAATAATACAAGGTTAGGTTAGATAAAAATTAATCAGACATAGGTTGAAGATTCCAGACTGAAATAATGAAAGACTCTCATTAATAGTCAAGTACTGTTTACGGATTTCACACTTAAAACAATGACAGTGACTAGGCTATTAAAAACTAAAGTTGGTTAGAGATTTTAGACTAATGAGAGGATAGTTTCATTAAAACTAGTCACATATTCTTTAGGGATACTAGACCAAAAGAAAGAGAGGATAGTTCATTAAAACTAGTCACATATTCTTTAGGGATACTAGACCAAAAGAAAGAGAGGATAGTTCATTAAAACTAGTCACATATTCTTTAGGGATACTAGACCAAAAGAAAGAGAGGCTAGTTCATTAAAACTAGTCACATATTCTTTAGGGATACTAGACTAAAAGTAAGAGAGGATAGTTTCATTAAAACTAGTCACATATTCTTTAGGGATACTAGACCAAAAGAAAGAGAGAATAGTTTCATTAAAACTAGTCGCATATTCGTTTGGGATTCCAGACTCTAGTGATATAGACTATATTATCACGGAGTAATCTTACAAATGCTCTTTCTCGACTTATGATTCGCATTTAATTTTAAAAGAAGAAAATGTTTTAGACAGAGTAAAATAAGTAATTATATTGAAACTCTTAATTCACTTCGGGTTACCAAGCTCTACGTTATCATGTGCATGCATGCATGTGGAGTTTGTGCGAATTTGACTGTGAGTTTTAGTGTGTGTGTGTGTGTGTGTGTGTGTGTGTGTGTGTGTGTGTGTGCGTGTGTGTGTGTGTGTGTGTGTGTGTGTGTGTGTGTGTGTGTGTGTGTGTGTGTGTGAGATCACAGTGCGTTTGTATGCTTGTATAAAGAATATAACAGTTCAGTTTCACTGTAATGTTTTAATTCTGCATTATGTTTATGAAATATATTGCATGAATATTTTATATTGTTGAAACAAAATTCAATACATAATATAACACACACGCACATACACACACGCGCGCGCGCACACGCTCACTCACACTCTCACACACACACACACACATACAGAGACACATACATAGCCTTCTGTCAGACAAGTTCCCAGCTACTGGCTGTAGCTTAGTCGTTGTGTGAACGATATCCATTCAAGTGACAAGGTTTATTAGCAGCAAGATACACTAGTAAACTGGAGCAACATAATTGTACTGCCCATTAGCTAGGGTTAAAATGAAAACCATGGTCCGATTGGAAGGGAGGGATGATTTAGGTGAGGAGATGTGTCCAGTTATGTCACAAGGCATCTGAATAGAAGCCATTCTTTCTGGTTGGCAGTTTGAGATCAAAGACCCGACTCTAACTGATTTTCTGATTATAATTACAAGTATTTAATTGCAATTGTATAATTATGGTTCTGCTTCGCTTGAGGTGTAGGGATGAGAATGCTTAATTCTCTGGTAATATGTCGTAATAATGGAAGTGGTATACGGCAGGAACTAGAATGGTTTTCTTTATGTATTATAATTACCATGGAACACACAGTTATCAGTACTGGTAGCAAACTTAATGATTTGACTGAGAGTGTATTTGAGTGAATTCTTGAAAGAATGGTATGAGAAATGTATTATTGAATTTTAATAAATGATAGAATCAATATTAGTAGAAAGAAAAAATATAACAGTTAAGGTATATAATGTGGTATTGAGATTGCACATTGATAAAATACTGCAATATATATAAGATATTCATACAGAGAGAGAGAGGACGGTCATCATGTTTCTGATAGGGAAGAAAATAGAATGGTGTGCTATATGATGTGAAATTCTCCAACACATTTTAAATATTAATTTTCATTCCTAGTCTATAATTTTAAGATGTGTTATTTGTCATTTGCATGTCAAAATATTGTGAAAATGTTTATTTATAAAGTGAAAGCTGGGGATGTATGGAGGTGGAGAGTGGGTGCACATTGAGTGGTTAGTGGGAAGGAGGATTATCGCTCTTGTTTTGTGAGAACTCTAGCTCCAGTGATATGTGGTGTTGAGGGTTGTCAGTATTGCCACATGGTCGTCAAGAGCTGCAATTTAAGTCTTCCATGAGAAGTGACAGCATTGTGCAGTCCTGTAAATGACTAAACTCATAAAGACACTATTTTTAGAGTGGAAAGTCTGTGATGATAAAAAAAAAGGATCAAAATGTATTTTTTTAAAAAAGTATTGTTAAACTTTTACTTATTACATTTTTGTTAATTGTTTAGGTTTTGTGTTTCTGTTATTACAGAGTAATTTCTTTTTGTTTGTTGTCATAAAGTGGAGTGATAGCCTAATTATAACGTCTGTTCATATATACTGAGTAGGGGCCGTGAGTCAAATTGACCGGCAGCCCCATACCCATTGCTGACTTAGGTCTATTTATAACCAGTAGTTCACATCCTGCATCGGCATTTATAGATGTTTTATATCCGTAGATAGTAAATATTTGGTATAGCACATTATTACAAAGTCACCCCAAGATAGCTTGGAGCATGGTGGAAAAATATATATGTGCACGATATTACTGGGGCTGTATATTGATGAAATGCTATAGTGTTATTATAGAGAAAGAGTAAACAGTCACTATGTTTCTGTTAGGGAAAATATAGAATTTTGTGGAAAAAAATATATATACACCTTTGTGTTTTGTACAAGCAATCCCTGGAGAATTTTGCGAAAGATCCATACTTGTGATTTTGGAATAACGTTTTGCACCCAGGAACTATGAATATTTTTCTTCTTCTGGAGCCAGGGTAGATTTCAGGATCTACAAGTCACATATGGAGTGGGTATTGTAAGTTGTGTTTGGAGTGAATATTGTAAGTCACCTTTGGAATGGACATCATAAGTCAAAATTAGAATGGTTAGCACGTCACAGTTGGAGTGGATAGTTGAAGTCACAGTTGGAGTGGGTAGCTGAAGTCACAGTTGGAGTGGATAGTTGAAGTCACAGTTGGAGTGGGTAGCTGAAGTCACAGTTGGAGTGGATAGTTGAAATCACAGTTGGAGTAGGTAGTTGAAGTCACAGTTGGAGTGGATAATGCAAATTGCATTGGGAATAGACAGTTAAAGTCTTGTGTTCAGAAGCGTGGCCCTTCACTGAGTTTAGAAACAAAAAAATAGGGATTATTTCATGACCACAAAATGATTATATTCGTGGTAAATGCACTAGCATTAGAGGCCGGTTATCTTTCCATTTATGAGAAACGAAAATTGCATGAGTTTAATTCTGATGAGAATTTTACAAGTGTTGATTTTACAGATCCTAAAGTGTTCCAATGCAGTCTACCAAATAGAAAACCCCATCAAGCATACATGCACAAATTAAATATTAATCTTACCTCCAACATATTTTTTTTTTATTTGGAAAAAAAAATAACAATGGTGCCTAAATTGCTTATTGCTGTTCAAATATCTTATTATCGTTTCTGTGGACTTGCCATCAAGCATGATTTCTCAAGAGATATGAGGGCTTCTTTAGAATTGATTTAAAATTCATTAACACTTTTGTCTCTCAGAAGGGGGTGGGGTGGACAACCGAACTGTTAAGCATCCTGAAAAGTTCGAAAGTTCGATTCTCTTAACAGAATGACCAAGTCATCACACTATACTTGATTTCGCATTAAAATGGTTTTCATATTTTACTAAAATCCATAAGATCCAGCATATACAAGAATTACTGCGCATAATGACCAAGTCATCACACTATACTTGATTCTATTGTAAAATGATTTAACATTTTAGTAAAATCCTTAAGATCCGGCACATCCAGGAATTACTGAGTATAATGACTGAACCTTGAAGCAAATTATGCTCCTTGGTTTTCTTTTTATTTTTATTGCTCTTTAATAATCAGAAATTGATAATTACTAGTTATCATCTGTGGGCTAATTATATAATATCCTTTCTGACATACATACTCTAATACATAGAGTAATTAGGTCAGGTCCATTTACTCACATGGTAAAGACATGAGGGGGACAGGTGCTAGTAAGAGTAGGTGAATGTTGACATGATGCAGGACATCCTTATATGGACATTTGCATTCAATCAATAACACATGAGAACCAGCAGTTTGACCCAGAGTCATTCATATATATTCGCCATAAAAACCGCGTATTCTCCCACAACCGCCCTTATTACAAAAACGATTGAAATCTACAGAAATGAGAAAAGGTTTTGCACATTGTAGAGAGTGGTGTGTATATATATATATAGAATGTTTGTATATTCTTATTAATGATTGTTGTATGAAACAAATGCACATCTCTTTCAGAGAAGGTTCTATGGCATTAGTGATAATTCATATTGTATGTACAGATGACGAAATTCAGATAAGCATGTGCTGTTTGCCATATTTTTATTACTGTGAAACCATTTATAACGAGTAAAACACTAGTTTGTAGATTGATGCAATGGTTCGATGTGAAGTTAATGTAAACCATTCATTGAGTATGGTTGTAGCTATTTAAATGTATATACGTTAGAACTGGAATATTATTGTCATTTTGTAAATATTCCTCTATGATGAGAATTTTGTAAATTATTTGTTAGCATGTAGCTAACGTTGATGACGTAAAATTGTATGAATCGTCTACTGTTGTCACCGCAAAGCTTTAAAGTTGTTTAGTAATTATCAGCTGTTACAAAGAGGTATGTTTCTATTTTTGCAGCTGGCCTTTTTACCATCAGATCATTTTCTGCTGAACTTGGGCCTCGTGTTCACTGTGAAATGAACATCTTATTCCGAACACAAGCTGACGGTCGTCACGTGATCTGAGGACATCGTCGACACGGGGAAGGAGATGCTGTGCAAGTGATAATGATACAGGGGATTCATCTCTATCTACACAATGGCAGAGTTAAGTTATCTTAATCTGCACAATTAATAATCTGACCAAATGAACAATAATCAGATAAAGAAACATATGCTTTGGGACAGTGAATATGCTGTCTCAGTTGTCCCGTACATTCGGAAATCAAATGTTTCTATTGTTCTCTATTTATTGTTTATTATTAAATAATTCTTTTGTTACCTTAAACACACGTTTTGATTAAATTGTTAGTGTGCCTGAAATTGTGATTGGCTGGGAGTTTGAGCTGCACGATGTGGTAAAATGTTATAACTGTTGTAATTAATCAAAGGGAAAGATAACATTGCCAATATCAGAGCAAGTCAACTAACCTGCTTGTGTTATGTTAAATATTTGGATGTATCCAAAATTGAATGTGCGATCTGACATAGAGACTGAAGAGTAGGTTAGGCTGCAGGGTTGTCACCAGTTTTAAATAAAATAAATTTCATGATTAATAGTCTTGAGTTTTAATACTGCAGCAGGGTCATTAAATTAAACCCTGTACATGACACTGAGCATAATGACCAAATCATCACACTATACCTATTCACTATAAAAAAAAACGTTTTTCACATTTTACTAAAATCCATAAAGGCACATCCACGAATTACTGGGCAACCTGTGATAAATATGCCTCTTCGCAAATGTCGGAGGAAAGGTCTAGTGAAATAAAACTGTATTCTATATAGTGACTTGAAATTCTCATAATGGAGGAAAGGTCTAGTGAAATAAAACTGTATTCTATATAGTGACTTGAAATTCTCATAATGGAGGAAAGGTCTAGTGAAATAAAACTGTATTCTATATAGTGACTTGAAATTCTCATAATGGAGAAAAGGTCTAGTGAAATAAAACTGTATTCTATATATAGTGACTTGAAATTGATGAGATTTAGAGGGATTTTACATTCATGCATATATTTATGCATGGGGTAGGAGTGCATGCATGGAGATCTGAACGTTCATATGGATGAGTGTGTGAATATATGTATTTGTGTGGATAAGTATGCACGAGTGACTTTAGGCGAATGAATCAGCGCGTGTGTACACACTTGCATGCGCGCATACACATGTTTTGTGTTTGAAATTGTAACTGTATGTGAAAAAGTGTTATGTGTTTGAATGTGTCTGGGCATGTGCATGTCTGTACATATGTACATAGGTGTGTATATCATAGTAGGCGCTGTGTGTACGTGAGAGAAATGTATATTTGTGCTTTGATGCATGCATTTATGTGCGTGTGTCGGGATATATGTACATATGAATTCATGGACGTGTATGGGATATATTGTGTCCTGTGTTTAAACCTTCAGGTAAGAATTAAAGCATGTTTATATGTTTGTATATTTGTATGCGTGGCGTATACTGGCCAGCTGATGCTACCAAAGACAGATTCTGGAGAGGAACGTCAGGACCGATATCCTAATACACTTACAACTCAGAGCGGATTTTCTGGCATTTCGTATATAAATATAACGGAAATAATTTATAGCTGCATCTCTTTACATATGACGTGCTCAGGGATATGATAAAACGCCTAGACTGCTTGCAGTGTTAGAATTTGTGGGTATCCGGCCTAACCCTCATGACCTTTTGTGGTCATAAAACAGAACACTGCCATTAAATCGGTATTAATCAGGACGAAGAGCACGCGCAACCTGTCCAATTCTCGTCTCGTTTTCGCATGCGCGGGATTTCCTGAAACAGTCTCACCATCTCGCCCCTCGTCCAATTAATGGCGAGGATGTTGAGCAGGCAATTTAAGCCAGTTACGCGATGATGTGATAAGCAAAAGCAATGGGCGCCTTAACAGCACACATTGATACAACCTACAGGATCAATGATTGGCTGCACGCAAATCACTCATTGCATTGATTGGTCAGAATTCATTCCCGACAACTTGCAATGTGGTAAGAGTTGGCGCTGAACATTGTGAACAAAGTTGGCTAAGGGCGTGACGTCTAGTTGTGGTTGGGGGACACGTGACTACCAGAATGGGGCCGTGTAGTCTTAAATTGCTTTGTCCTAATTAAAGACACATTCACACTGTATTAGGTTGGGTTGTTTTTTTTGTCACAGAGGACATCACCAGTCTCTGAAGTCCGGCAGTATGCCGTTTGAGTCAAGCTGCGACTCATGCATAAATAAATTTGTTAAAAATTAATTTTGGAAGAGGACGTCAATTTTCAAACGTCGTTTTTGCCTTGACCAACCAGTAAAGTGCAGAGATAACTATCAGAAGCAGGCAAATAAATGGAATGATAATTTTTGTTTGTTTGTGAAACAATAATTTCATTGTCATAGTAATTACCAACATCATCAAGGTCACCCTCAGCCTCATCATTAATGCGACTACATCCACCATCATTACCGCCACTGTCGTAACCTTCACCTTCACAGTATCTTTACCGTGTCATTCTCCTCCTCAAAGCGTTCGTCGTCATGGTAAGATTTATAGCTATAATGACAACAGTGCTTAGGTCTAAGACGATAGCCACGTGACTTAGTTCAATAACGATCATCAATCGTGCTCTGACCATTGCAATCATCTTTATCATCAGAAACACTGCTTTAACAACAATAATACAAGTGTTAACACGCAAGCAAGCAAACAAGCAAAGAACTATAGAAAAGCATGATTTTGGAACACCACTGAATCATCATGTCAGACATATGCAATGGGTGCGCGCGCCCGCATGCGCTAACACACTCACTTAAACTTGGGCGTGTTGTTCGTGTACCCGAAGAAAGGGACTGTGTACGTCATCATCCAGATGTAGCCGCCCCCGCAGTCGAAGTAAGGCAAGCTCCAATGACCGTCTGAGTATTGAACCGTGACCACGCTGTCGTTTTCCGTTTCACGGAACATTGTCTGGTTGTAGCGCCACTGCACGGTACCTGCAAGGAAGGAGAGAGGCATGTTTAAAAAAAAAATCTATATGACAGTCTTTTTCCAGGAATGCAGGTAATAATGCGGGTATCCCAACGTGACGATTTATGTTTGCACACCACCACACACACACACACACACACACACACACACACACACACACACACACACATACACACACACACACACACACACACACACACACACACACCGTGAACAGCGAGCAGGTAAAAATTAGAACCTAAAGGTTCTTAGTCTTTCAACGAACACTGTCCAAGTATGAGAGTGGACGGTATAATCGGTTATCGCCAAAAAAAAACAACCAAGACACAAGTCATTGATTTGAGAAGAAAATATATACAGCTGGACAGAGAGAGAGAGAGAGAGAGAGAGAGAGAGAGAGAGAGAGAGAGAGATGGAAGGGAGAAGAACAAAGAGCTTTTGTGGTTCAGATTGGAGCAAAAGATACAGAAACACTGTTTTAGAGTGCGCTTAACTCGACCGAATTTCACTGGAACAAAAACAATACAAAATGTTTCTGTCATTCATACAATTATGTTTTCTCTCCCCCCACCTAAAAATGATTACAAATAAAATATACCCCCTCCCTTACTCACATTAAAATTAAAAGGATTCAATAAGGACTGCTTCCATAGAAACATGGTAAGAAAACTTCAATGATTCCTTTATAGGAATCATCATCTTTGTCGTCGTCAATATCACTGTAATCATTAATCGTAATCGTCTTGGTGTTACATATCAGTTTTCGAAATCATCATCTTCAACCAAAGTCAACAATACAGAAATTTTTTTTTATCATCATATTTGTCGTACATTAATTTATCATTTAGAGCACAATTACCTTATAACAATTAAATTTAAAAAAGCATCAACATCATATTCTTCTATACCATCGTCGCCGTTATCATCCGTCACTTTCATGGGCAAGTGGTGATGTCCAGATAAGGCACTGGCTTCTTGGTTCCCGGGTTCGAGTCTAGCTCAGACAGAATTAATTGACAAGCAAGTCTAACCACTTCCCAAGCTCATGGTGGTCGGCTTTACGTCTAGCTCCTCGGGTGTCGTGATAAATGGACATTACCGGGCACGATCAAAATCTTGGTCCGGGCTCTGAAAGCTGAGTCTGCGAGTAGGGAGGCTACCAAGGGAAGAGTGCTAAGAAAAATGGCAACCACAAAGAGACCGAGGAAATAAAGCAAGCATAGATTTTTTCCCAGCACCGCTTTAACTCTTGATACTTTCTGGAACTGGCTATCTGTTAGCCTATTTTTTCCCGGCACCGCTTTAACTCTTGATACTTTCTGGAACTGGCTATCTGTTAGCCTATTTTTTCCCGGCACCGCTTTAACTCTTGATACTTTCTGGAACTGGCTATCTGTTAGCCTATTCTGTCACCTAGTCTTTTTATTCGTTTGTTTATGAGTGACGTTCGTCTTTCTGTTTGTCTTTTTCCTGTGTGTCACTCACTCACTCACTCACTCAAGGAGGAAGAAAAGCTTTGAGAGAGAGAGAGAGAGAGAGAGAGAGAGAGAGAGAGAGAGAGAGAGAGAGAGAGAATAAACATTGTGAAAGAAAGCCACGAACGTCAACACAGCTTCAGGGGAGGTATCAGTTACTTCCCCCTCTATAAACAAGAACCCCCCCCATCGAAAAGAAACAAACGTAACCCCAACCAACTAATGTACTAATGTAAACAACTACAGCATTTGCTAATAATGACAACAGCAACGACTTCAGCAAGAAAGTGTGGCTTTATGTAGTCGTACAAACCATTTCTAACAGCATAATGACAACAGCAACGACTTCAGCAAGAAAGTGTGACTTTATGTAGTCGTACAAACCAGTTCTAACAAAATAATTTAATAATACAAGAAAGTGTGGCTTTATGTAGTCGTACAAACCAGTTCTAACAACATAATGACAACAGCAACGACTTCAGCAAGAAAGTGTGGCTTTATGTAGTCGTAGAAACCAGTTCTAACAACATAATGACAACAGCAACGACTTCAGCAAGAAAGTGTGGCTTTATGCAGTAGTACAAACCAGTTCTAAAAAAATAATTTAATAATACAAGAAAGTGTGGCTTTATGTATGTAGTCGTACAAACCAGTTCTAACAACATAATGACAACAGCAACGACTTCAGCAAGAAAGTGTGGCTTTATGTAGTCGTAGAAACCAGTTCTAACAACATAATGACAACAGCAACGACTTCAGCAAGAAAGTGTGGCTTTATGCAGTAGTACAAACCAGTTCTAAAAAAATAATTTAATAATACAAGAAAGTGTGGCTTTATGTATGTAGTCGTACAAACCAGTTCTAAAAAATAATTTAATAATACAAGAAAGTGTGGCTTTATGTATGTAGTCGTACAAACCAGTTCTAAAAATAATTTAATAATACAAGAAAGTGTGGCTTTATGTATGTAATTGTACAAACCAGTTCTAAAAAATAATTTAATAATACAAGAAAGTGTGGCTTTATGTAGTCGTACAAACCAGTTCTAACAAAATAATTTAATAATACACATCACCAAATCTAAGCAGGAATTGATTTTAGAAAACCTTAAACAGAAAACAGAAAGAAATGAAGATAAATGCGAAATCACATCTAAAAGTGGGTACGTGGAAATAGAATTACACAATGCTATTTTAAATAAATTTAAAACAGCTTCTTGGGAACCGGTTGGATAAGAATGAAAACACAACAAAAACGCAGAAACGGAATCAACGTCTTCGCCGAAAAATGATTTTTGATGCTTTGTCGGTAAAAGAACACAAAACATCGAGAGTTACTGCCACTTTCTTGATTAAAATCAATATATAGAATTTATTTTGCAAAAATATAAGCGGAATAGCATATAACTAGACTGTTACATCTGAAAATTTCTGCATAATTCTGCCTCAGTGTGGGAAGTCGTGCGAAATGAATATTTTCTGATGGTACGTTTATATCGCTGGCATATTGCTAGCCTTGAAATAATTCGGCACGCTCAGATTTGTAAAATGGCCACTATACTATAAGTGAAGTCAAATAGTTTGTTTTTGGCAATGCTGCTTTTCCTAATACTTTTCGTTTTCATTTACTGCAGACTGTTTTGTATGCGACCGATTTATTTGTTATTTAACAGTGCATACGACCTTGCTGTTGCATGAACATTATTGTTTAACATGCAACTATTTGTTTCTGCGCATGCATGATCTTTAACATTTGGTAAGGTTAGTTTTACTTGCGACCATGTTGTGTATACTACTAGTCTTTATATTTGGCAAGGCTG